>JAMKCF010000004.1:7974701-8151919 GCA_023634235.1 Pisaster brevispinus | reverse complement strand
TTAACAAACACAAAGTTAATAATCAATTAAATCAAAGGTTGTAAGAAAACTTACCTCTAAGTAAGATCTTAAAAATACAAATTGTAGAAATGATATTCCAAAGAAATGCAGGTTTACTGATTGTCAAAATAATCAACTAATTAAACACCTTAATAATTTTTTTTTTTAAAGCTTACCGAATACATATAGCCTAACAGTATAAACTTGACGCAAGCAAAACTTAGAGCATTGAGTAAAAATCATAGCTTCTTGTTATGGGAGGACACCAAAATGTGGAGTGTTTTCTTTGCGCTGCCAGGCTGCTATCTGAATGGGTCTTAACAAAGGAACACTGGCATGAACAAATGGCTCTAAATCAAGAAGGCGCTATTGTAATACTCACATCACAGTGTTATTTTACCAGGGGGCGGAAACTAAAGTGACTAACCACACTACTAATGGTTATACAAGAGGGTTATTGTTTAAACTACAAAGGGTTCCTAAGAAATTAACTAAGGGGAGGGGGTTGCATATGCAGCAGAATTTGCACAAAATACATGTGACATGCAAAATTGTTTGTATTCATGGTTGATGGACATGATTTAATGTCCAGATTCCGACAATAATTCATTAATAGGTAGAAGAGTTTAAAGAGAAATATAAACGGTGGAAGGGTAATTACCTCTAACATCAACACTAGGTCTTTTTACACCTGTCACACTTGCATGGGTAAAAAGCATCACCACCATTTCCAAGAAAGCTGCTCAAAGACTTGGAGCATTACTTGGAACATCAAGGGTAGGGCCACCGTCTATAAAGCCCAGGTGTGTAGTGTCATGGAGTATGCCTGCTTATCCTGGGTAGGGCCACCGTCTATAAAGCCCAGGTGCGTAGTGTCATGGAGTATGCCTGCTTATCCTGGGTAGGGCCACCGTCTATAAAGCCCAGGTGCGTAGTGTCATGGAGTATGCCTGCTTATCCTGGGTAGGGCCACCGTCTATAAAGCCCAGGTGCGTAGTGTCATGGAGTATGCCTGCTTATCCTGGGTAGGGCCACCGTCTATAAAGCCCAGGTGCGTAGTGTCATGGAGTATGCCTGCTTATCCTGGGTAGGGCCACCGTCTATAAAGCCCAGGTGCGTAGTGTCATGGAGTATGCCTGCTTATCCTGGGTAGGGCCACCGTCTATAAAGCCCAGGTGCGTAGTGTCATGGAGTATGCCTGCTTATCCTGGGTAGGGCCACCGTCTATAAAGCCCAGGTGCGTAGTGTCATGGAGTATGCCTGCTTATCCTGTATGAATGCTCCACAGACTATCCTCAGTCAACCCAAGGGAAAGTGCACAACTAAAACATAAAACATTGCCATTGTTTTCAACGAAACAAGATATAATGACGCTACTAAAATAATAGTTTTTTTCTTTTAAAGTTTACTATCAAATGACGTTGAATTATCCAGTCATACAGACCTAGGCCTATCAATATGTTTTCAACACTGCAACATTTTTGGTGAGTTATTAATTCCTGGACACGTTTTGTCAGTTCGTAAAAAACCCCCAAAAACAAGAGAACCCCCGACTTACCTGCAGACGCTGTGTGTACAAACCAATGCATTAGGTTTGTCACTTCGATAAAAAAAAAACCACGGCGGCAGTGGACAGTTTTTACTTCGTAAAAAGCAAAAAGTGTAAATCAAAAAGTGAAATTAATAAACTTTCGTGTATAAGAAGGATCTGAAACTTTTTAAATGTAAACATTAATAATATTAAAAATACCATGATTTTTGTTTGCAAAATTGTATGACTGTTTACATGATTTGTTTACCCATTTGTCACAAAGAAAATGATTTGTATAGTTAATAAACAGAGAAGCCATGGTATGAAATTCATAAAAAACAACCCCCCAAAACCCAAAACAAAACAACAACAACAAAAACAACAACAACAACAACAAAAACCACAAAAAACCCAAATTAAACAGAACCCCAAAAGAACCCCCAAAACACACCAAACCCCCACATAAAACAAACAAAAACCATTATAATATTCATATAACCAATATAAGAACATGGCTTCGAGCCCTAGTGGCGTAGGATTTTCAAATGCAGATGAAATTGTAATTCGACAAAAGCATAGACACAAAACATTTGACCCCAAGCTGATCCAAAGCTTCAACACTCATTGACGTCTGGTGGCGCACAGTTCGTAAGGTCCGGGGCTGAGTACAATACCAGCTGATCCATCCTGTGACGGGATTGGTTTACCCGCTGGAAAAGTAACGGTGAATTGTTTTGTTGCTTTGTTGCCGAATGCATGATTGTATAGGTATATCATGAACGCCCTTTGCATTTAAGAGGTCGCCAAAACGGATAAAAAAAGCGCACGAACATCATTTCAGCTTGCAAGGTGGCTATCTAGCACATTCTTATCGCAAAAGAAATGAACTGTCATATACCTGTACCAAACGGGATGAGTGATTTGTGTTGAAAGACACTCTTGCAATCAGCAGACAGAAATCGGGTTGGGTTGAATTTCTCTGGCTCTGTCCACGTAGCAGGGTCATGATGCACTGCCCAAATGTTGACGAGCACGCCTACAAATAATAACAAGACCCCCCCCCCCCCCCGAAAAAATAACTCAATCAAACGTTTTATTTTACTGGAGTTGGATGTAGGGTACACTGGGGTGAGATGGGTGAGATAACCAGTTTTTGGATAACATAAATTGAGTTTTACCTACTGTCACGTGGGCTTCCCTTTACAAAAAAGGTATGTATTTTTACCCATTAATGACATTTCAAGGGTTTTTGACAGTTATTATATACTAAAAAGATACTTTATACATTTTAATTTAGTGTCCCGTTTCCCCCATTAATTTTGGCATGATGGGACGCATGCACTCTCTCCATGACGGGTGAAAGACATATTAAAGTGGAATATTAAATAAAAATGTGGGTCAAATCGGTTCAAACTGAGGCAAGATTGGACAAAAAGTAAGCTACAAAAAATTGTTTTAAAACAAAGTTATAATATTCATCAGTAATTTCCCGTTTAGTACAGCAAATCTTTTTTTCATTTGCGCTTTAAACAACTAAACGTATTCCATTTTACCCCAACCGTTCATAATTCATGAAGTTTTTAACAGTTGACTCATTTCACCCACTAAAATTAAATCTGGGGTAAAACGGGACAGATCACACAAATCACCCAAATAAATAGTTCCGCATTCATTCGGTCTGTGTTTCTTCCAGCCGACAGTTGCGCCATTTCTGAATAATGTGCTCACAAAATGGGAAAAGTCCTGTGCGTGTTGTAAATAAATCTTGATAGTCTTTCAAAAATACCCTTGGACACTGGTTACCCCACGATTATTCTGACGCGTGGAAATTTGACAATAGCCTGTACATTTTTTTCTCTCCTGCCACTCACTCTAAAAAACAAACAAAAAAACAAACAACAAAAAAAACGGTGGAAGGGCGACCCCAAGAGACAGACTACACATGGACGAAACCAATTTGCAGAGAAGCGGTTTGCCGAAAATAATTTAGTTTATTTTAAAATACATTGAGTAATCATATTATCCCATCTTGCCCCGTGTACCATCTTCCCCCGGTGTACTCCAGGCAATGAACTTGAAGTACAGACTTGAATTATTATTACTATTATTTGTTTAAAATACTTGCTTAATGGGGTGCGATCATTTGGTTTTTGTCACGTAATGCTTATTAAAGGCAACATTATAAAGAAAGATTCAATAAAAGCCACCCATGGAAGTTTCAGGTGAATACAGTGTCCACTTGCTGATGAGCAAACAGCAGAAAGCTGTCTCACAGTATCTTCACACGAACGTCGAATCCATCCTCGCTTAGCGAGGTGGTAGGGGAAACCAGCCGCATCTCTGGCCACAAATAGAAAACAAACCCTCAGAAATCTGAGAAATGGTTCAGGCATGAATCATTTCGCAGATCCAAATGATTTTATTGACATCTAATATTCATGTAGGGGCATTCCGGACGAAAGAATTTCGGAGGATGGTTACAGCCATAAAACACAAAGCTTTCCTAGGAAAAAAAAAAAATCTGGGGTCATTACCACGATGACCCTACCTCAAGACAAGCCAAATTAATGTACCCCCACTGTTGTGTGGGAAAATTGTCGCCCCTTACATCGAATTTTTTTAAAATCAAGTCGTAAACCACGATTTTGTTTAACGAAGCAGCTAATTCAGTAACTTACACGTCTTCTTCGGAATGGCGTACCCGTCCAACATGGTTTCTTTCTTCGTCTGATGAGGAACAGCTAAAGGAGCCACAGGGCGCATGCGCTGACTCTCCAATATAACGGCATTTGTGTACGGCATATTAGAACTGTCTGCATTGAATGGCTGACGACTCCCTCCAATGACGTCATCAATCTCGGACTGAACCTTTTGGGTAAAACGGTGTAGAAACCTATAATCGGCAAGATCCGCTACAGTCATGCATAAAATCGATATTTTCTGTCATAAATTATCTGGGTGTATTTTGGTGCTTACAGACATATAGCCCGAACATCTGACGTCACACTTCGAGGCTCGTGAATAACGCCAGATACCAGCCAGACCGGATGTTGCCAAACGTACCTTTGTCCTAGCATTCATTTCACACGGACACTCGCAGAACAAAACAACGCTACGTGATGTATCCAATGAAAGCATTGGGCCTTAAGACCAGTACCTGGCCTTATCCTTGCAGATAAAGACAGTGGACCAGTCTAACAGACATACGACGCTGCACTCTTAAATCTCCATGGTCAGAATTGACTCGGGTTCAGAGTCCAAGGGGACTTGACCCATTTCCGGGTCAAGCTGACCCAGTTAAACGAATGGGATTTTTACTACTGCGTTAGGTTGACCATTTTATGGATCATTTTGTTACAACTCCACGACATAATCATCCAGAAATGGATCAGGCCCCACGGGACAAAGAATCCAACATAATTACGAACTGGGTGTAGAGTGTAGAGCTATAAAGCACGGGTAAACAACATTGAGGGTCTACGGGTAAATGCATATTTTGACAAGACCTGTAGCTATATGCATGAAGCAATCTTTTAGAAGAGGTGAAACAAGCAAACAACACACAGTCTGTGACAAATTCCAAATGGCTGTGTACCTTCTTTTGCATATCAGGATGGATAGCCATGAACATCAAAGCCCAAAGCAGAGTATTGGTGGTCGTTTCAGTACCAGCGATGGATAAATCTTTAATACTTCGAGCAAGTGCACCGTCACTGAAGATATCCTTGTCATACCGGCCACCATGTTTATCCTTGCTTTCTGACCGCTTGACCTCGGTAATTCCCATGTCAATAATATCCCGGATGTTATTTTCATCATACGTTTTATGATGGTCCTACAAATTCAATGTAAATAAACAAAATCTGGTAAGTAATATTGACGAGCCGAGTTTTTTTTGTACAACTTTTGTAAACATTTAATTAGTTTTATGAACACGCAGTAAAATCAACGGACGATTCACCACTTCGATTAAACACGATTTTTGTTTGTTGTTTGTTTTGTTGTTTTTGGTTTTTGCTTCTAGAAACTATTCAACTTCACTTTTGTGCACACTTGATCTCGTTGTTCTCAGGTTCGATTCAGTCATATAAATTTGTTTTAATCATCAGAAAAGGACGTTCCAAACAAACATTGCTTTAGGTGTACAGTGATAAATGGGCACATTGCCTTCAAATATCTAAAAAGATTGACGTTCGGATTTACTCCTTGTCTTTGTTTAAGAGTTTTTCATTCACAAAAACTTCCACAGTGTTTTGTAATTAGTTAGTAGTAATACAAAAAAATAGTAATCATAAATTTTCCTCCTAGACATACAACCAGCAGAACATACGGTCCGCCATTTTCGGGAGTAAAACAAAAACGGGTTCAACAAAGTAGTGGACCGTGTTCTGTTTTAAAAAACCACACAGTTTCAAGGGTTACTTGTGTGAGTCATTATGTTCTACTGTTAAGATATCTTCCATCCATATTCATTCATAATGGACGCTTTTTATAGTGCCCAATCCAAAGGGTACGGGCCCCTTTTACCGGGCGAGTAATTTTCACTCCCCGAAGAACGTAGCGGTGCTCTGTCAATATTCTGAACTATGGGAGGTCGTTTATTACAGACAATCACCATGAACTATGTTATGGTTAAAAGAACGTTGTAAAAACAATCAACAAATTAAGTATGTAAACAAGTGTCTTTAGGTAAAACCCCCACATACTGAATGATTTGTAATGGCTTATTACCTGAACGATTCCACGGACGAAATCCATGAACATTTGGGAGTTCGTTTTTGACCGATTGATGAGTGGTGTGTATGCGAGCCATTTGAATATTTTACTGGTTGACGTGGGACCGCTTTGAGATAAACGTTCTCGGATACGACCGATAAGATTGGCGAATTTGGGGTCTGAATAGTTGAACCTGCAGCCGAAGCATATTTTGCAAATGATGTTGGAGACGGCATTGTTGACAAGATGAGCTGGATCAAATGGTTTTCCTTCTTGGTCTGCGAAGCAGTCGAGGAGGTACCGTGATTCCTCATTGATGGAATGCTCAATGCTTTTCTTGCCCATACCAAAGCTTCTCAGAGCTCCAAGACAGAAGCGACGACACTCCTTCCAGATGGGGGCCATCTTCATATATGAAACTGCCTATTATAAAGGAGAAAATCAAGACATAATGTTTTATATTCGTAAATTAATTAAAAAACTACGCACAAATCATTATCAAATAGTTCAAATAGTTGTAACGATTGTTGGTTTTGTCAAGAAGAATTACCTTTTACTCCCAGCTGCTCCGCAGAATTTGAGACAAATCTATCAGAGAAGACATCAGCTTGCTCGTGCAATGCCTTCTTGATGCTGCGTAAATCATTCAGAACAATGAAGAGCTTACGGCCAAGACTAACGCTGAACACTTCTCCAAACTGCTTGGACATTTTGGTGAGAACAATGTGAGATTTCCCCTTTAGTTTAAGTGCACAGCCTAAAACAACTGGCCAACCAGTCGGTCCTGGTGGAAGATTCCCCGGCTGGTGAATCCAGTACAGTCCAATGAAGAACACGACGAGGAAGAGCACAGCCGTTTGCCAACCAACCATTTGGAGTAAATCAACGATTTGTTTAAACATGATGAGTATTTTTTGGGTTTTTTGGGGGTGGATTTTTACACGTTCTGGTTGTTGAGACTATAAGCTTCTTGTGTTTTCAACTTCCACTTTTTTGTACCTCTGGTCACAGGCACAATCTACACGGCGACTTTGAACTTGTCAAAAGTCTGGTTTCTCTTTGAACATTGTGTTCTTTTGATTATCCAAGTTATTATCTTGTGACATTTTACCTGATTAGTGGGCTGAAAGAGAGGGCCATAGATTGGTTAGTGTCAACGTAAACCCGATGTATTGGCAAAGTTGTCAACAAAGATACAACTAAAATTACGTGTGAAAGTTTCAGCTGAATAAGGTCTCTTCTCGTTGAGATAACAGCAAACTAATGTCACAGTATTTTCAAAAACGTCGACATTCATCCAAGAGATAGTAAGTACCAACTGCTTCTGTGGCCGCAGCATGCGCAAACATACACCAGTCCTCAGAAACCTAAGAAACAATTCCTGCCTGAATCGATTCTCAAATTCAAATATTTTTCTTGAAGTTTTTCAGATGGCATTTCAGGAGAAATAACTTCGCAGGATACTTACTACCATTTTCATCCTACAGGCTTTCGGATATAAATTACAAATGTTTTTGTTCGTGGTCAATATGAAAGTAAGACGACTCGCTGGAGCTGTCAACTGGACGCGTGATTCGTTTTTAGGGGTGTCTAAATAAATTCCTATAACTCCTTCCTGCAGTGTGAAAGTTCAAAGCTTTTTACAGTGAAGAGAAAATTGTCCGTTTACTTAAATTTTTTAATCTCTGCTCAATATGACACGGGTTGTCCCAAGGCCCGTCGAGTTATTCTTCCTTCAAATAAAAACACCCCCATACTTGTGTAAACTCCAAATATCCGAGCGTCAGTCTTAAAAAATTGGCCCACACGCGCAAAACGCATTGAAATGAGAAAAGAGGTTTGTTTAACAAAGAGTGTGACCTGCAAGGAAATGCATTATCACGTTTTGTATAAAGATTGGCCAAGAGAATGTGATTGAACAGAGTTGAATCAGATAATAACTAGAACAGCGAAGCTGCCATGGCGAGCTGCCGATCGCCAGATAGAAGACCAATGACTAATTGCTATAAGGAGTTATGACCATTTAAGGTTTTCATTGTTTTAGCTCATTCAACTGGAACCAGTGATAAACTCTGAGAGTTTTATCTTTTCATATGAATCTACATGTAAGAAGCAATATTTGATTCAAGTTTCAAGTCAGTACATCATTGCAACAAGGAGTTATGACCATTTCAGTTTATTATTGTTTGAGCTCTTTCAACTGGAACCAGTGATAAACTCTTGAGTTTTATCTTTTCATATGAATCTCCGTGTAAGAAGCAATATTTGATTCAAGTTTCAAGTAAGTACATCATTGCAATAAGGAGTTATGGCCATTTAAGGTTGTCATTGTTTTAGCTCATTCAACTGGAACCAGTGATAAACTCTTTGAGCTTTATCTTTTCATATGAATCTACATGTAAGAATCAATATTTGATTCAAGTTTCAAGTCAGTACATCATTGCAATAAGGAGTAATGACCATTTAAGTTTTTAATTGTTTTAGCTCATTTAACCGGAACCGATTTTATGCTCAGCCTGTCTGTTGTCAATTGTAAGTCAAAGTTACAACTTAACTTAGTTCAAAACTTTAAAATTTTAGTTTGAGTTTGGTTCTTTAAAATCCAGAGGTCAATAATTGAGCCTGAAAAAAAACTTTAACATTTTTTTTATTCCCAAAACTTTAACATTTTTTTTATTCCCAAAACTTCAACATTATTGGAAAAAATAGTTGAAATTACAAAAAAAATGACTGGCAATTATATATAACAATCTCACTTGGGCTTGTACATACCATAAAACAACTCAACTCAAAGACTGATACTTGAAACAAAAACTTTAACATTTCCACTGAACGCGGACGGCCGGACAGACGGACGGACGGACGGACGGACGGACGGACGGACAGACGGGACGGAAATTGTCATTACATAGGCTCACTCTGCTTCGCAGCTCGCCAAAAATGGGACCACACAGAACTACACGCATGGGGGGAACACGGCGGTATTATCCGCCGATTTTGTATACCCCGGATATCCGGGCACTATTCAGACAATGACTACTATTGATTGGCTGCATATTGCGTCACAGCACCTTGTAAACCATTAGGCCCTACATGGTGCTATGTAAAGGAGTAGGTCTCATACTTCAAAACGAAGCCCCACATACCTTGCAGGAAATTAATGTTGAAGCGCCTTGAGCGTCACCGAGTGACGGATATGAGCGCTATATAAGAAGCCATTATTATTATTATTTTTACTATGTGCTGAAATGTACGCCTACGTCACCCGGATAGTTCAGCACGCCGGATAGCTGAGACCGTGACACCGGCGCCAACCACACAGTCACACAGAGCGGGGTGGGTAGTCTTCACAGCGGGACATCTCGTCAGACCAAGCCCCCAGCCAGAGCGCAGTATGAAGCCAGCGACCACGCCCAAGTGTCGTCCTGCCAGTGGTAGTAGCGCCGTCAATTCCCGTGGTGTGGCCGGTCAGCATCCCATTCCGAGCTCCGAGTCGAAGGAGGCTGCAGCGTGGGCATACAATGCCTTGTATGCACATTAGAATTAAATCAAATGCGACCACTTGCTAAAGTAATGAAAGAACTTAGGAATCTAACCAGCTGAGAACAATCCAGCAGAAAGGAACAGCTAAACTAGGCAATTATGTGGCTGAAAGGAATTCCAAAAATAAATCAGATGGTACAAACTGTGACCATAACAACAATCTTTCTGACATCAATGTAAACAATTAGAAAAGTTTGCAATCCGAATACAATCCCGACATTTTTGTCAAATTGAGCGTGTTATTTTTATGGCATCATATAATAGTTTTGGTTGAATTGCTCTTACACTGTTTAGTATGGTGGCTTCGACGGGAAGCCCCAAAACCTAAAGATTTACGTAAATTTTTTTTGCGAATATCGTGGCGTAGTTTTGTGCCTCAAATCGCGATTATTCACGTAAAAATGTACATGAATATTAACGTTTTGTGCCCCAATCGCAAATATGTTTTCAAATAATATTTACGTAAATATATGTGGTTTATGCCCAGTTGCAAATATTTACGTAAATATTTACGATTTTTGCCCAAATCGCAAACACAGCCATCTTTGAATATTATTAATTTTGTAAAACAACCTTCTAGGTAGGCACTAGGCAAGCACGCGGCCTAGCCGCGGCACATGACCGGTGGATCGGTCTTGGTGCAGACTGACTGCGTGCTGTGGACACCCCAGGTTGCTATGAAAAACATTCACGCTTGAGCGGGTCCAAGAATTTTGACACAAATAGTTACGATTTGCGCCCCAAATCGCAAATATTTACGTAAATATTTGTAATACGTAATTTTCCTCCTCCAGCGTTTTGTAAAAATTGCAAAATGAGTAACTAAGCGGCGGCAAACTTTAGTTACAGGTGCATCGATGTTGTATTTATTTATTATATCCAGTGAGGTTTTTTAATAGTTTTTTTTCCACCTATGTCCCTTTAAAAGCCATGTAGGCCTAAATGATAAAAAGACCGTGACTTACAAACTTTACCATTTTTTTGTGGGGGGGGGGGGGCACTTCGGCCAAGTTTTAGTTTGCATTTTCTTCAACAAGCCTCCAGTCTTGGCTCTTGTTATGACGATTACTACTTTTTAAGATAATCTAACGCAAAAACAAATACAATATCTGCGTGTAAATTGGAAAAGAATTTTTTTAATATTTAAATTATCATATTTAAGCTTATAAAATGTATCATTTTACTTTCGTTATTCCTAATCTCCAATGTCCAGATTTAAAATGGGGGGGGGGGCACAAACTTCATGGCGGGGGCGTGCCCCCGTGGCCACTTGGTCACGCTACTGCGTATTACAGTGAGTAGGCCTATTGTGGCGAGTCACTCTTTGGCAGCGGACACTATTTGGCACGACGCCGGTCTGACTACGGCCTGTTGGCTAGTTAGAAGTAGAACTTGACGATAAGCAATCTGAAAGGCCAAACTTCTGACGTCGTGTTTTCTAATCAATACACTGCAAAAATCACTCTGTATAACATAATATACAGAATTACTTTAAAATACACATCGTATTACCACAGTATACATACATTCACATAACAGTGTAGCATAAGTCAATCAAACTCAACATACACGTACATACAGCGAAAAACAAACATGTGTGGTACATGACTCCAGATCCGACAAGAAATAGCCAAACAAAAGGCAAAATTCACACAGAACTTGTAACTTTACACTCAATCGTGAATGATCAGGTAGAACAACCGGTGGTAGTATATCCAACGACCCATAGATTTACGGGATTAAATTAAATTTTTGAATAACCGTCGAGGGGACTTCACGGAATTTTGCGTACACATGAAAGCGGGAAAGCGTACCCGTCAAGTAAGGTCGCACTTGCGTTCACCACAGAACGAACCTCTATCGTTTTGTCGAAAATAACAACTGTTTGTATTAAAACCTTGACGACAGGGCCATACATGTCACTTAAAACCCAGCGATGCACGGTCCCTAAGGGAAAATCCACACGTATGCCATTACTGAGCAAATTCGGATGCTAACCTTTTAGTCAACATTGCCATTAAATCACGCATGCGTGGTCTGTGGTTCACTCGAACATAGTCGATTGATTCGTCAAATGGCAACTCATATATTGGCTCGTAAAACATATACTTGCAAAATACAGTGGAGTGATAATTATTATCTTTACTTTTTTTTTGCAAAAACCTACCATTTATCATTAAACAAACTTTGTGTGTTATTGCAAAAGTTTACAAAACTTTCTCTGCCAGGAAACTAAACCGCCATCTTGACAAAGTGACGTAACTTCGTAAGTTGACTAGAGAAACGGTGCTCCGGGCTAGGCTGATCCAGTTAGACTAGCTAGTTAAACCATGCAGCACTCGAGTGACATATCGACTATGGTTAAGTCTAGTCAACTCTAGTCAGCCGCTCGAACTTGCTTACTACTGAAGCTTTAGTTATAGTACTCCGCACTAATGACGTAACGTTTTTCTATAAATACCCGGATGCCAGACAAGCATTCTACCACCACACTCGTAGACTTGTGGACAATTCCACTTTTTACGCTAGAGAGCATTACATTTCGTGTTGTATGTAAACTTGGCTCGACATTTATCTATCTGTTAGTTTTCTATGTCGTCACCGACGCCGCGAAGTAGCATATATCTACCAGCAAAAAGTGACAATTGGAGAAAACGGCGTTTAAAGTTAACGCTTTTTAAAACTACGCTTTTCTAAAAAATTTCAGGATATTTTCATCTAGTTTTCTTATTACAGTGGAGTCTTGTTGCATTGAACTTCATATACATGTATACTGTGCTTTTAACAGCATCCCAAATGTATAAGCAATAAAGTAAGAAAGACATGTGCTACTTCGTAGCATCGAAAATTAACGAAAACATACATTTTCCGTTTTCACGAAGTAGCACCATCGAATAGATTACTCAGTTGGCGCGCGCTACAGTAAGATTAGTGCTACTTCGTTAGGAACGTGCTTTTTCACATTTTGAGGTTGGTGTGCGCCGTTTGTTGCAATGGTAAATTGAACCTTAGTTCAATTCAATTCAATATTACATTTATTTCCATACTCACATACTCACATAACAATACAGTAACCGAATGTTAAATAAGCACATTAAGGACATAAATAAACGAAGTTTGTAAACGAACAAAGAAAAAACTAATGTAGCTTTAGCTTCAGGTCCAAACTGGAGAACCCATTAATTAATTAATATACAGGTAAAGAAAAAAAGAAAGAAAAAATACAGATGAGTATGGAGGCTGTTCAAATAAGCGGAGGCTTGTAGGGAACAGCCTGGGACACAAACAAACACAGACAAAACAAAGGGAACGGGACAAAATTAGATGAGCTAGGTACAAGTATAACTAATGCAATAAGAAAGAAGAAACTAATGACAAGAAATTAAAGAGCTGAAAGGGACCAATGGAACTCACAGGGAGAGAAAGCTAAGCTACATAATTGGAGAGGAGGACTCTTTTGAACGAGGTTTTGAAATGACCCACAGAAGGCTGATTTTGTATTCTACTGTCAATGGCGTTCCAAAGACGAGGACCGTAGAAGCGAAGTGTGTGCATAGAATAAGTGGTGCGAGTAAAAGGAACGTAAAGATTTCGACGAGATCTTGTGGAGTATCCATGCACAGATTCAGTAGAGGTAAAATAAGAAGAAAATTTCGCGGGAAGGAGGTTGGGAAAGTATTTGTACATAAAGATACCAGTGTGAAGTTTGTTAATATCAGAGACAGTAAGGGTGTGTAATTGAGCGAATAAGGGTGCAGTGTGCTCACGAGGGTGCGATGAGGTGCAGATTCTGATGGCACGTTTTTGGGTAACAGATAAAGACTAAAGCTTACTGTTACTTGAATGAGCCCAGACAATGTTACAGTAATTTAGATATGGAAGAATAAGCGTGTTATATAGTAAGACCAGGGAAGAAGAAGGAATAAGGTAACGAAGTTTGGAAAGAACACCAGTATTGCGCGAAGTGATTTTGGTTATAGAGGAAATATGCTCAGACCATGAAAGCTTATGGTCGACAATTACTCCCAGAAATTTAGTGGAGAACACCCTTTTTATAGGGATACCGTCTATCATAACTGGAGGCAATAGGAGCTGGCTAGAAGATGTAGATTTGGAAAAGAAAATGAAACTGGTCTTGGTGTGATTTAAAGAAAGTTTATTGGCTCTAAACCACAAAGAGACCTGACAAAGTTCAGAATTAAGAGATTCAACCAGAGTATTAGAGTTAGGACTAGAATGAAAGATAGTAGTGTCATCGGCAAAAAGAGTGAATGACAAACGAGAAGAAGAACGATGTAAGTCATTGATATAGAACAGAAAGAGAAGCGGCCCAAGGATAGAACCTTGCGGAACGCCATGTAGAATAGAAAGACTGTCAGAGTCAGAGTTCATGACTGATGTGAATTGTTGTCTATTAAAAAGATAATCTTTGAACCACTGAAGAGCAACTCCTCTAATACCGTAGTGTTCAAGCTTGGAAAGAAGAATAGAATGGTTGATAGTGTCAAAAGCTTTCGAAAGATCAACAAACACACCAATGGCATATAGTTTCTTACACAGAGCATCTGTAACATTATCAATAAATTGAGTAAGTGCCATGTCAGTGGAGTGTTTGCTGCGAAAGCCGTATTGGTTATCATAGAGAAGATGGAAATCAGAAGCAAATTTGAAAAGGCGATTGTAGACAAGTCTCTCAAGGATTTTAGAGAAGCAAGGGAGAATTGAAATGGGTCTGTAGTTGCCGATGGTGTGAACATCACCACTTTTAAAGATAGGAATAACTTTGGCAACTTTAAGATTAAGAGGAACAGAACCAGTAGAAAAGGACAGATTGAAGATATGAGCGAGAGGAAAGGCAATTAAAGGGAGAGCATGTTTTATCAAAGTAGAACTGATACCATCAAATCCACAGCTTGCGCTTGGTTTGAGTTCCTTTCCAATGCGTATGATTTCTAAAGGACTAGTGGGAGTAAGAAAAAAAGATGATGAGTTAGGATTGTGCAAGTATTTTGAAAAGTGGACGTCAGTAGAAGGGATTTTGTTAGCTAATGAAGAACCTATGTTAGTAAAAAAGGAATTGAAAGAATTGGCAACGTCAGTAGGATTTGAAAGAAGACGCTCCCCGTCAGTGAAACTGTCGGGAAAAGACGTCTTTTTACCCTTACCAAGAATACTGTTTATTTCCCGCCACAGACTTTTCAAATCATTCTTGCGAGAATCGAGCTTTCGGGCATAATGGTCTTTCTTTGCCTTACGAATAGTAGCAGTCATGCGATTACGGAATGTCTTGTAAAAAAAATCAAGCTCATTACTCTCAGTGGGGTTGCGTAGAAAACGCCTGTAGAGCCTATTTTTTAGATTACATGAATCAATAATGGACTGAGTGATCCACGGTTGGTTACTTTTAGATTTACCAACAGTTTTAACAATAAGAGGAAAGTGAGATTGATATCCCTTGTAATAAATGTCTGCTGCAGAGGCTTTTCCTTGGAGAAACATGATGATGTTACCTGAAACAGTGGGCAATGATCTGAGATATCTGAGTAAAAAATACCTGCAGAGATATCGAGATCGGAATTTGTTAGTATGTTATCAAGAAGTGTGGAAGTGCGAGGAGTGATGCGAGTCGGTTTGTCAATTAATGGGCGAAGCCCATAACCAAAGACAGCATTAATAAAATCATCTGTGGGTTGATGCTCAGAACAGTTGAGTAAATTAAGGTTGAAATCACCCATTATGTAACACAGCTTTCTCTCCTTTGTAATACTATTCAAATAAAGGTCATAAGACCGATTAAAGTTGACGAGTGAGGAACCAGGAGCCCTGTAGACATTTCCAACAATGATATTACAACCATGGTCTCGCTGTATTTCAATAAAGACCGACTCGAAGTCGTTACCTGATGACGTAAGGTCGTCACGGACGCGAAAAGTCAGCGAGTCATGAACAAACATGGCAACCCCTCCGCCAGTTTTGTGAGAACGTGAAGAGTGAACAAGATGATAATTATTCATATGAACATATGGCGGAGGGGTTTCTTTGAACCATGTCTCTGTAAAACCATAAATGGAAAAGGAGTGTTTGATGGTGGACAGGAATATCATAGAAATGTCTACAGAGGCTCCTGGAATTCATATAAAACATTGAAAAACATCCAGATGAGGAGATGTTTAAATTGTTAAATTCATTACATTCAAGGTAAGAACAGGTATTGCTATTGACATGAATATCAGCATTGGATGAAGTAGCATTAGTAAAATCAGAAAACATGACTAACAATAAAAAAAAAAAAATTTTTTTTTTTTAAATATCCTTAAACAGTTAACAACAAAATAACAAGGAATAAATGCACAAGAAACAATATATACAATGAAAAAAGACTAAATGGGTATCCAAACAGAACACGGGGAAGTGAATCCAGAAACGAGCTAATAATAAGAATGATGAAAACAAAGAAGTAAAAATTAGTGCTTCTTCATGGCGTCGAAAGTCGTCACTTTCGTTGCTAAGTCCTATTACCATAGTTAAAAATGTAAAGCTCCTGCTCAGTCCGTCAACAGATATCTTTATAATTGTGAAAATACACTAAAAGAGATTACAGAGCAGCTTTCAGTAAAAAATACGCACTTAATTCTTTTAAGTAATGCACACCTTGCTCTATGGTACAGCAGTGTCCTCGCACATGTTTTCAATCACTGTGCAGGTAAAGTTGATGATGGCAAACTGCATTTTTCCATAAGAGAGTTGGGACAATTTGCACATCTAGCCATGGTGCCAGACATAGTCTGCACATTCGGTTGTCCTACTACGAGTGGACCAAGATGCCGTCCATCAACCTCGTGACCCAAAAAAGTATGGTCCCTCCATTTCGCAACTCTCTTAATACACAGCTCTGAATGTAACGCACCATTCACCCTCTTTTACAAAAGAGTACCACCTCACATTGGTAAACGAAATCTTGAAATTTCTTGAACGCAACGATTGGGTTGGGAGGGGGGGGCTTGACATCCTTCATCAAAACAGGCGAGCAAAGGTTGCTAAAAACACACGTGGAATTTCCAGTATAAAGGTTGGGTCATATATTTGTTCAACACAAGGCTAGTGAGGTGAGTTTTGGAGACTAAATGTTTAGGCCTTATTTTGTTGATTTAAAATCAACAGGCCACTTCGGACCGACTCATTTCGCAGGGGGCTCTACTACCTTTACCATCTTTATAACAACGAGGCTTTAAAAGATCTTCAAAATGCATCTATTTTTTAACATACATACCTTGACGGCCGCTGCAATGCCTTTTCAGTTTCCAACAGGACGTTCCACCATTTTACTATCTACCAGGTTGTGGTCTGCATTATTTAGGAAGTTTAAACACAACAGTTTTTTGGTAAACAGTGCTTGAAGACCGTAAGCTTACACGCAAAATACGTAGCAGCAGGCCCTACCTGCCGTTCAACTTTTCTGAACATTCAGTTGAATAGCTTGACATTGTTGTAAGAAACTATGAATTACAAGCTTAAGAATACAGGCACGTATGTAGCGTTGGTTTAGTGAATTGCGGCCCAGAAAAATAAGCATTGTATGGCATCTAGCCAAGTGAATTTCAGATTAATTCTGATTCAACAGTTTTATTGGGGGTTGGGGGTCCATTGTTGTTGGATTATACTATTTAGGACATAGGCGAGACACAATGAATCAGTTGCATTTGAGATTTGCATACCTGTAGACACCTAGACTTGTGGACAAGTCGTTTGTTTGTCGCGATGCATGCTCTCACACGGTAACACTGCTCTCGCGATATTGTTGTCTCCTGTTTCCCAAAGAGACTACGTAGGACAGCGTTGATCAAAGCTATACAATAATGGGGGCAATGACATATACCTGTACCATGTGGGATGAGTGATTCATAAGTAGGATATGAAACTTTGCATGGTGGAAGTATAACTAAGTAAGGCTTGCGGTAACACCATGTCGAAATCTCTTTTGAGTAGTGTATGTTCTGAAAAAAACCGGTGGTTAACGACTCAACGTTTCGATCAGTATGCTCTGATCGTCTTCAGGAGAATGCCTGACTCTGTTGCTGGATGCTGTTTAAGTACTGCCTTGAAGGATTAACTGGTAGCTGGGCTTGGCTCGGTGGTGCGCGAAGGCGGGAACAGGAACTGGATAAGCTGGGCTTAGCTCGGTGAAGCGTGTAGGCTGGAGCTGGGGCTAAGCCTCAACTGAAACCCACTAGGGGCGGGTAGGGAGTGTGTGCTCACTGAACTGAATCAGTTGTGGACAAGCACAGGGGAGGTGAGGGAACCTAGGGAAGACTGAGGGTATAGAAGACCCAAGTCTAAGGGGTAGGGGATGAACCTTGGATATAGGAGATCCATTGGTCGGGAAGAGTGGGAGCCAAATGCCACTGATGTGGAAGCCTATGTCTTGACGAACTGTGTCATGCTTGTAGATCTCGATGGCCTCTCTGATCCATCTTGGGTGCCATGCCTGGATGGGAGCGATGAGTTCTCAACCAGCAACACCCCAGAATCAAGTTCACCATGGAGCAAGAGCAGTCCGGCAAGATCGCTTTTCTTGATGTCCTCATCACCAGGAAACCAGACGGCACACTCCACCACAGCATCTACAGGAAACCCACCCACACCGACCGATACCTCAACCAGCCATCCTTCCACCACCCAAGAATAAAATCTTCCGTCAACCGCACCCTGGTTCAACGAGCTTACACCATCTGTGACCCAGACAGCCTTCAGCAGGAGTTACAACACATCAAGACTACACTGAAGTGCAACGGATACAACGCAAGACAAATCAAGACAAGCAAGCCTGTCCCCAATCCTGATTAAAGGGTCTCCTATACCCAAAGTCAACCAC
The DNA here is from genome assembly GCA_023634235.1 of Pisaster brevispinus. NCBI lineage: Eukaryota > Metazoa > Echinodermata > Asteroidea > Forcipulatida > Asteriidae > Pisaster > Pisaster brevispinus. The sequence continues at coordinate 8,133,257 of JAMKCF010000004.1, read as the reverse complement.
CCACACCCTCAGTATGTTTGGCCTACCTAGGTCCCCCCTCCCATGGTCTACAGCGTATCTTCCGGCAAGCAGGGATCAAGGTTTACCACTCTGCTCCTAAGAAACTTCACAGCTCTCTTCAATCTCACAAGAACAAGCAAGATCCCTCCACACGTGCAGGAGTTCACCGCATTCCCTGTGAATGCGGGAAGGTTTATGTCGGGGAAACCGGGCGTAACATTCCCACAAGACTCAAGGAACATCGAGCACACGGAAGGAGGGGGAGGTTATGAGAAGTCAGCTATCATCAAGCACTCCAACATCACCGACCACCGAGTAGACTGTGAGGCTGCAGAACTCATCGCTCCCATCCAGGCATGGCACCCAATGAAAACATATGAATCCACCAAAAAGATTCATGCATTAATTCGATTCTCTGATTGTTGAGTGTTACTAGCGTCAGTTTGAACATGCTGCGGCCAACGATACCTTCCGTCACTTCGCTATACACGTGGATGGATTCGATGTCTTGTGAAAATACGTTGACATTTTGGGGAGTGTTTTCTCAACAAGTACAGACACCGTGTATTCAGCTGAAATTATCACATGTGACTTTGAGTGTATCTTTCTTGATAATTGGCCGATAAATTAGCATTACGTTAACCAAAAGCAATGTATGACCAATGATGGCCGTTTTTTCGAGCATTTTTCAAAAAACGAAGGTTACATGGTTTATCCGAACCAAAAAATGTGGTTCGGATAAATGATGTGATCTTCGGACCACTTACCCCACCTTCCCCTACTTCCAGCCGTATAAAAGTAAATTACTGAACCAATTTTTAAAAATATTTTTATTGTTTTTTACAATTATTCATGAGTATTTGACAAAAAAAGACTATGTAATCAGATGATAGATAATATTATAAAAAATCTAACGTAAGATTTTATTTCAGAGAGTCCTAGCAATGGAAGCGTGTTTTACAGTGCACAGCGTAGGGGTCAGCGACACGTAAAACAGGGGCAATCGTGTAGCTGGCTGGCGGAGTGGCTCGGTGGGCCTAGCGCGACGGAAACCCCCGAGAAAAGAAACATCTGTACCTGGGAGCTCATGAACATGTGGAAGGGGTAGGGAGCCAGACCACCAAGTACATTTTTTTATTGGGGGTTTGTCAGTCGGTTCACCTCGCCGATCGAATCTGTTGTTTCAAAGGCGCAACGTTTTAAAGCTCGATGTACGTTCCTCCCCATGATTTGTACGGAGTGTCTTGGTTATTAAATAAAATTTATAGTGTAAATACATGGGAATACAACTGTTGTTGTATTGACAATGGAATTGTGTTTATTAAAAAAATAAAAATAAAAAATTGAGCCCCTAAAGGGACAGGTGAAAAAGAAAACAAACAAACTAAAAGCTGGGGAAAAACTCTCCCTCGAACTATTAATTCACCCTTCGAAATATTGTTTCATCTCTCGAAATATTATTTCATTCCCTCAATAGTATGTTTTTCCATCAAAAAGATTATTTCGTTTCCTCGAAACATTTCATTCCCTCAAGACACAAAAAATCCCAAGAAAATCATTTCATTCCCTAAAAAATGTTACTTTATTCACTCAAAATAAAATGTTTTTTTCGAGGTAACGAAATAGATTATTCCTAGCAATGTGCTTTCGTTCCCTCGAACACTTTCGTTCCCTCAAGATATGCTTTCGTTCCCTCAAGATGTGCTTTCGTTCCCTCAAGATGTGCTTTCGTTCCCTCAAGATGTGATTTCGTTCCCTCAAGATGTGCTTTCGTTCCCTCAAGATGTGCTTTCGTTCCCTCAAGATGTGATTTCGTTCCCTCAAGATGTGCTTTCGTTCCCTCAAGATGTGATTTCGTTCCCTCAAGATGTGCTTTCGTTCCCTCAAGATGTGCTTTCGTTCCCTCAAGATGTGATTTCGTTCCCTCAAGATATGCTTTCATTCTTTCAGGATATGCTTTCGTTCCCTCAAGATGTGCTTTCGTTCCCTCAAGATGTGCTTTCGTTCCCTCAAGATGTGCTTTCGTTCCCTCAAGATGTGCTTTCGTTCCCTCAAGATGTGCTTTTATTCCCTCAAGATACACCTTTGTTCCCTTGAAAGAAAGCCTCTGTGACATCAGTACACAAGAGAGACTCCAGAAATCCTTCGAATTACCGCCCAATATCCCTGTAATAAAACATTGTCAGCAAGGTAATGGAAGCAGCGGTCCAGAAACAACTCCAAAATTACCTGCTCCGCAACCATCTTCTATCAAACCGGCAGTTTGCGTTCCGTCCAGATCACAATACAGCTGATCTTCTTACCATCTTCTCCCTAAAGATCGAATAGGGTCAAGACGCGAGGAAATGCAGGGACAGAGACTCAAAATGTAGGTTTCCTCAATAAACAAAAAATAAAAAGTAACTTTATTGATTAAAAATGAATGACCAAATGCAAAACCAGTTATTGAAATACGGTAATAAAAAATAGTAACAAAACAATAAAAATCACCTTTGGACCTTAAAACCGATCTTTTTGAAACCTAAACCTAAGTAAAGGAAACCCAGTGAACCCTAAACTAAGATCAAATTAACAAACTGAACCCAGAACTCAGTGATAAAAAACTATAAACAAAATTATAAAAACAATTCAAAACACAAAAAAACACAGTAATAAAAAAAAACCCCATAGAAACCATCAAAAACGCAGAGCCAAAGAAAATTACAGATTAAAATTAAATTGGCTTTATAACCTGTGTAAATAAAACAATAAGAAATACAACTGATTAAAATACAGTTCTCCTATCAAATTTAAGAAAAACAAAGTTAATAATCAATTAAATCAAAGCTTATAGAAAATTTCCCTCTAAGGAAAATCTTAAAAATACAAATTGTAGAAATGAAATTCTAAAGAAATGCAGGTATAATGATTGTCAAAATAATCAACCAATTCAACAGCTTAATAATAAACAAAGTTTAAGCTTACCGAGTATAGCCTAACAGTATAAACTTGACGCAAGCAAAACTTAGAGCATTAAGTAAAAATCATAGCTTCTTGTGATGGGAGGGAACAAAAATGTGGAGTGTTTTCTTTGCGCTGCCAGGCTGCTATCTGAATGGGTTTTTTACAAAGGAACACTGAACACGTTTCGATCAGTGTGCTCTGAACGTCTTTAGGAGAAGGTACATCCGAAGAAGGTTAAAGCATTCTCTGAATACTGATCGAAACGTGGATTTGATACACGCCGTGGGTTTTCCGAACCAACACAACTCATACGATATATTTCATGGCTCTAAATCAAAATGTGCTATTGTAATACTCCCATCACAGTGTTATTTTACCAGGGGGAAAACTGCCTAAGAAAATTATTACCAAGGGAGCGGAAACTAAAGTGACTAACCACACTACCAATGGTTATACAAGAGGGTTCATTGCTTATACTACAAAGGATTCCTTAGAAATTAACTAAAAGGGGGGGGGGGTTGCATATGCAGCAGAATTTGCACAAAATACATGTGACATGCAAAATTGTTTGTATTCATGGTTGATGGACACGATTTAATGTCCAGATTCCGACAATAATTCATTATTAGGTAGAAGAGTTTAAAGTGAAAAATAAACGGTGGAAGGGTAATTACCTCTAACATCAACACTAGGTCTTTCTACACCTGTCAGATTTGCATGGGTAAAAAGCATCCAAGAAAGCTGCTCAAAGACTTGGAGCATTACTTGGAACATCAAGGGTAGGGCCACCGTCTATAAAGCCCAGGTGCGTAGTGTCATGGAGTATGCCTGCTTATCCTGGGTAGGGCCACCGTCTATAAAGCCCAGGTGCGTAGTGTCATGGAGTATGCCTGCTTATCCTGGGTAGGGCCACCGTCTATAAAGCCCAGGTGCGTAGTGTCATGGAGTATGCCTGCTTATCCTGGGTAGGGCCACCGTCTATAAAGCCCAGGTGCGTAGTGTCATGGAGTATGCCTGCTTATCCTGGGTAGGGCCACCGTCTATAAAGCCCAGGTGCGTAGTGTCATGGAGTATGCCTGCTTATCCTGGGTAGGGCCACCGTCTATAAAGCCCAGGTGCGTAGTGTCATGGAGTATGCCTGCTTATCCTGGGTAGGGCCACCGTCTATAAAGCCCAGGTGCGTAGTGTCATGGAGTATGCCTGCTTATCCTGGGTAGGGCCACCGTCTATAAAGCCCAGGTGCGTAGTGTCATGGAGTATGCCTGCTTATCCTGGGTAGGGCCACCGTCTATAAAGCCCAGGTGCGTAGTGTCATGGAGTATGCCTGCTTATCCTGGGTAGGGCCACCGTCTATAAAGCCCAGGTGCGTAGTGTCATGGAGTATGCCTGCTTATCCTGGGTAGGGCCACCGTCTATAAAGCCCAGGTGCGTAGTGTCATGGAGTATGCCTGCTTATCCTGGGTAGGGCCACCGTCTATAAAGCCCAGGTGCGTAGTGTCATGGAGTATGCCTGCTTATCCTGGGTAGGGCCACCGTCTATAAAGCCCAGGTGCGTAGTGTCATGGAGTATGCCTGCTTATCCTGGGTAGGGCCACCGTCTATAAAGCCCAGGTGCGTAGTGTCATGGAGTATGCCTGCTTATCCTGGGTAGGGCCACCGTCTATAAAGCCCAGGTGCGTAGTGTCATGGAGTATGCCTGCTTATCCTGGGTAGGGCCACCGTCTATAAAGCCCAGGTGCGTAGTGTCATGGAGTATGCCTGCTTATCCTGGGTAGGGCCACCGTCTATAAAGCCCAGGTGCGTAGTGTCATGGAGTATGCCTGCTTATCCTGGGTAGGGCCACCGTCTATAAAGCCCAGGTGCGTAGTGTCATGGAGTATGCCTGCTTATCCTGGGTAGGGCCACCGTCTATAAAGCCCAGGTGCGTAGTGTCATGGAGTATGCCTGCTTATCCTGGGTAGGGCCACCGTCTATAAAGCCCAGGTGCGTAGTGTCATGGAGTATGCCTGCTTATCCTGGGTAGGGCCACCGTCTATAAAGCCCAGGTGCGTAGTGTCATGGAGTATGCCTGCTTATCCTGGGTAGGGCCACCGTCTATAAAGCCCAGGTGCGTAGTGTCATGGAGTATGCCTGCTTATCCTGGGTAGGGCCACCGTCTATAAAGCCCAGGTGCGTAGTGTCATGGAGTATGCCTGCTTATCCTGGGTAGGGCCACCGTCTATAAAGCCCAGGTGCGTAGTGTCATGGAGTATGCCTGCTTATCCTGGGTAGGGCCACCGTCTATAAAGCCCAGGTGCGTAGTGTCATGGAGTATGCCTGCTTATCCTGGGTAGGGCCACCGTCTATAAAGCCCAGGTGCGTAGTGTCATGGAGTATGCCTGCTTATCCTGGGTAGGGCCACCGTTTATAAAGCCCAGGTGCGTAGTGTCATGGAGTATGCCTGCTTATCCTGGGTAGGGCCACCGTCTATAAAGCCCAGGTGCGTAGTGTCATGGAGTATGCCTGCTTATCCTGGGTAGGGCCACCGTATAAAGCCCAGGTGCGTAGTGTCATGGAGTATGCCTGCTTATCCTGGGTAGGGCCACCGTCTATAAAGCCCAGGTGCGTAGTGTCATGGAGTATGCCTGCTTATCCTGGGTAGGGCCATCGTCTATAAAGCCCAGGTGCGTAGTGTCATGGAGTATGCCTGCTTATCCTGGGTAGGGCCACCGTCTATAAAGCCCAGGTGCGTAGTGTCATGGAGTATGCCTGCTTATCCTGGGTAGGGCCAATGTCTATAAAGCCCAGGTGCGTAGTGTCATGGAGTATGCCTGCTTATCCTGGGTAGGGCCACCGTCTATAAAGCCCAGGTGCATAGTGTCATGGAGTATGCCTGCTTATCCTGGGTAGGGCCACCGTCTATAAAGCCCAGGTGCGTAGTGTCATGGAGTATGCCTGCTTATCCTGGGTAGGGCCACCGTCTATAAAGCCCAGGTGCGTAGTGTCATGGAGTATGCCTGCTTATCCTGTATGAATGCTCCACAGACTATCCTCAGTCAACCCAAGGGAAAGTGCACAACTAAAACATAAAACAATGCCATTGTTTTCACCGAAACAAGATATAATGACGCTACTAAAATAATACTTTTTTTCTTTTAAAGTTTACTATCAAATGACGTTGAATTATCCAGTCATACAGACCTAGGCCTATCAATATGTTTTCAACACTGCAACATTTTTGGTGAGTTATTAATTCCTGGACACGTTTGTCACTTCGAAAAAACGGCGGCAGTGGACAGTTTTTACTTCGTAAAAACCAAAAAGTCTAAATCAAAATGTGCAATTAATAAACTTTCGTGTATAAGAAACTTTTTAAATGTTGACATTAATAATATTAAGAATAGTATGAAGAAAAAAAATAGTATGATTGTTCACATGACTTTTTTTACCCATTTGTCACAAAACGAAGATTTGTAAAATTTATGAACAGAAAAGTATGAAATTCATTAAAAAAACCCAAAACAAAACAACAACAACAACAACAGCAGCAGCAGCAGCAGCAGCAGCAGCAGCAACAACAACAACAATAAAAAGCAGAACCCCCCCAAACCCCCCCCCCCCCCACAAAACCCACACAAAACAAACAAAAACCCTTATAATATTCATATGACCAATATAAGAACATGGCTTCGAGCCCTACTGGCGTAGGATTTCAAATGCAAATGAAATTGTAATTCGACACAACAAGCATAGACCGAAACATTTGACCAAGCTGATCCAAAGCTTCAATACTTATGAACGTCCGGTGGCGCACAGTTCGTAAGGTCCGGGGCCGAGTACAATACCAGCTGATCCATCCTGCGACGGGATTGGTTTACCCACTGGAAAAGTAACGGTGAATTGTTGGAGGATGTTGACAAAGAAAAGAAAGAGCTCGGTTTTAGCGAGATTTTCACCCAAGCAGGCTCGGCGACCTGTGAATAGTTGCAAAATAAAATTGAATGTGAGAAAATTCACTTCAAATTAGTGTGTTTTTTGCACTTCAATTACACTGCTGAGAAATTATAAACCGAGTGTCGTTTGAGCTTTGTTGCCGAATGCATGATTGTATAGGTATATCAGAAACGCCCTTTGCATTTAAAAGGTCGCCCAAACGGATAAAAAAGCACACGACCATTATTTCAGCTTGCAAGGTGGCCATCTAGCACATTCTTATCGCAAAAGAAATGAACTGTCATATACCTGTACCAAACGGGATGAGTGATTTGTGTTGAACGACACTCTTGCCATCAGCAGAGAGGAATCGGGTTGGGTTGAATTTCTCTGGCTCTGTCCACGTAGCAGGGTCATGATGCACTGCCCAAATGTTGACGAGTACGCCTATAAATAATAACAAGACCCCCCCCCCCGAAAAAAACCCAAACCTTTTAATGGAGTTGGATGTAGGGTACACCGGGGTGATATGGGACAGATAACCAGTTTTTGGATAACAGAAATTGAGTTTTACCTACTGTCACGTGGGCTTCCCTTTACAAAAAAAAGTATGTATTTTCACCCATTAATGAAATTTCAAGGGTTTTTGACAGTTATTATATACTTAAACGTTACTTTATAAACTGTAATTTAGTGTTCCGTTTCCCCCATTGATGTTGGCATGATGGGACGCATGCACTCTCTCCATGACGGGTGAAAGACATATTAAAGTGGAAAATTAAATATAAATGTGGGTCAAATCGGGTCAAATTGAGGCAAGATTGGTTAAAAAATTGTTTTAAAACAAAGTTATAATATTAAACAGTTATTTCTCTTTTAGTAAAACAAATCTTTTTTTCAGTTGCGCTTTAAACAATTAAACGTATCCTATTTTACCCTAAGCGTTCATAATTCATGAAGTTTTTGACAGTTGACTCATTTCACCCACTAAAATTAAATCTGGGGTAAAACGTGACAGATCACACAAATCACCCAGATAAATAGTTCCGCATTCATTCGGTCTGTGTTTCCTCCAGCCGACAGTTGCGCCATTTCTGAATAATGTGCTCACAAAATGGGAAAAGTCCTGTGCGTGTTGTAAATAAATCTTGATAGTCTTTCAAAAATACCCTTGGACACTGGTTACCCCCACGATTATTCTGACGCGTGGAAATTTGATAATAGACTGGTATATTGTTTTTTCTCTCCTGCCACTCACTCTAATAGAAAAAAACAAAACATAAAAACAAAACCGATGGAAGGGCGACCCCAAGAGACAGACTACACATGGACGAAATCATTTTGCAGATAAGCGGTTTGCCGAAAATAATTTGGTTTATTTTAAAATACATTGAGTAATCATTATCCCATCTTGCCCCGTGTACCATCTTCCCCCGGTGTACTCCAGGCAATGAACTTGAAGTACAAACTTGAAAAAAAAACTATATAAAAAAAATTGTTGCTTAAGTGCCACCATTTTGTTTTTGTCACGTAATTCTTATTAAAGGAAAAAAAAAAAAGATACTATAAAAGCCACACGTGAAAGTTTCAGGTGAATACAGTGTCCACTTGCTGATGAGCAAACAGCTCAAAGCTGTCTCACAGTATCTTCACACGAACGTCGAATCCATCCTCGCTTAGCGAGGTGGTAGGGGAAACTAGCCGCATCTCTGGCCACAAATAGAAAACAAACCCTCAGAAATCTGAGAAACTATTCAGGCATGAATCATTTCGCAGATACAAAATGATTTTATTGACATCTAATATTCATGTAGGGGCATTCCAGACAAAATAATTTCGGAGGATGCTTACAGCCATAAAACACAAAGCTTTCCTAGGAAAAAAAATAAAATAAAAACTCTGGGGTCACTACCACGATGACCCTACCTTAAGACAAGCCAAATTAATGTACCCCTCTGTTGTGTGGGAAAATTGTCGCCCCTTCCACCGATTTTTTAAAAAATCAAGTCGTAAACCACGATTTTGTTTAACGAAGCAGCTAATTCAGTAACTTACACGTCTGCTTCGGAATGGTGTACCCGTCCAACATGGTTTCTTCCTTCGTCTGATGAGGAACAGCTAAAGGAGCCACAGGGCGCATGCGCTGAATCTCCAATATAACGGCATTTGTGTACGGCATATTAGAACTGTCTGCATTTAATGGCTGACGACTCCCTCCAATGACGTCATCAATCTCGGACTGAACCTTTTGGGTAAAACGGTGTAGAAACCTATAATCGGCAAGATCCGCTACAGTCATGCATAAAATCTATATTTTCTGTCATAAATTACCTGAGGCGCATTTTGGTGCTTACGGACATATAGCCCGAACATCTGAGGTCACACTTCGAGGCTCGTGAATATCGCCAGATACCAGCCAGACCGGATGTTGCCAAACGTACCTTTGACCTAGCATTCATTTCACACGGACACTCGCAGAACATAACAACGCTACGTGATGTATCCAATGAAATCATTGGGCCTTAAGACCAGTACCTGTCTTTATCCTTGCAGATAAAGACAGGGGACCAGTCTAACAGACATACGACGCTGCACTCTTAAATCTCCATGGTCAGAATTGACCCGGAATCAGAGTCCAAGAAACTTGACCCATTTCCGGGTCAGGCTGACCCATTTAAACGAATGAGATTTTTACTACTGCGTCAGGTTGACCCATTTATGGATCATTTTGTTACAACTCCACGACATAATCATCCAGAAATGGATCAGGCCCCACGGGGTTAAGAATCCAACACAATTACGAACTGGGTGTAGAATGTAGAGCTATAAAGCACGGGTAACCAACATTGAGGGTCTACGGGTAATTGCAAATTTTGACAAGACCTGTAGCTATATGCATGAAGCAATCTTTTAGAAAAGGTGAAACAAGCAAACAACACACAGTCTGTGACAAATTCCAAATGGCTCTGTACCTTCTTTTGCATATCAGGATGGACAGCCATAAACATCAAAGCCCAAAGCAGAGTATTGGTGGTCGTATCAGTACCAGCGATGAATAAATCTTTAACACTTCGAGCAAGTGCACCGTCACTGAAGATATCCTTGTCGTACCGGCCACCATGTTTATCCTTGCTTCCTGACCGCTTGACCTCGGTAATTCCCATGTCAATAATATCCCGGATGTTATTTTCATCATACGTTTTATGATGGTCCTACAAATTTAAAGTAAATAAACAAAATCTGGTAAGTAATATTGACGAGCCGAGTTGTTTTTTTTACAACTTTTGTAAAAATTTAATTAGTTTTATGAATATGCAGTCACATCAACGGACGATTCACCACTTCGTTTAAACACGATTTTTGTTTGTTGTTTGTTTTGTTGTTTTTGGTTTTTGCTTCTAGAAACTATTCAACTTCACTTTTGTGCACACTTGATTTCGTTGTTCTCAGGTTCTCTTGTTTTAATCAGAAAAGGACGTTCCAAACAAACATTGCTTTAGGCATACAGTAATAAATGGGCACATTGCCTTCAATATTTCAAAAGATTGACGTTCGGATTTACTCCTTGTCTTTGTTTAAGAGTTTTTCATTCACAAAACCTTCCACAGTGTTTTGTAATTAGTTAGTAGTAATACAAAAAAATAGTAATCATAAATTTTCCTCCTAGACATACAACCAGCGGAACAAACGGTCCGCCATTTTCGGGAGTAAAACAAAAAGGGGTTCAACAAAGTAGTGGACCGTGTTCTGTTTTAAAAAAACACACAGTTTCAAGGGTTACTTGTGTGAGTCATTATGTTCTACTGTTAAGATATCTTCCATCCATATTCATTCATAATGAACGCTTTTTATAGTGCCCAATCCAAAGGGTATGGGCCCCTTTTACCGGGCGAGTAATTTTCACTCCCCGAAGAACGTAGCGGTGGTCTGTCAATATTCTGAACTATGGGAGGTCGTTTATTACAGACAATCACCATGAACTATGGTTATGGTTGAAAGAACATTGTAAAAACAATCAACAAAATAAGTATGTAAACAAGTGTCTTTAGGTAAAACCCCCACATACTGAATGATTTAATGGCTTATTACCTGAACGATTCCACCGACGAAATCCATGAACATTTGGGAGTTCGTTTTTTTTGACCGATTAGTGAGTGGTGTGTATGCAAGCCATTTGAATATTTTACTGGTTGACGTGGGACCACTTTGAGATAAACGTTCTCGGATGCGACCGATAAGCTTGGCGAATTTGAGGTCCGAGTAGTTGAACCTGTAGCCGAAGCATATTTTGCAAATGATGTTGGAGACGGCATTGTTGACAAGATGAGCTGGATCAAATGGTTTTCCTTCTTGGTCCGCGAAGCCGTCGAGGAGGTACCGTGATTCCTCATTGATGGAATGCTCAATGCTTTTCTTGCCCATTCCAAAGCTTCTCAGAGCTCCAAGACCGAAGCGACGACGCTCCTTCCAGATGGGGCCATCTTCATATATAAAACTGCCTATTATAAAGGAGAAATCAAGACATAATGTTTTATATTCGTAAATAAAAAAAAAACAACGCACAAATCATTATCAAATAGTTAAGTTGTAACAGGTTGTTGGTTTTGTCAAGAAGAATTACCTTTTACTCCCAGTTGCTCCGCAGAATTTGAGACAAATCTATCAGAGAAGACATCAGCTTGCTCGTGCAAGGCCTTCTTGATGCTGCGTAAATCATTCAGAATAATGAAGAGCTTACGGCCAAGACGAACGCTAAACACTTCTCCAAACTGCTTGGACCATTTGGTGAGAACAATGTGAGATTTCCCCTTTAGCTCGAGTGCACAGCCTACAACTGGCCAACCAGTCGGTCCTGGTGGAAGATTCCCCGGCTGGTGAATCCAGTACAGTCCAATGAAGAACACAACGAGGAAGAGCACAGCCGTTTGCCAACCAACCATTTGGAGTAAACCAACGATTTGGTTAAACATGATGAGTATTTGTGGGTTTTTTTTGGGGTGGATTTTTACACGTTCTGGTTGATGAGACTACTAGCTTCTTGTGTTTTCCACTTCCGCATAAAAACGTTTGATTAATACCAGCACCAGTCTCAGGTGTATCTTTTTTGTACCTCTGGTCACAGGCACAATCTACACGGTGACTTTGAACTTGTCAAAAGTCTGGGTTCCCTTTGAACATTGTGTTCTTTGATTATCCAAATTATTATATTGTGATATTTTACCTGATTTGTGAGTTGGTCGAGTTACTCAGGTCGAGTACTCCTAAAGAAAAAAAAAACACAAACATAAAACGACAGTCATGGTGCTATTATGGCTCTCTTGAAATCAAAAGGGAACATATCGAAATCAGTCCACCTTAAATCACAATAATAATCTATTCAAACATTTTGAGGTTGGTGTGCGCCGTTTGTTGCACTGGTAAATTGACCTTAGTGCTTCTTCGGGGCGTCGAAAGTCGTCAGTTTCGTTGCTAAGTTGCAAAGCCCTATTATCGTAGTTAAAAAAGTAAAGCTCCTGCTAATTCGGCGACGATGATTAACATGATTAAATTATATCTATACAGGATGTCTGCTCAGTCCGTCAACAGATAACTTTATAATTGTGAAAATAAAGTACACTAAAATTACAGAACAAAAATGCACTCAATTCCTTTAGGTAACACACACCTTGCTCTATGGTACAGCAGTGTCATCACGCATGTTTTCAATCACTGTGCGGGTTAAGTTGTTGATAGTTAACTACATTTTTCCATAAGAGAGTTGCGACAATTTGCACATCTAGCCATACATGGTGCCAGACATAGTCTGCACATTCGGCTGTGCTACTACGAGTGGACCAATATGACGTATCAACCTCGTGACCCCAAAAAGTCTGGTCCCTCCATTTCGCAACTCTCTTAATACATAGCTCTGGATGTAACGCACCCTTCACCCTCTTTTACAAAAGTACCGCCTCACATTGGTAAACGAATTGTTGAATACAACGATTGGGGGGGGGGGGGGGCTTGACATCCTTCATCAAACAGGCGAGCAAAGGTTGCTAAAAATAGGGCATCTTTCCGCGCTCTCATAACACACGTGGAATTTCCAGTATAAAGGTTGGGTCATATATTTTTTTCAACGCAAGGCTAAAATCAACGGGAAACTTCGGACCGAAGAATTTCGCAGGGGCCTCTACTACCTTATCTTCAAAATGCATCCATTTATTAACATACATACCTTGACGGCCGCTCCAATGCCTTTTTAGTTTCAAACAGGACGTCCACCATTTTACTATCCGCCAGGTTGTGGCCTGCAGTATTGAGGAAGTTTAAACGCAATAGTTTTTTGGTAGACAGGGCTTGAAGACCGTAAGCTTACACGCAAAATACGTAGCAGCAGGCCCTACCTGCCGTTCAACTTTTCTTAACATTGAGTTGAATGAATAGCTTGACAATGTTATAAGAAACATGAATAACAATGCCAAGAATACAGGCATGTATGTAGCGTTGGTTTAGTGAATTTCGGCCCAGAAAAAATAGCATGTATGGCATCTACCCAAGTGAATTTCAATCATATATTTGATTTAACAGTTTTATTGGGGGGTTGGGGGTCCGTTGTTGTTGGGTTACATTACATAGGACATCGGCGAGACACAATGAATCGTTGCATTAATTGAAACTTGCATGGCTGTAGACACCTAGACTTGTGGACAAGTCGTTTGTTTGTCGCGGTGCATGCTCTCACACGGTAACACTGCTCTCGCGATATTGCTGTCTCCTGACTGATCCCAAAAGAGACTGCGTAGGACAGCGTTGATCAAAGCTATACAATAATGGGGCCTTAATAGCGAAGGCAGATTGTCTCGCGGGGAGCAATAGTCTCGCGCAGAGCAACAGTCTTGCGAGACAATAGTTGCACGTGAGCTGTCTACGCTATCACTGTCAAATTCAATGAAATGACATTTTGATGACGACTTTAGAATATTGCTACATTTGTACTTATCTCGATTGCCGCATCAAGCCACATCATTTTTTGTGTGCGTTCCACCATAAAGAAATTAAAAAGAGCATTGTAATAAGCTACAATATCGTAAAAAGTCAGCACAGTGGAGCAAAATAGCAAATATTAAAAAACAGCAAGATTACACACAAATAAAAACAAATCCTGCCAAAAGCATTGTTTAAAAAAAATCTTAAGCTTAATCTTAAAAACAGAAAAAGACTTTGTCCATTGTAAAACGAGAAGGTAATCCACTCCAAAGTGTCGGTGCGGCTTGAATAAATGACTTGTCCCCACACAGTGGATCTTGGCATTTTACCTGTTGGGTAATTTAAAAGTAACCTCGAACGCAAAGAATAGTTCGAATGGAATGTACTTTGGAGCGAGGTCAAGAAGAGCCTCGAATGTCAATACAATAATGTTGAATTGAATACGACAGTGAATAGGCAGCCAATGTAACTGATGGAGTGAGGGAATAACATGGCTCCATCTTGGTGCACCGCATACAATCCTAGCAGCGGCAGTTTGAACTTTTTATAGTCAAGATAATTGCAAATTTGGCCGAGCAAAAACTAAACTTTTACAGTCAACAAAGACGGAGAGAAATACAAACGTGAATTTACTATTTTAAGACAACACTGTGTCCTTCAGTCGCAATGAACATTTACAATTAAAATGATTTGTTGGTTATGCTATGTATTGGGTTCGAGAAAAAAATACTTCAAAATGTCCCCCCCCCCCTAAAAAAGAAAGAAAAAAAAAGAAGAAGAAAAATTAAACACATCCCAAACCCTCAAATAAGTACGATCAATACATGAACGTAGCTTGGAGACCATTAGTGGCGTAGGACTTTTAAAAAGTATAGATACAATTGTAATTCTACACAAACATTTGACCCCAAGCTGATCCAAAGCTTCAACACTCATTGACGTCTGGTGGCGCACAGTTCGTAAGGCCCGGGCTGAGTACAATACCAGCTGATCCATCCTGTGACGGGATTGGTTTACCCACTGGAAAAATGTAACGGTACATTGTTGGAGGGTGTTGACAAAGAAAAGAAAGAGCTCGGTTTTAGCGAATTTTTCACCCAAGCAGGCTCGGCGACCTGTGAATAATTACAAAAAAGAATTTCTTGTGAGAAATTCATCTCAAATTAATGTGGTGTTTACAATTAATATAAATCGAGTGACGTTCGAGCTTTGCTGCAAATCACATGTAAGTATACTAAAATATGTTCTGCCGTCTGCACTCGGCTTGTTTTAAGTCGAGGGAGCCCCAACGTAAAACAAAAAAACGCACGATTGTTTCAGCTTGCAAAGCGGCCATCTTGCAGGTTCTTCTCATAAATGATAAAGAAATGTCATATATCCTGTACCATTTGTGATGAGTGATTCATGTTGAACGACACTCTTGCCATCAGCAGAGAGGAATTGGGTTGGGTTGTATTTCTCTGGCTCTGTCCACGTAGCAGGCTCATGGTGTACCGCCCAGACGTTGACAAGCACACCTATACTTAAATAAGAAAAACAAATTGTTTATTGAGTTGGGCCTACAAATCAAAAACCCGAAATACAAACTGGGAAAACAGCACACTTTGGTTAATATTTGCTATAAATGTAGGGCCATCTTTTAGGTTTTGTCATGCAATTATAGGCATAATTATAAAGAAAGATACAATGAAAAGCACCTGTTAATGTTTCAGCTAAATAGTGTCTACTTAATTGAGATAAAACAAATTAAAATGAGAAATAAAAAAACAAACATAAAAACTGTCTCATTATTTTCGAACGTCCGACCCTCCTCGTTTAGCGAAGTGACAGCGGGTATAAACCGCTTCTCTGGCTGCAGCATTTCCGAAAGGACACAAACGCTCAGAAATCTAAGAAACGATTCATGCATGAATCGTTTCTCAGATTCAAATGTCTTGATTGGTTACTAATCAACGTGGGCATTCAGGACGAAATTCTTTCGCAGGTTGCTTACTGCCATTACCATCTTTATAACAATGAAGCTTTCGGATAAAAATATTACACATTTTGTTCGGGTCAACTACTACACGATGACCTTATACCTTTAAAACAAGCCAAATTAATGATTTGGCCCCCTTTGATTTGGAAAAAAGTCGTCCCTTTTATCGATTTGTTTTGTACTTTGTATCTAATTTTTTAGTAAGCCGCTTGTGTACTTTTGTGTACAGTTATTTACACAGTATCAGTATATTAAGTAACTTACTCGTCTTCTTATCCTGACATGCAAAAGAAGGTACAGAGCCATCTGTGTGTTGTCTGCTCATTTCGCCTTTTCTAAGAGATTGCTTTAATGCTTATACAGTTCTTGTCAAAATATGCAACTACCCGTATCAATGTCGGAAACCCATGCTTCGTGGCTATACACTCTAAAAACTCCTGGGTTGGAATGAACCCAATTCCGGGTCCAGTGGTTTCTTGTAATACACATAAGTGGACCAAAACTGACGCAAAATTCTAGTCAAAATCACATTTTTATAACTGCGTCAGTCTGACCGGAAATGGGTCACTATGAATGGGATTCAAGGTCAGTTTTTACCCTGGAGTTTTTAGAGTGCAGCGCTTTATGTGAGCATAAAATTACATCCCAAGTAATTCTTTTTACAGAAAATGCTGACAATTCATGACTCGATACCCGTACGCCCTCTCCAGTAGTGGGTCTTGCACTGAAGGTTTATACACCATTTTACCCTAAAGGTTCAGTCTGAGTTTGATGACGTCATTGGAGGGAGTATAGTGACTAATGGCAGACACTCCAAACTTGCGCAAACAAAAGTCAAGTATAGGTAAACAATAACATGTGGATACAAAGACCAAATGTACGTTTGGCTCGTCATGCATTATCCAGATACTTTATAGAGAATTTGGGATAAAACTTGTGTGCAGCAGGAGATTATTCTGTCCATTATTATGGCGAAATGAGTCAACATTGTTTGATAGCGCCCTCTTTTGACCCAACTGCCTTTAGCCCAGGTTAATTCACCTTATGGGGAAGACACAGACTGGAGGCCAAAATCCCATGTGAATTATGAGTTTCGACTATTAAGAACTAGTCTGAAAGGGCTTTTTACCTTAAAAAAGATACAGATTTTCTAGCCCCTGTAACGAACTCCCGGTCTCTGTAAGACCTCTTCGGCCTCCAAAGGAATTCCTTGCGGACAGCTTCTATGATAGTTTATCCCACTCCTGTAATGACTACCCATTCTGCCGCCACTCTAAATGAAGTGAACTGTTACGAACCTTTTCTAATGTGCACTGTTTTAGCACTCTTTATATCAGAAGTCGATTCAGCAACTATTATTTTTTTTTCAAACGGTCCCATGATAAAAAAGACCATGAATAATAAACAATTTAACAGATTTCAAACAAACTAGAAACACCTGATAGTGCTATCTAGCGACGCTAATAAACTTTTGTTAATGACCACCTCTCCTTTCAGCAGTGGTCAATTAATAGGAAAATACAACCCCGCATGAGCAAATGAGGCGAACTTTGTTCGATCTTGAAAACACAGAATTTTGTCATTTTGCATAGACTTGGTTCCAAGTCCGCGTTCGTGGCTTGTTTACCTGATATAGCTTGCATAAAATAAAATGGTCAGAAATAGTACCCTATTGTGGATGAAACATAAGGGCTTATTAAATGATAGCCATTCTTGTTTTGCATGGCATTGCAAACCGCGACCTCAGTCTTGACATCAAGTCTATCCGTTGGCAAAAAGCGAGTTCGTCAAAAATGCAAGGTGGGCGATATTCGTGTTTCGTGAAGCACATTGGATTCATAGTTTCTCCAGATTTCGAACTGCCAATTGCAGTCGCACTTTGTGAATACTCGTTGTTACAGTTTGGACAGTGCCAAGCATGAATGCTGCCCGGCTTTTGCGTTTTTACGAAGTATCACAAACTTTGACCTACTGTTTTCACGAACAGCCACAAATGTTTACACACGACGTGCTGCACACAGACCACGTTTTCCACGAAGAGGCAATCTTGTGAACTATCAGCACTTATACTTGGTTCTTCCTACGGTGACGTACGCAGTAGTACGGCGTTTTATCACCGTACTACGGCCATGTACCGCCGTAAAAAATTAAGGTTTCTCTAGGAATTTGCGAACATGGGCCACCGTACTTCCCAGAGTCCTGAGCAGGTGGCGTAGCCACTTTTTCGGTGTTGGGGAACACAGTGGGGGGGGGGGGGGGGGGCATTGTTTTTATGTGGGGGAGCCCAAGGGGAATGGGCTTGTCAGTGTGTGTGTGTGTGTGTGTGTGTGTGTGTGGGGGGGGGGGTCATGCTTTCTGGAAAGGGTGACGCTGAAGGAGTCCATCGACCTCTTATGTCATTTGGCCAAATTACAGATTGAAATATACCTTAAATAAATGCTCAAACAACTCAGGTCTCACACCCTTCACAACGGGACATCTCGTCGGACCAAGCCCCCAGCCAGAGCGCAGTATGAAGCCAGCGACCACGCCCAAGTGTCGTCCTGTCAGTGGTAGTAGCGCCGTCAATTCCCGCGGTGTGGCCGGTCAGCATCCCATTCCGAGCTCTGAGTCGAAGGCGGCCGCAGCGTGGGCATACAATGCCTTGTATGCACATTAGAATTAAATCAAATGCGACCACTTGCTAAAGTAATGAAAGAACTTGAGAATTCAACCAGCCGAGAACAATCCAGCAGAAAGGAACGGCTAAACTAGGCAATAATGCGGCTGAAAGGAATTCCAAAAATAAATCAGATGGTACAAACTGTGACCATCATAACCACAGAGCTAGGAACCCAGCTCTATGCCATAATACTGTCCACACAATTTTTGACTAATTGAGTGGAACGTAACTCGATGTTCACGTAACAGTTTTGCCGTGGATATTTCGAACCTGGGATTGTGGGCGCTGGGTCACAGATCCATTAATTCTAACCAGATTTGTTGCTATACTCATCTTAAAGGAACGATAAAGCACATCAAAAATATAATCTGCGACAGTTTAAAATGGTTTTTATTTTATTTTGCATATCATGATAGATAGCCATGAACATCAAAGTCCAAAGCAGAGTATTGGTGGTCGTATCGGCACCAGCAATAAATAAACACTTCGAGAAAGTGCACCATCGTTGAAGGTACCCTTGTCATATCGGCTGCCATGTTTATTCCTGCTCTTTGGCTGCTTGACGTCGGTTATCCCCACGTCAATATTGTCCCGGATGTCATTTTCATCATACGATTTATGATGGTCCTAAAAGTTAAAAATTGATAAGATGCAAATACGAAAAGGTGACAAAATATGGCAGATAATTTTTATTTAGCCTTTATTTAAAGGCGTCGAGGAGTTTCTATATGTCAAGGATGCTGTGGTGTCATAATTATTGTCTTTGTGAAGAGAGAAAAAAAATCCGGTAAAACAAAAAAGAGAAGTGTGCACTAATGAGATGACAAATAAAATGCATTTAACAGGTCGGAAAGAGGCGTCAGGAGGTGATAGAAATACGGATACTACACGAACTGCATGTTGCTTAATAAATTAGGCATGATTTGAATGAATTAATAATGCTTACTATCCTGAACGATTCCGCGGATATAATCAATGATCTTTTTGGCATTTTGTTTTGACCGAGCAAACAGTGGTGTGTGCATTGCCCATCTAAAGTTAGAAAATGGTGGCATGGTACCATTTTGAGACAACTGTTCTCTGATAATCCCAGTAAGTTCAGCCAATTTATGGTCTGAGTAGTTGATTGATCACGATACTCTCAATTTTCGGGGCCTCACTGCTTCACATTTCCCCTAGCTTTGTCACTCATGCTCCAAAGGTGCTCCACTAGGAAATTGATGTACAAAAGTCTATAGGAAACTGTTAAGTTCAGAGACAAAGGAAAGAACAAAAGAATGATCTACAAGGATGCATTTTTCAGAATGTGTGTGGGTACGTGTTACAGACTAATTTATTTACACAAAAATATGTATTATCAAATTGTGTTCACATTGCTTTGTTAAAAAACAATCTACCACTTCTTACACCAGTCATGAAGTAGCAATAAAATTCAATTCTGAACTAGAGACGAGTGAGAACAGCGTGTTTTATTTCTTCAAAATACTTAGGTCTCAATAGTACGTATGTATGTTTGTATTGTAAAGGGAGGCCACCGCACCAATACTACAACATTGATGTTTCAGGCTGCAGCTCACACAACGTAGAGGGCGGGCTGCCAGTCTCAGTCTCTTTCGTTTGATCAATGGTAGATATTGTTGGAACCTTGAAATATAACTTTTTTCATTAAGGCTAGACACAAAAGTCAATTGGTAAAACGGTTTGTAAACCCATACTATGGAAAACCCCCGTTGAAAAGAATTCAATGAAAACATATGAATCCAACAAAAAGATTCATGCATTAATTCGATTCTCTGATTGTTGAGTGTTACTAGCGTCAGTTTGTACATGCTGCGGCCAACGATACCTTCCGTCACTTCGCTATACACGTGGATGGATTCGATGTCTTGTGAAAATACGTTGACATCTTGGGGAGTGTTTTCTCAACAAGTAAGACACCGTGTTTTCAGCTGAAATTATCACATGTGACTTTGAGTGTATCTTTCTTGATAATTGGCCGATAAATTAGCATTACGTTATAACCAAAAGCAATGTATGACCCTACCTTATTAACATAACTAATGTATGGGTTAACCACAAATTAGCTCCTTCCGCCAGTAAGCATTTTACGACAATTGCTTTTTATGGACGTGCAAGCTAATAATAACGACATCCATGGTCGTCTCTGTTGAAAATGTAATTTAAATCTAATCTGATATAAACCGATTGTTAATACTTTGCTAATTACCCTGATATGGTCAGGATGCAATTGTTAAAGCTTAAAGATTAAAGCTACCGTTAAATGAATATTTTCTTATAATGAAGTCAAAAACCTTTCCATCCACTGATCCTGTCTCTCAAGATGCTCTCTTAACACACACAAGAAGAAAAAAAAATGTAGAAACAAAATTAGCAAAAAACTCTGAGCGCAATTAGTTCTTCTTCATATGCCTTGCCAGAGCCTTACGCTGGTGATAATAGCTCCACGTAGGTTATCCAAACAGAGTGTCAATGCCAATTCCAACCCCTGCACGAACTTCGATCTTTGACGCCCTCTGGTTCAATCAATTTGCCCATCAATGGTCAGTCTTTCTCGTCCATCCTTCCACCATGATGACACCCTACATAAGTCAAGTGCCGCTTTTTGATCATTCTCCTCTCTGATCATGTCCAGTATTTTGCACATTTTGAGAGTGTCTTTATCCATGGTGCCCTCAACATCCGTCAAAACACCACAATTTCATTCCAGAAACAACAATTACAGTACTCTCATGGCACAATATCGTTTTAGAACAGCGACTGAATTTGTTTTTTCTTCAGTTTTTTTTCTGGTCGACCGACCCTTTTTTCAATTTGAGAACATTTTTAGAACATTTGAGAACAATTTCAGAACATCTGAGAACATTTTGTTTCTCAATGTTTTGTGCCCTCTAAACAATAAAATTGTTTAAATCCTAGAAAGAAAATACATTTCTTCGAAATAAAATTTGATTTTCCTCGAATTAAAATTTTTGTTCCCTCAAGATAATATTTCGTGTTCTCATAAAGATAACTCGAGGATTCTCTATACTACAGTCCAGTTCACACAAATTACGTAGCTGGGTTCAAGTGACATTGTCGTACTTTAAAAAAAAAAAAGCTATGTTAAAAGCAGATTCTCGGCGAAAGTTGGCCTATTTTCAGGACATCACAGCCTCAAAAGATTTTAGATCAAATGCCATCAATTGTTTCTTGACTTTCAATTGCCCGTGCTCAAGAACTTCTTTTCGCAATGTGAACGAAACAAAAACGTGAACACTGATCGTTTGGGGACTATGTGCTTGAACATCTCGCCGACTGCTGGCCGTGACCTCTCCGCAGCTAGAAAATAGCAACAATAGTCATATACAAAATACCGATTGGCTGCCGGCCAGCCAATCAAAACGAACCCATTAAAACATAAGCCCCTGTATCTACAGTTCCCGAGGTCAGACTTTAATTTTGTATCACATTGTGACAAAACGTGACCAGCCATTGTTTCTGAAGGTTGCACTTGTTTGCGAGGCAATGATTGGATCGTCAAGGCGGTACTACCAACAAAGGCACTTTTACCCAAAATGCATTTAGACCACTAGCCAGCAATATTCATATAAAATCAACACACCTCCAATGAACTCGCTGTCACTCTTAGCAACTAACTTCAACTATTCTCATCTTAATTTTCCTACATAGGCCTACTCACCATGCTCAACTTAATCATCGTACTTGTGTTTGTTTTCCTACTGGGATTGTACTGGATCTGCCAGCCCAAGAATCTCCCACCAGGACCGACTGGTTTGCCACTTATCGGCTGCGCACCGGCCCTTCGCCGTGGACTATCGCATGTTGTTTTCGCTGAATGGTCCAAACAACACGGGGAAGTGTTTAGCGTTCGACTTGGTGGCAAGCTCTTCGTAGTTTTAAATGGTCTACATTGTATCAAGGAAGCTTTGCACAAACAGGCTGACGTCTTCTCCGACAGATATAATTCAACCCTTAACAAACTTAATGGAATTAAAGGTGAGCTTTCTAAACAACAGCACATCAGCAGCAGAAACCAAAGTGTTCACTCTGATGATTGTTTCTTTGTCAGATAGATCAATCTACTTTTGTCATGCTATGGTGCTCTTCCAAAAAAGGGGAGAAAGTTAAAATCTTTAGTGGTATGTCGGCCATCCTAATTAGTATAAGTACACAAATATTACGTGTTAGGTTCAAATTCTTCCAGGTACTTGATTCTGACGAGATTATAAC
The DNA here is from genome assembly GCA_023634235.1 of Pisaster brevispinus. Classification (NCBI taxonomy): domain Eukaryota; kingdom Metazoa; phylum Echinodermata; class Asteroidea; order Forcipulatida; family Asteriidae; genus Pisaster; species Pisaster brevispinus. The sequence goes on along the minus strand of JAMKCF010000004.1, from coordinate 8,110,542 downwards.
ATTCTGACGTTGTTATAACGTTCCATTGTTTGTACACAGGTAGTATTTCCGAAGAAAATGGCCCGATCTGGAAGGAACGTCGTCGGTTCGGTTTGAGAGCTCTGAGAAGCTTTGGTAAGGGGCAAGAAAAGCATTGAGCATTCCATCAATGAGGAATCACGGTACCTCCTCGACTGGTTCGCAGACCAAGAAGGAAAACCATTTGACCCTACACACCCAGTCGAAAATGCCGTCTCCAATATTATTTGTAAAATGTGCATGGGGATTCAACTTTTCGGATCAAAAGTTTGCAGAGATACTGGAGCTGATCAGAGAGCAGTTAAGCTACGGTAGTCAAACATCCTTAATTAATTACGTACCTGGTGTCATCCACACTCCGTTCTACTCTCGTGTGAAAGTAAATAGCAGACGTCTACAAGAATATTTCTCTTGTATAGTACGAGTGAGTAACGTGAAAATGTATCATGAAAAGTGAACACTTGCAGGAGATAACCCACCACCAGATCACGTCAGTTTAGATATAATATAAGAAGGATATGTAACCAATCACAAACCTGTCATCATTAGAAATAGCACAAACCGACCCTCATATAAGTACGTTTGCGTTTTGGTTTGGTACGAAAAAAAAAGAACTACTTTTTTTTTTTTTTTAAGTTTATCTTGTTTATTGTTAAAAGATTGGGTTCTTCTCAGACCTAAGAGATTGACGCCTTTGTAGGGACACACAAGATTGGATCAACTATATTATGGCGAAGCCATGTTTAATCAACTCCGTAAACAGCGCCCTCTGTAGGCGGGTATTAACACAGGTATTATTACATTTATCAACAAGTCTAGCTGAATTTAAGTTATCTTCAAAATCTCGAAGTTAAATTATACATTTCAGGAACATCGCCAGACGTACAATGAAAATTACATCCGGGACATCATTGACCTGCAGTTCGCAGAGGTCCAGAAACGAGAAACCAGCGGTAGAGTCGACGATAGATTCGAGAAAGACGCCTTCGACGACGAAGCCGTGATGGGGAGTGCTTTTGACTTGTTTCTTGATGGAACCGTCACAACACCTACTACGTTGCTATGGTTGATGATGTACATGGCGCTCAATCCGATCATACAGAGGAAGGTAATTTTAACCATTTATGTCTGACGTTTTTGATATGACCAGTTTGGATTTAACGAAGATAGCCGATCTCTTTCTAAATTGTCACGACGACCCTTCAAAGAAATTACCGCAGTAGACAATGTCAAGACCACTAAGATAATAAGTGCAAAGGTATAAGGCTTGCATAACTAAACATTGAATTTAATTTACATTATATGAACTTTTACTACTAACAATAATTATCTCGATATTGAAAACAATAACGACCGTGATCACTTAAATATTCAAATGACTTAAACTCCTAGAAACTTGCAACATAACCGGGATACGATATTATCCTGAAAAGTTCAATGAGACTTCTTAGGTTGTCAAGGTTGTTCAAAGTGCGCAGCTCTGTAATTAAAGCAATAAAAACTCCATCTAATGTGACACCATTTACAAAAGTATTCTAGTGTGTTTTTGTTTATGTTTCTTTGGTAAAATCAGCTCAGCAAGAAAGCTGTTTTCCACTAATGCTGTTGAAAAAAAATAAATAAATAAAAGGAACACAATTTATTATCAGACATGAACCCTATGACTACTAACAACGATCTTCAGAAGGAGATATTATAAACATATATACCCCCTTTCCTGCCATTGATCTCCACAAATCAATGAGAGAGAGAAAAAATATTATATATGAAAATAAGAATCATCAACCTACAGATTCAGTCAGAGATTGATGACGTCATAGGAGGGAGTCGCCAGCCAACAATGGCTGACAGTATCAACATGCCGTACACGAACGCCGCCATCTTGGAGACCTTGCGCATTCGTCCGGCTGGTCCTTTGGCAATTCCACACCAAGCAAGAGAAGAAACAATGCTGAACGGATACACTGTACCAAAAAACACATGTAAGAAATAGGTATCATAATATGCAGTAAACGTGGTAGAAATTTACGCTGGAAGCATTGCCACAGAGTACAAACATTCACCACTGTACCTGTACCTGGTGGTTAACACGCACGGTATGGTTGCTTGTTACCATTTAACACAGTCTTCAGAATGTGTTTTCTTTTTGAAATACCACAATAGGCTGACAATGTCTCTGTACGAAACTTTTTATGGCTTACATGTTTTCCCGCAGGTGTATTGATTAACATTTGGGCAGTACACCATGACCCTGCTACGTGGACAGAGCCAGAGAAATACAACCCAGCCCGATTCCTCTCTGCTGATGGCAAGAGCGTCGTTCAACATGAATCACTCATCCCATTTGGAACAGGTAGGTAAACCACAAGTGCGAACAAAAACACAATTGTGATGCTGCGTCCTGTAATATCCAACGGGGCCGATTGCCGAGTTGTTTGTTGGACGGAAAAGCTCTACAATCACAGGTGCTTTGGGGACCGGGAAAACGAATCAACCTTTCAGCAATTTTGGCAGCAGATTAATTTGTGAAAATAAAAAAAACATTACAGAGAACCTAATTTGGTTTGTTTATTTTTTTTTCTTCTAAAGGTTTGATGAAGCTTTAAAACGAAAAGAGTTTCAAAAAATACAATTTTTTTGAAATGTTTAACTTAACGTAATCGCATTCAGAACGCATATAGTACGCTTTCGTCTTGCATCCCTTGATGGCCGTCATCCTAAAATTCTACGTTACTCTTTGTTGTAGGTCGACGTCACTGTATGGGGGAAAGTCTCGCCAGAACAGAACTATTCGTTTTTTTTGTCAACCTGCTCCAGCAGTTCACCATCGAGTTGCCTGTATAGAGAAACCATTGCCCTCCCTAGAAGGACTGCCTGGCGTCATTTTAAAGCCCGGTCCATTTGAAATATGCATCAGCAGACGCACCTAAAGCTCATCATGAACTCTTAGAATTAAGTATAGGCACATGTTACTGCTAGCTATAATTATTCTAATGTTGTATAATGGTAACTCAGCTACGCATGTTGTTAAGACAATCAGCAGATAGCTTTGCCAAAAACTGTTCTCAATACTTTGACACAAAGACTAGCATGGGTAGTGCCATGGGAATTACAGCTTTCTCAATGGGTAGATGTGGGAAATACCGGACACTTAAGCCCATTTAGCTAATTTGCATATGAAACAATAAAACCGCAAGAAAAAAATAATTATTTGCTAAATACATATTACAGCTTTATTTAAATAAACAATAGAGGTCATCACGGAATTGGTGAGGCAGTTATATGCAAGTAACGACGTCACCATACATTGTCTGGTGTTCCCTAAAGTGTAGGGAATACCGGTCAATGTGTTTTGATGCATTTTTTTTGTAGACAGATTGAAAAGTAAAAACTGGTACTAAGGTAAATTATCAAATAACATGTTGTTCTTAGTCTGTATATTATTATTTAGTTGAAACTATTTTTGGGGGATACATTGTTATGAAACTATGGAGTTTATTTTGCACAAAAAAACCCGAAAAGTTCGACAAATTCAGAATATGGTGTGGCACTCATCATGTTTGATTCACCACGGTCATCAAAAGTTAACACAGTTTTACCACAGGTCCCAGAGCAGTCTTCGTAAGTTCATGGAATCACGATCGTCATTTTTGGCACTGTATCCATGCCTCGTCGTCAGTGCCGTAACAAAAAAGTATACCAATTGCAATAGGCAAAATAATTGTCCATGTCTTTCTCGGCATCAGTGATAATGGCACACATGTTTGTTTTGATTTTCCTTTCCCTCTGTCTCCATAAGGTACCGAATATGAGTACAAGCACCCTTACGGGGTACCTCCATTCAATTCAATTCAATTCAATTCAAACTCACATTTATTTCCATACTTCATGAAAACATACAAAGCCATAACAATAATTTATTAAGAAGTAACCAGTAAACAACGCTTTTTTTACAAGGCAGAGAGTATATTAATAAAGTATGGAGGCATCATCTAGAAGCCGAGGCTTGTGGTGAGATGCCTGATGGACAGACAAACATAACATAAACAGGAACAAGAACGTACAAACAGACAAGTAGAACAAAGACAGAAATGATGAAGATAACAATAGTGAGAATAATAATATTAAAAACAATAATAATAATAATACCAAAAATAATAATAAATTAAGTAATAATGATAAAGCATTTGCTGACTACAAAGTAATAGTACAATTCGTCTTTGCTTTGGGGGAATCCAATCACTCTGATGTTACTGCGACGGCTAAACCGCTCCAGCTTGTTCAATTTCTCAGCATGATCAGCTAGTTGATTCTCAGCTTGAGCACACTGGGTAGCCATTTTCTCCAACTCATTGATCTTCAGTTCCAGTTCATCCACGCGTTCGGATTGGAATTAAATGGCTGTATTGAAGTTCGCCTCAATGCTTTCGATGCGCCTATTTAGGTCGACTTGGCCCTGACGGATCTCCTCTTGGGCACCCCGGACAAACTACTGGAAGTCTCCATGGGGTCCATAGGCGCTCAGTGGAAGGTCCCGACTGGGGTGACAAAATGGGTGCCTCCCGATCCGGTGATACAGATTTTGGCGATTTTGGCGATTTCCTTCGTCCAGCTGGCATAATGGGTTCTGGATGTTGGTTCAGGCTGTTCTAGGATGGTACTTAGTAAGGTTGGATGGGTTCAGCAGGTCGGAAGGTGGAATTTTAGAGCTTAAAATATGAATTTTTTTGAGAGCTCAATGTAAGTGCGTCCACACGTTAGCACATCATCAATACCATTGTTGTTCTATTAGTCCCTGTTCTAAAGAAATCCTCTGTGGGGTACGACTAGAACAAAGAAAACCTTGTGGGATAACATTGTTCTATTGTGGAAAGTACACATTGCATTTCTGTCGAGCATCCTTTTGTTCTTTCCTTTGTCCCTGCACTTAAACTTATTCCATTCCGTTTAGCAAATTTCCATGTGGAGCAACCCAGACTTTTGAATTTTCTTATTTAGAGACCATTTGCTGCCCTTTTTTGTTTTGTCCCCAGAACGTGCCGAAAATGGGCACCACTTCGGTAGTACGGAACATATTTTTCCAGCAGCGTCTTATTGTCCTTAAGAAAGCCATTTTGATCACTCTACTGCTCAATGGCACCTACATAGTGTAGCTTGCAGCACAAACTCAGTTATAAGTTAGTAGCTATTTTTGATTTACCAACTAACTTTGTTTTCTGTATAGTCAGTCCTAATATCTACGCAAACAAACATATTGAAACGTATTTCTCCCATTCATACACTTTGGTCAGCCTGTTTAGTTGTGTGACTACTTGACCCCAATGCGTGGTCCATCCAAAAGTGTATTAGGCAAAACATGTACTTATCATCAGCTTCTCATAACGCCACAAAAGGTGCCCACGGTTATCGCTACAACCCTTACCAAAATTGGAACCAATTGGAATTTTGTCCAATGTTGTGTATTGGCACAAAACCAGTTGGACCCAGTTGGACACAGTTGGGCATAATTGGACTCAGTTGGCATCAGTTTGACAACTAGACCCAAATGGATACTTTCAACTACGCCCAACAGTTCTGACAGCCTGTTGGTCCGACAGTTTAATAGTCCGACAGACTGACTGGACCATTGAGCAAAAAAGTAGTTTATACCCATTGGGCTGACAGTCCAAAAACGTATGGGGATATGGTATATACCACCCCACTCAAGGGATTTAGACCAGTGGAATTAACTAGTTCTAAAGCCAGTTGGTAACATTGGAATAATATGAAGAATGTTTTTCCAAGTGAACCCTGTGTGGCGGCAAACGAGGGGTGTTCGGGGTGCGTATCGCCCTGACTGATCGCTCCCCGACTCGTTAATTATTAACTTGGTCCCGAGTCAATTTGTTCTCAAGCTAAAAGTCACTAAGCGACCTAAAGGCTAAGAGACGAGATTCGTTTTGGAGGAAGTATACCGCCGATTATAACTGACTGTTAAACCTCTGTTAATGTACACAGATAAATGATTCACAGTGACAATTAATTCATGAACAAAAGCATCAACCATGTGATTTATTCACAACCTCTGTCCACCACAATAAACAATGTAATTGAATGTACACAATCTATAAATCAACACTAATAACCTAGCGTGATTCACTCTGGATTACCCTATAGCTTCCTAATAAACCCTAACTCAACCACTAGTTAACCATGCACTGAGCACCTAGCGGAATAGTTTATTCATCTACTAGTTAACCATGCACTGAGCACCTCGTAGGACTGTTTATTCTGATAGTTAACCATGCACGGAGCATCTAACAGAATTCCCATAAACCAGCCACAGCTGGTGAGTCACGCAGCAACCACGTGCTATACAGAGAAGATTTGTTGGCTATCTTCCTCTGTCTATCCCACGCGTGAGCCCCCCGGAATAATCTGAGTATAGCTTAGCCTTGCCGATCGACCACGCGTCCTTACGGGCGTGATCGTCCTAGCGACAAGCTAGTCACCTGAAAACAGCTTTGCCTTACCGGTCAACCACGCGTCTTTTCAGGCGCGATTGTCCTAGTGACAACTGTTCCCCCAACGACGAAGCACACAGCTATCGCCGCTCCAGACCACGGACAATGAACAAGCTCACGGTTGACTAGCCTCCGCTAATGTCAACCCTGTGAGTACCCCAAAAAACCAGCTCACGTGCAACCACATACAACGCAAAATACAGTCTCATAAACCATGGGTAATATTCAGAGCAAATTCACGTACCTGTCTACTCGTGAAGATCCAGTCGCTGACTGACGATCACTGACCGAGCAGTCTAAAACCGCATGGCATGCGGCACCCTCATGCACAGATCAGTACGGGACCATACTGATCTCCCCGCGCATGCCCACAACTAAATATATTAAAACACATGTCCTGCACTGTCCGTTACACAGGCCCGAGCTAAGCTTGGACTGTCCCAGTCCAAACAGCTTAACAAACAATAAAAAACCCAAAACGACAGTGCATCTACTTTAAACATTTCAATAAACCATAAAGTCAACCACACGGTATCCCTGCAATGAGGTTGACTTGGAGAAAGTCCATCAACCTTCTCTCCGCATTTCATTAAATATTCACCCCCCCAAAAAAAAATAATCCTAGTCAACCTCACACACAAAATTTTCCCATGAGGTTGACTTGGAGAGGGACTCTTCCTTCTCTCCAAGCCTCACTTAAAAAATGCACAAAAACAAAAACAAAATCCTAACATGGTTTACTAGGACTTACTTGGTATAAAAATAGTACTTCTTTGGCTTATACAAAATAAAAGTGATCTTTGGTAATTACATATGCATAGATTCATTTAAGTACAAAATCAAGGTTTTCTCTAAAATTACACCTTATTCACACACTGATTCAAATGAGATACTTGGGAATTTCCTTATACAAAGAATCAAAGGGCTCTTGATTTATCCATTGGAAAGAATACAAATGGCAAGATTAAACAATCAAAAATATATATATATTTTTTATACATCGGAAAGATCATAGGCAATACCTGTCTCGTAGCACCATACCTGATTTAAGCAAAAGTTAACAATCACAATATACAATGATTTGAAATGGGTAACAATTAAGACATTAATCAAAGAAAATGTTAGCAAATCACAGAATAAATGTTAACCTTTAAATACTGTGGCAAGAGAAACAATAGAATATAAGAAATCACAAGACCCTGGTCGCTCCCTTACGTTCTCTCACGCTAGTTGGTGATGTCCACCCATTCCTCATAGGTGACACAGAACTCCTCCCGTTTCACCTCCCTGCCGGCGTGGAAAAAGAGTCTGGTGCGCTGATCCTTCACCAATGCCTTGACCCTCACTCGTCCAGGTGGTGTCTGAGATGCAGTCTCTGTGGTCGCCTTTCTTCGGGGGAGTACTCTCTCCAGAGCTGGCATGGATGTGTCTGATGATGGGGAGCCGGGCGGAGATGTACTGGCAGCTAATGCCATCATCCCTCGTGGCTTGCCTCTAGGTGGGAGCACAACTGGCAAGGGTGCTGAGAGTGGCTCAGGGGAAACAGGCCGCTGTAGAGGGGATATCGGAGTGGGTGACAAGGAGATGACCACCTCGTCACTGGACTCCTCTTGCTCAAAACTGAACTCATTGGGCGTGGCCATGGGCTGATCCTCCGGAGTCGGGTTCTCGGTCGGAGAAGGAGGGGCTACCGAGACAGTCTCCGCTGCCTTCCTCCAACCTGCAGCAACCAGCCTAGCAACACTGGGGCCGGACTGCTTCCGCTCCACCTCTGCCTGAATCAATCGGCCCTCCCACATGAAGCTCTGGTGGCACAAAGAGTAATGGTGATTGAAGGTGGCTCTCCTAGCCGCTTTGTACGGGCACCTCTTGCAGTACAGTAGCATGACTGGGCCGTGGGTCTCCCTTACATGTCTCCACAGACCTTGTCGGTGCGAAAAACTATTCTGGCACTGCTCGCACCTAAATCGTCGGGGTTTCTTCGGCCGACGCTCCACCAACGTGTTCTCTCGCTTTCCAGTCATCTCTATCGTATATTCTGTTAACAAACAAAAAACACAGAACCGAAACAGTTAACCACAACCAGTCTTGGGGATTTTGATCCTCCCCTATCTATCAACTGTCCTATCAAGAAATCTTTTGGGTAGTCTACGGTTACGCCTAGGGTTTCGCCTTGGTGGCGTCCTGTCCACCACCTCGGGTGGACCACTACCAACTTCTACATCTGGTCCTTCTGCACCCTTGTTTCCCATCGCAGGGACCAGCTCACCCTCACTTACAATAGCCTCCTCTGAGAGACTCTCAACCGCCTGAAACTCCTCCTGCGGGGTAGTAACCTCTTCGATGAGGGGGCTTTCTGTCACCTCCTCATGAAGGGCAGTCACCTCTTCAGCAAGGGGGCTTTCTGTCACCTCCTCACTGCACGGACCATCCCAAGGTTCCCTCTCTTCCCCAACATAAGGTTTCAAACGGTCCACATGGACAACCTTGAATTTGCCTCCACGCTTCTGTTGGATGCGAACCACCACATCAGACAATTTCTTGACTATCAGCCATGGTCCTTCCCACCGTAACTGCAACTTGGGGGACACATGCTTTTTCTTTGCGGGATTAAATAGCCACACAAACTGCCCCGCCTTCAAACCATGCTCTGAAGCATGCCTGTCATAATTCTGCTTTTGCCTCTTGGCACTCTTGCCGAGACACACTTTTGCTCTCTCATGCGCACACTGCATGTTGTGGCGCAACTTCTCAGCAAAATCTGTATCGGTACCTTCCTGCACTTCGGGACACCCAGTCACCAAGTCAACCGGAAGGTAGACCTCACGACCCAACATCATCATGTTTGGGGACTCTCCCGTTGATTCCTGTGGTGTGCATCGATAGGCGAATGTTGCATAGGGGAGGGACTCATCCCAATCCTTCTGTCGCCTCTTCGGATCGATCAACACCGCCACCATATTAACTAAGGTCTTATTGAATCGCTCGACCATGCCATCCGATTTCGGGTTATAGGCGGTCGTTCTGGTCTTTGTGATGCCTAGAATCTGGCACATCTCCCGGAACACATCAGACTCGAAATTCCTGCCCTGGTCAGAGTGAAGTTCCTGGGGCACACCAAACCGACAGACAAACTCATTCACCAGCTTGAGTGCGACTGTCCTTGCCGTGGAATCTGGAAGCGGGTATGCCTCCATCCACTTGGTACAGTAGTCGCCGACCACCAAAATCCACAGGTTGCCACTGTCCGTCCTGGGCAGTGGCCCGAGCAAGTCTATGGCTACCCTCTCCATGGGTACACCAACTCTATACTGCTGCAGAGGCGCCCTCCTCTTCCTCGCCGCAGATTTCCTCCTAGCACAGAGGTCACAAGCTCTCAAACTCGATCGGATGCCCGCAGACATGCCGACCCAAAAATACCTGTGTTTAACCTTGGCAAGCGTCTTACTGACCCCCAAGTGTCCACTGAGCTGCCCACCATGCAGCTCATCCACCACAGTCCTCCTGAACTTCTTTGGCACAACCAGGAGCCACCTCACGGACCTTCCATCGTCCGACTCCCAACGCTTATACAGCAGCCCTTCCTTGACTTCTAGTTGGTCCCAGAGGGCCCAATAGGTCTTGGAGGCTGCAGATAAGTGGGACATTGTCTTCCACACACCACGGCTCCTACCTTCCTCCTTGTACTTCAAGACCCAGTTCATGGTCTCATCTTGTAACTGTGCGTCCCGCATCTCCTCTTGGGGAATCATGGGCTGCGCCACCAGGCCCCTCACCCGCAATTCTCCCTCTTGAGATTTTACCTCAGATGTAAGACCCCTTATCTCATTTTTCGTATCCTCATCTCGGCCACACTGCTTACATTGCTGCCTGCTTAACCCGTCTGCATTACCATGCTTCTTGCCGGGCCGATGCTCGATGGTCACATCATACTGCGAGATTACTTCAAGCCACCTAGCCAACTGACCCTCTGGGTTCCTAAAATTAAGGAGCCACCGCAACGCGGCATGATCAGTCCTGACTGTGACCGGGCGACCATACAAATACTGCTTGAAGTTCTTCAAATAGACGACCACCGCTAGCAACTCCCGACGAGTCACACAGTAATTACGTTCAGGCATGCTGAGCTTGCGACTCGCGTAGGCCAAGACGTTCTCCTCGCCACCTTGGACTTGTGACAAAACGGCTCCAATGCCCTCCCCACTGGCATCAGTGTCCAGGATGAAGTCGCCTTCTGGGACGGGGTATGACAGAATTGGGGCAGATTGGAGCCTGTCCTTCAACTGGTCGAATGCCTCCTGACAGGCTGCCGTCCATACAAACTCCCTAGCCTTCTCAGTCAGTGCATGGAGTGGACTTGCAATCCCCGCAAACCCTTTAATAAATTTGCGGTAATAAGAGGCGAGGCCCAAAAAGCTTCTCACATCCCTTACGCACTTGGGCACAGGCCACTCAGCCACCGCCTGCACCTTCTTGGGGTCTGTTGCCACCCCCTCTGCGGAGACAATGTGCCCAAGATAGGCCACCGACTTCTGGAACAGATGACACTTGCCGGGTTTCAACTTGAGCCCAGCTTGTCGCAACCTATCCAACACAATCCTGAGCCGATTCACCGTCTCCGTTACCGTCTTCCCAAAAACAATAATGTCGTCCAAATAGACTAGCAGAATCTCCCACTGCAGACCAGCCATAATCTTTTCCATTAACCTTTCAAAGGTTGCCGGGGCGTTGCAAAGCCCGAAAGGCATGCATTTCCATCGGTAAAGCCCATTCCTGACAACAAATGTCGACTTCTCACTAGCATCATCGTCCAAGGCCACCTGCCAATACCCTGATGCCAAGTCGAGGGTAGTGAACCACTGAGCTCCATGCAATGCATCAAAAGTCTCATCTATTCTCGGGACCGGGTAAGCGTTCTTGATGGTAACCGCGTTCAATCTCCTGTAATCCACACAGAAGCGCTTGGTTCCATCCTTTTTGCTCACCAATACCACATTTGCAGCCCAAGGACTGTCTGAAGGCTCAATCACTCCTCTTTCCATCAACTCGCCCACCTGCCTCTGAATTTCTTGCTGGTTGCAGTGGGGATGTCGCCGCGGCCTCTCTTTAATAGGCTGGGCATCCCCTATCTTAATTTGATGTTCGACAATGTTGGTTCTACCAATGTCATGGTCCCCCTTCGAAAAGACATCCTGGAAGTCAACCAAGCACTTCCGGATTTCCCCATGGTGCTTGCCTTCCACATTAGTAGTACCTCTATCAAATAAGTCCTGCAGATGCACTGGGAAACCAGGCTCTGCCTCGGTTGTCAATCCCCCACCACCATTGATTGACTCTGTCTCCACCTGGGAGAGGACACCGACAGTCATGCCCTCCCGGGCGACTCTCGTCTCTTTCCCTGGGTTGAATACTCTCAGCGGAATAACTTCCGACGCAACATTTACTAGAGACTGGCCCAACACCAGACCCTTCTGCGCCAAACCACCACCACCCTCCATGGGTTCAACAATACCCGGTCCAGCTGCGCCAGTCTTCCCTCGGGATATCACACCGGGGACGATTGCCTCATGGCCTGAAGGAATCTCGATTGTCCTTGAAACTACAACACGCCCAATGAATGGGTCACCAGCCATGCTAGTACACTTAATTTTCTCGCCGTTGAGCCTCCACTCTTTGGACTGAAAGTCCAACACTCCACCAGTGGGCACCAGAAAATCCATACCCAGGATGCCTGGATATTTCATCCCTGTGAAAATTGCTTTCACCAAGCGTGTAGTTTTACCAACCTGCACCTCCACCTCTGCCTTGCCCAACACCGGAAGTGGGCTACCATCCACCTGCTTGACAATTACCCCCTGGGTCTCCAAGACAGGCCTCTGTTGTTCGGGGATGTCATAGTAAACCGAACTACTTATCAAAGTATCAGTTGACCCTGTGTCGATCAGAAATCGACATTTCGTGGCCCGTACCACTCCATCAACAAACAAACCAAACTGGGGACCAGTGTCCGACACAGGCAGGGTTATCACCCTTTGCCCTACCTCCGGTTTCGGTTTCTTGCTTCTTCCGTCACCATCCTTTATGTCACAGTTAGATCTTTTGGGTCCTCGGCTATGTCCAGCCTGCCCACGGACCCTATGGGGGGCTGTATAGCGTTTCCCGACGCCTTGGCTTCAGTCTTTCGGGGCCTCTTGCACTCACGTGCGAAATGACCACCCTGTCCGCAGTTGAAGCACTTCCTGCCACCAGTTTGTCTCTGCTGGGGCTTGTGCGCATCCCCCGATGGCACGCCCTTGTCACTACTAGACCCACGGACCTGACCTACCAACGACCTCAACAGCTCAGCCAGAGTCTGCAAACTCCGAGTCTGCTCACCAAGATTAGTTTCCATTGAACCCAGCCTCTGTTCAAAATCAGAATCTGTGGCCCTTACCAGCTTCGGGGGCTTACGGTCACACAACCTCTGTTGCTCAACCTTCTCGAAGCTCTCGGTTTCCAGGGCTGCCTGGACAGCCTCATCCAAATTCCGGGGACGGGCCCTATTGATGCCCTCTCTTATGGTATGACTATCCACCGCATCAATAAAGTGATTCTTGGCCAACCGTTCCCGTGCATCTTCCTGAAGTTCAGGGTACGCACGGGCGGTCAGCTCAAGGACCACTTGTCCTAGTTCCTGCAGGGTTTCTCTCGGTCCCTGACGCCGATGTCTTAACTCTACCAGAAAGTTCTCACTCTGCCTGCCAGGGCCAAACCGCCTCTCAAGAAGTTTGACTAATGCTCTGTAAGTGTACCTTTGACCTGTGTCACCCAACAACCGAAGGGCGTTCCCATGCAAGCTTGCAGTTAAAAACCTTGCTGCTTGCTCGTCACTCCACCCATTTACATCCCGGCAAGACTCAAAGTGGCGGTGGTACTCCCTCCAGAGCACCTTACCATCGTACCGGTCGGGAACTATGTTTGGGCGGCGATTCGGCCGCCCCACAGCTGTCCGCTGATTTTCCCCATCAACCATTTGGTGTTCCTTCTTAGGGGTCATAACTTCACTCTCTTCCAAAAATGGATTCGTGCCTCTAGGGTTCACATCCTGAACCTCCTCAATGAATGGGTTGGTTTTATGAGATCTGGGTCCCCTAGACCCTTGTCCCGAAAAGAAGGTGATGAACTCCTCATCGACTTGAGCAGGTAGCTCTTCAGCCATGGGGCTTATCTCATTTCTTGGAAATGTCCTCGGACTTCCCACCCTCAGAGGCGTACTCTCCCCAAAACTGATATTCCGTGACTTAGGCACCACCTCCGGGGCCAGTAGGTCGGAATTTACCAACTCCCTTGGTGAACGAAACGCCTCTGTAGTCTCTCCCATTGCTCCAAACCATCTCTAAAATCACCCTGCCTCACACGCCCGTGTGCAGGTGGCATGTTTCCATGGGCGGAATGCCCCAGGGAAGCCTCTAACCTCTTTGCAATAAGGTCCTTCTTCATGTGTGACCATTGCAGTTCCATGCGGAGCCTCTCGATCTCCGCATCGACACTTAGAGTGTCCGTCGTACCCTTCCCACCTACACTCATACTACTGCCTCTAGAGTGTGGTGTGAAAGCCAACAACAACCCCCACAACTAGCGTCAACCTGACGACGACCAAATAAAACAAACACCAAGATTGCAACGACAAACTAATTTCTCGTAGAAATGGTTATCCTACACTGTTGCCACACTCAACCACCTTCTGCCTGGTGACCCTGTCACGTCAAGCGAAGTAGTCAGTGACTCACTTCTCAGCGACCCAACGCTTTGCGTACGACTCGCCAAACAGCGAATTCGCAGCAGTGTTGTACTCTGCTCTTTTGCGACTCTCCGCAACCGATTCAACTCCAAACGAGTTCTAATCAGCAACCCACTCAGAATCAATACAACAATAACCAAAAATATCAAGAATAAATATACAACAAGCCAATCCTTCATGGCCACACTGTTTCACTTGTGTACCACTCCCTTCTCCTTAAAAGGGTGTAATTAATTTTAACAGAGATTAACGTAATCAGCTATAATCATCCCACTTCTGACACCATTTGTGGCGGGAAACGAGGGGTGCTCGGGGTGCGTATCGCCCTGACTGATCGCTCCCCGACTCGTTAATTATTAACTTGGTCCCGAGTCAATTTGTTCTCAAGCTAAAAGTCACTAAGCGACCTAAAGGCTAAGAGACGAGATTCGTTTTGGAGGAAGTATACCGCCGATTATAACTGACTGTTAAACCTCTGTTAATGTATACAGATAAATGATTCACAGTGACAATTAATTCATGAACAAAAGCATCAACCATGTGATTTATTCACAACCTCTGTCCACCACAATAAACAATGTAATTGAATGTACACAATCTATAAATCAACACTAATAACCTAGCGTGATTCACTCTGGATTACCCTATAGCTTCCTAATAAACCCTAACTCAACCACTAGTTAACCATGCACTGAGCACCTAGCGGAATAGTTTATTCATCTACTAGTTAACCATGCACTGAGCACCTCGTAGGACTGTTTATTCTGATAGTTAACCATGCACGGAGCATCTAACAGAATTCCCATAAACCAGCCACAGCTGGTGAGTCACGCAGCAACCACGTGCTATACAGAGAAGATTTATTGGCTATCTTCCTCTGTCTATCCCACGCGTGAGCCCCCCGGAATAATCTGAGTATAGCTTCGCCTTGCCGATCGACCACGCGTCCTTACGGGCGTGATCGTCCTAGCGACAAGCTAGTCACCTGAAAACAGCTTCGCCTTACCGGTCAACCACGCGTCTTTTCAGGCGCGATTGTCCTAGTGACAACTGTTCCCCCAACGACGAAGCACACAGCTATCGCCGCTCCAGACCACGGACAATGAACAAGCTCACGGTTGACTAGCCTCCGCTAATGTCAACCCTGTGAGTACCTCAAAAAACCAGCTCACGTGCAACCACATACAACGCAAAATACAGTCTCATAAACCATGGGTAATATTCAGAGCAAATTCACGTACCTGTCTACTCATGAAGATCCAGTCGCTGACTGACGATCACTGACCGAGCAGTCTAAAACCGCATGGCATGCGGCACCCTCATGCACAGATCAGTACGGGACCATACTGATCTCCCCGCGCATGCCCACAACTAAATATATTAAAACACATGTCCTGCACTGTCCGTTACACCTGTTAGGAAATAACATTTTCAATTGGAAAAAATATTGGGAGGTTAAATTTCCAATTGGTGGAAACAAACTCCAACTCCTTAATTCTAATTCAATTATTCAAACCAACTGACTCCAATTGGATTTCTAATTGGACTGAGTTGGTCTAAGATTTTATTCCAATTGGAAATTCAGTATTCCAATATAAATCAATTTATACCAACTCAATCCGATTCTTTCCAACTTGATATACCAGTTGAATGAATTGGACTTTTTAAAAAGGAAACACGGGCTGTTAAATGTTTAGATTGCCTGTAGGATTAGACCAAGTTTGAAAGTCCGACTAGTGTCAAGACTACTATGTTTACATTACGCAGTAGCCATGATTACATAAGGACAAAGAGCAATACAGAAAAATGGCCGCAACTCATGCGGATGACAATCTATCATACAACAAACACATTACCATCTGGTTTATCTTTAAGATAAGAACCCACGCATTACATGTATTCTGTAGCGATCAATGTAATGTTAGATTCATTTTGCATCGCAGTTTCCAAAAAGCACTCAGAACAGTGGTACCTGGAAATACTGAAACTCACATACCACACACTTTTGCCTAAATGATTCCGGCAACGGTACTATTACTGACAGCTTGTTACATAGCATAGGCCAACTTGTTTGTGTTACACTGATCTGTTCCAATAATGTCCGACCGTCGAAAGGTAGTCAAGGCAGTCGCAGCTTCGCTGGCCGCTGGGATCCCTGTTGCCATTGCCTCGTATCTCCGTCTCAAATACGGGCCCACGGTGTTTGAGGATATAGTTGAAATCCTGAAGATACAAGCATTAGAAAAGACCCAGGAGAATGTGAAGCAACGAGGGATCAAACTAATGGACTTCTTCGAGGAGCATGCACAGAACACACCAGAGAAGGCTTTTGTTTTGTACAAAGATGCGGTTCATACTTACGGTAACTTAAATAACGAAGCCAATAAGTTGGCTAGATTAGTGCATCGACGTCGGGCCTTGACGTGTGGAGACACCGCAGCTATTTTCATGATGAATGAACCCAGTTTCATTCTTTCTTGGTTAGCCTTCAACAAACTGGGTCTGAAGATTGCTTTCTTGAATTATAATCTCCGAGGGGGTGCACTTCTGCATTGTATCAAAGCTTGCAAGGTGAAAGCGATTGCATGCGGCAAAGGTAACTATAAATCATTACTTAAAACAAACGTAATAAACTTGATCAATGAAAATCGGACCTGTTTATTTTCACAAGGTTCCTTGCGCAACGACACCCCAACTGTAGCTGAAAGCACAAAGTCACTAATTACTAAGACCAAACATGATTCCCCCCCAATCTCTGGTGGCATAGCCTCTCGAGATGGAATACGTTTTTTCAACACTTTGTTTTCAAACTTTTTTTAATGATTGATTTCTCCACAGACCATCAGGAAATAACTTTAAGAAGATAAACTTGTAATTGATTAGTGTAAACAGTGCGTTTCCTTGCTACTGTCAGTTACAGCAGCCCCTTTTTGTGTTGAAATCTTGTATCAATATAGTCGCAGGGTTTGTAATCGGATATTTCTTTGTGCATACCCAGATCGGCTTTTAACTGAGGCTCTAGAATCTATCATGACTGAGCTAGATGCTCTGGGCGTAGAGGTTTGGGTTATCGGGAAAGTCTTGGAGGGAGTTCTTCCTGATGGAATGATTCATACGGATACCTGGAACGAGCGCAGTGATCCCATTCCAAGGAGTGTGCGTGATGGACTACCAAACGATGTCGACGCTCTGTACATATTCACCTCGGGGACAACAGGTATAAAACCATTTTTGGCATTCATGTAAAAGTATTTTACTGGGTTGCTAGAGCTGATAAAGTAGTCGCAGACAGTGTTCATGTTTTGTGTGATCAACCATACACATGAAATAACAAACCTTTGGCAAGTTTGGGCTTATTCAGTTGTGTGAGTCGGGAGAAAACAGTGCAAAACCGGGCACAATTTGTCAGCATGTAAACATGTTTTCCTTAGTTTCGGCTGTTATTACCGAGATCGGCAGTTGTTTTTTTCAAATTTAGGTTACCCGATACAGTTTTTTTCAGAGAATTATACTTTTTCAGAGGGAAATATTTAACACAAAGGAAAGTGGTTCAAGTATAAACCTCATGATCAGTAATCTTTCAGACTAAAGTTAAACAACGATGTGTTTATTCTTGACAATCATGTATAATAACTTTGAAAAATCTATAGTTTACTTCAACTTTGAAAAACTGCTGTGTAACACGCCTGTTATTGTTTTACCTTTAAGGGCTTCCTAAACCAGCAAATCTGTCCCATAATCGCCAGACTCGAAACTCTTTCTTGCTTTCGAAAGTGGATTTAACGAAAGATGACGTCATGTACACCTCTCTACCTCTATACCACAGTTCTGCTTACACTATAGGCATTACCAACATGTTGAGAGTAGGTAAGAAGGAGAGTTTGTTTTTGATGAGTGAGCCGCTTTTCATTTAATAGTCTACGCCAGCAGAAATCCTAGAAATGGACCCACTGCTGAATGGGCTTTCGGGACGCTAGGTGGCAGCAGATTAACAGTAAATCCAGCACATCTCCTGTGGTTACAGTGACGTTTAATTTGGGTGTGGGGATGGCAGGTTGATGGGAACACCAGAGCTGCTCCTAGTCCCTGCCAGACATCAGATGGCGCCGCCTGATTCAATAAACAGATGGCTGAAATTGTTTTCCTTTATTTGAGGGTTTACTATGTGTGGGTTGTGTTGACCCTGCATGCTATAGGACAATTTAACACATTTTGTACGCTGGCTTTGGTTTTTGTGGCTTTTTCCCAGCGTGTTAAACAAACTTGCAAACTGACCCTATCCTCTTAGGAATGTTGAATTTTTTTCAGTCTAGGATATCAGGGACGTTCATTACGCTCTGGGCTTTACAACTGGGAAATCCATGTAAGTTTTTTTTAAACGATGACAATATACCTGGTAAGTCTGCCGCCACGTAGCAATAAAAGTCTCCAGGTTATTTTTTTTACTGTCAACTTATACCTAGTTCATACCACATAATGCCACATCATTATAACCAATCACCATTCATTGCAAAACCATCAACTCAATACCAAAGTGAACACTAACACCAGCAAAATGACGGTGTCTAGGGACCGACTCTGAATGTACTACCCACTGTAAACGACACACAGTTCTTTTTTTGTCCCCCTTAATCAGGTGGCACTATCGCTATCTCCAAGTTCTCAGCCAGACGATTCTGGGATGACGTCCGCAAGTATCGAGCAACTGCCTTCCAGTATATCGGGGAGATATGTCGCTACCTGCTGGCACAACCTCCAGTGAGATAGCAACAATACTTCACAAGAAGTAGCAACGAAATAACACAAAAGAGAATAATAAATGTCTTATCAGATATTATGTCTTACGTTATTTGTAAAGTTCCTAGACGATCTGAATTTCTTGCATTTTTAAATTCACATTATATAAAGGAGGAATTTGATTCTGATGGTTAAGTTAGAAAAAAATAAAGAATAAATGCATCGTCAGTTTGTAAACCTTAACGAAATTATCTCCTTTGAAACTTTTCAACTTCTCTGATGACAATTGCAGGAAATGTCTCAGAATGGGAGTGTACGATTCATTCTAATACGCTGTACAGAAAATCTATCAAACTCTTGATAATCAGTATACACAATTAACATTAGCTATAGATAGCTCAGTTAGTAGAGCGCTGGAAGATTAATCTGGAAGTCGCAGGTACAAGTCCCACTCTTGCCAATCTTTCGTTGTTCTACCCAATTCAAAACATTACACAGTCATTTTCACTTGTGGTTTATTACTTGATAATTATTTTTTAATTGATAGCGTCCAGACGACGGACAATATGCCCATAGAATCCGCTTTGCTATCGGGAATGGACTGAGGCCAGATATATGGAAGGAGTTCCAGGAAAGATTCAACATCAGTCGTGTTGCTGAATTCTACGGTGCTACAGAGAGTCCGTATTTGTCAATCAATATGGACGGCAAAGTGGGCAGTGTCGGGAGATACCACGGCATCAACAGGGTAAGATATTGTTATGAAAGTGATGCATGAAGATTTGCATGGTGGGGAGAAATCTAAGTATTAATTGGGTAAGATATAATGTAAGTGATATTATATGAAGCTTTGGATGGCGTGAATCATAAGGAAAACTAGACATTTTGTATGGTATGAACAGGGTAAGATAATATAGGCGACGCATGAAGCTTTGCAAGGAGTCGATCAAAAGGAAAACTAAAGTATTAAACTTTCGGGTACAACCATTTATACAACTCTTTATGAGAATGATGCACTGCTAATAATGCTGAGGTGTAAGTAGGGCTGGAGGGATGCACATTTTGGGCGGAAAGGGTCCATGCAGGCTGTTCTTGACCGGTGATGCCTGGAAGATGGATTCTGGCTCGATGTGTGTGTGCCCTGAAAGGTATCGGTGCTGTGGTGAACTGCTGATGGAATGGTGGGCTTGGGTAGTGGTGACCAGTTGTAGTTGATGAAGAAACTGATGTTTTGTGGAACTGTGCTGTGTGACTTGATTTTGATGGCCTCCCTCACTCTGCGTTGTAGATAGGAGTTGACTGGGGCGACGAGGTTGGTATTCTGCTAGTTGATGAACTAGTCTAGTTCATGAGGATGTTTGATGATGACTGATTTTGTTCCAGGTGTACTAATCATCGTATCTCCTTGTAAAATATAAGTTTAATTTGACCGTACCCCAAGTGTAGATGGTACCCCGGTTTTTACTTCTTTGATTATGACGAACTCACTCAACGTGTGCAGCTCGTGTGAGAACTCTTCGGGAACTCAATGAAACCATAGTAATTAGTTATAACTGGCCTAATAACAATCGAATGGTTTTAATAATTAACACACTTAACGAAACTTTTGATGTGCCACTTTTATCTGGCAGGATTTAACAGATGTCTTTGATATCGTTCGATGTGACGTCGAGTCCGCAAAACCACTTCGCGGCGTGGACGGCAAGTGCATCCCGACACCTCCAGGTATTTACAACTCGTTTCCGGTTAAAACAATTGCATGGCTCAAACTTGTTTTAAATAAACTTTTTTTATAACTTATGAATCTTATCCCTCGAGCTGGTCTGAAGACAATGGCAGTAGAGTTAGTGGTTTATGTTTTTAATTGTTCATGTTGTTGATGCTGCTGGTGCTGCTAGTGCTGCTGCAGTTGTCGCTGGTGCTGCTGATTGTGCTGCTACGTTTGCTGCCTTTTGCTGGTGCTGTGGCTATTGATGGTGATGGTATTGTTGTTGTTTTTGTTATTGTTTGTTGTTTCAAAGTGAGATTATGTGAGTTAAGAAGGGTCAACAGAGAAGGGGAAAATCTAATCAAATATATTATTGGAGGACATTTTTTTCACAATTTTCGTTTAACTGAAGTTCTATATTTGACAATTAATTAATATGAATTTTGACAGGCGAAACAGGTTTGATGCTGGTTCGGTTAGGCAAAAACCGTCAATTTGAAGGTTACCTGGCAAATGAAACGACAAACGAGAAGAAACTGGTTAGGAACGTGAAAAGGGAAGGTGACGCGTTCTTCAACACTGGAGATTTGATGGTACATGATACAGACGGGCATTTGTATTTCAAAGATAGACTCGGGGATACATTCAGGTGGGTTTTAGTTGCATAGGTTCACTTCTAATTAGTGACACCTTTACTAAGCTTGAATTCGTTTATATGGACTAAAACTCCTTTTTTCGAAGAAAGGATAACTCTTTTCAACGGGATGAAAAAAAGAAAAGAAAAAAACCCCAGTTAAGTAGGCCTAAGGAAATACCTCAGGATTAGGGAGTAACGTGAATTGTTTTGCTGTGACATTCCCAGTAAATTCTAGCATTGTCCAGGACTTTCTACAAGAAAACACAGCAGGCCGGGGAAGGCATCACGAATTATAAGTATATGTCATAGGTCCGTGGGGTCGATGCGGTTTATGCAACCTCGTACAAGTAGGCACGCAGTACATTTACTTTCAGAGTTCAGTGAAACTGAGACATGTTGCCATGAAAGGATGTAGACTTCCACAGAATAACTGCATTTGCGCATGCAGCGCTTAACATTTTCCGGGAAACAATGCAACCGTCATCATGGACAAGGCTAATCAAACTTGAATTTCTCCCATCAGGAATACATACTTTGTTTGACTTCGCCAACCATAATTCTTTTCAAACCCCGGAAACAACACAGACGAAACTACCAGCGAGTTCAATCCTGAACCAGTTTCCAGATGAAATGAGATTTTTGTATCATTAATTACGTTACCCTTTACTGAGGTCGTTGTGGCTGCTACACTTGTTTAGAATAATACTTCAATCATTTCACTTTCAGGTGGAAAGGCGAAAATGTTGCAACGACAGAAGTAGCTCATGTTCTCAATCAATTCCCCGGTGTACAAGAAGCCAATGTATACGGTGTGCGTGTTCCAGGTAAGTTTAGAGGCTTTGTTTTACGCATTTTTATTGAGAAAAAAAACCCAATAATCTAATTGTGTTGTTGATGTTTGGGTATTGCCTGGGTAAATATAATTTGTTTTTGCTGAGTTAATTAAGTTGTATTACTTGGTTTCATCGTCCATCGAGAATTGGCATAAGCGTTTTTGTACACAAAGGATGCTCGGGGTAGCTGAGCTTGACAAGCAGACTCCACAAATTATTTGAAGTCAATTACTGTTAATAACTAGAAGTTGATTTGAGAAAGGCAATTTGAATTAGGTCCGTCCTCCTGCTTTCAGAAAGAAAAAAAAATCCCTGATGAACAATTTCAGATAAATACTTCAACAATATCTCCATATCGGGAAAAATTATCCAGAAGGTCTTGACTATTTTTCTTCATTACTTTTTCCTGAAGATGAATACATTTACAACCAATCATTTTTTTTAAACACCTGTACATCCACACGAAGGTAAATGTGCAATGCCAGAATGAGTTACAACTCTTAGACTTCGAATGACAAAGATGCTTTTAACAGTCAAGTATTCTGTTTCCTCATATAGGTTATGACGGAAGGGCAGGAATGGCCGCCATTGTCGTCATGAAAAGTCACCGACTTGATTTGGAAAAGTTATACAGTCACGTGGTCAAATCCTTGCCGCCTTACGCCTGTCCGAAGTTTCTACGCCTCATGAAAGAGATGGACATCACAGGGACCTTCAAACACAGGAAGACTGACCTGGCCAAAGAGGAATTTGACCTCAATGTCATATCTGACCCACTGTTCTTTATGGATACAGAGAGAAAGACTTACATTCCTTTAACTTATGATGTCATCAGTAAAGTTGTAGTTGGGCAGGCAAGATTATAGCTTTTGGAAAAGCTGTCTTGTGTGTATTGAGTTTTACTCAATGGTATAGACTATAATATTATTACAAGTTCATTGTACGGACTCGAAGTGTGCCCTCAATGTTGCTGAACTTCCGTATTTACAGATTTTCTTTAAAAACTTAACATGTGTGTCCGAGACCTTTGGATCTTCATCTTTTCCGTTTAGCTTTCAGCAGGGAAAGAGCACATTCTATTTTTTTCTGGTTAATCCTCTCTATTTTGTTGGCAGCATGGCTCTGGTCATGCTTCTGATGATTCTTTTTATCTGGGATGGATAGTTTTATAGAGCCCAACAGTGAGTATAATATAAATTTATGCCAACAGAGAAGTATGTGTTTTAGAGGGATACATGAATCGTTTATGGCTTAAGGTCCTTGACTCGAAATAAATGTTCAATTAGAAACTGGCTTTGGGTTTAGGAGTCCTTTCTTTACTGTCATACAAAGTTTCTTTATAGTCACAATAATCACATAATTATCATACTCTTATAATAAGTTTAAGTGTTTACTTCCACAGAAGATGACAACATTAAATATACTTATCTCTTATTCTAACTGTAGAGTTATCTAGACTCAAATATACATTTAATTAATTTGTTGATGAAAAACATTTACCACATTTAGCACTGTCAATTTACCTAGCGTTAATCTTACTAGTTTTTTATGCAGTGTTTGGGCAACGTTTTAACATTCCGTTGCCGTTAGTTTTAGTCAGCTTAATCTTTCTTATTTAGTGACAATCTCAACATTAATACTTCTTCCTTGACCATAATCTTTGTAACCCAATTTAGCTTCTTTATTGCATGTAATGTTTTTAGTTTAATTAGATGATATCTTCTTTTGAGCTACACAGTAAGTACAATATTTTACCATTTTCTTGCAGATATAAAACACAACATTTCGACTCTGTGAGCAAACATAGAGCGTTTTTTGTGGGCAAATCGCCACAAGTCGTCCCACGCTTAATGGGTGGGGCGGCTCTCCCACAAGAAGCCTCGATGCCACTCTAGCTGTATAATTAACACCCGGACGCCTGATAATGTTACTATGAATTCTTAAATTACAGTCTGATGTAATTTTTGAATGCGTCTGAACGCCACCTTCCCATTTCTCTGATTTGTGCGTCAGAGAAGCCACATGAAAGTGCATGGCATGCTGCCCCTATCCTAAAACTATGTCCTGTGTATTTCTTAGGGTCTAACCCCACAAATTTTACCGTCGTTTGTAATATCTGCGCGAATTCGGTCCTTTTGACTGGATTTCCGTTAGGCCAGCAATATAAAAAGATTGACCGAAATGAATGCCTCTTCTTAACATAATTCATTATGGCGTCAACTGGGCAAAACTGATCCCCTTTTCTCTCGATATCTATGCTGACCTGCCTGTCACCAGAATGTTTGTAGTTATTAAATATCAATTTGATCCCTTTGTTATCTGGTCTTTTCTGAACACTGTCCATTTTGAGGACGTTTGCTGTATTTTGATTCGAGACTGTCATCTCGCCAACTCGTAAAAATGCTGCGAATGCTAATGAGAACATACTTTTATACATCAGCCTCTGGTAATTTGTTTCTGCACAATACTCCAGGGCGTCAATAATCTTATGCATCAGTTGTAGCGTTATTGGCAGTCGTATGTCGTACTTCGGCTTGGTTTTGTGAACGCCCAGTATGACTTTCTGTACCAAAAATGATTTGCCTGGTTCTTGCATATTGTACAACTTATGTATGTAATTAACCGCTGCATGCCATGAATGTTGAAATAGTGCTGGCTGCATATTTGGCCTCATATAAATGTGTGACCCACAGAGCCATTACGATAGGAGGTAATGGTAGTGTATTGTTAAATCCATATCAATGTAGAAAATGAATTAGTACCTCAATTGCCCTTTGGTAAGTCTTCCATGTGGCCGGCGCCATTGAGTTAGTTAGTAGATTTAACAGCCCTGGAACCAATTCTCTGGTAGCATTTCGAGAGGTAGCGTTATCGGTTGTTTCTCCGCCCACGGTGCTAGTTTTTTGAATGACTCTACCTGTAGTCGGGATAATTTGTCAGCTAAAACGTTGTCTACCCCCGGTATGTGGGCTGCCTTAATCTGAATGTTATCTATCATTGATTTAACGACTAGTTTGCGAACTAGCGTCATTATTTTAAGGTCTTTAGACGTTTTGGAATTCAGAATGCTGACTAGAGCTTTGTTGTCTGTGTGTATTGTGATTCTTTTGTTAGCAAAAGAATCACCCCCAACACAAACAGCAGCAACTATTGGGTACAACTCTTTTAAAGTAATACCTTCCGTAGCTCATTCCTTTGGCCATCTTCCAAAGAACCACTTCTTTTCGAAAATCGCGCCATCCCCCATCGAGCCAGAAGCATCAGTATGTAAGTGTAGTGAATTTGATGTCAGCCATTGTTCTGAGAGAAAGAACGCTCTGCCATTGAACTGGTTTAGAAATAATAGCCACGCCTGCAAGTCTTTTTTAGCTTGTGCATTAATCCGTACGTAGTGTCTTTGGTTCTTAATACCTATACTTAAATTAATAAGTCTTCTAAAAAATGCACGGCCCGGGATAACAACTCTACAAGTGAAGTTAAGAAAGCCAATAACTGATTGCAGCTCTTGTAATCTTAATTTGTTTTTTGTTAGTGCTTCGCTTACTAACTTTATTGCTTTTTCTAACTTGTCTGCCGGCAACCGGGCGGTCATCCAATAAGTATCCAATTCAATTCCTGCGAATGTAATGCATGATGAGGGTCCTTCTGTTTTGTCTGGTGCCAGTGGAATACCTAGCTCCTCACTTAAATTTTGAAAACTTTCCAAGTTTGATTGCCCCATTTGTCTTGATGTTGATATAATGAGGAAATCATCTAGTATATGTACCATTCCTCCCGGACTGAACACTTCTTTTGCAATCCATTCTACTGCTGTACTGAACGCCTCAAAAATTGCACAACTTGAACGACAACCCATTGGTAATGTTTTATCGTAGTAAAAACTTCCTTCCCATTTGAAACCCAGCAGATTATGGTCGTCTGGATGAACCGGTATTATTTTGAATGCCGACTGAATGTCTACTTTTGATAGCACGCAACCAGGACCTAATTTGTTTATTATGGAAACTGCATTGTCAGTTGTAGCGTACTGTACGGTGGCATAGCAATCTGGAATTCCATCGTTTACTGACCCATTTTCTGGATAAGATAAATGATGAATGATGCGGAATTTGCCCGGCTGTTTTTTAGGAACCAATCCAATTGGGCTAACACAAAAATTTGGGAGTGGAATTTCTTGAAATGGACCAGCAATTCTGTTATTTTGTCTTTCGGTTTCGAGTTTTTTAGATACAACTTGTGGGTTTTCAAGAGCTGAACGCAGATTTATGGACATTCTTACCTTTTGAGTACCAGTAAAACCTAATTTAAAACCAAACGTAAACCCATTAAGTAAATACTTGGTTTTATCTTTATCATAGCGTTTCAACCTTAGTGCTAAATTGTACCTATTTATTGGTGTTGAAGGGGCGTCTATGGTTAGCGAAACCCCTTCCTCTTCCTGTACTTTGGTTTGCTTGTTCCTTTGGGGAATTGTTTTGTGGAGGAAATTGTTGTGGCTTTGATTGAAATGGTCTACAAAAAGTTCCCCAGTTTCTGGTGTTTGACTGGAACTGAAACCTACAGCGGCTTACCGGATGGTTACCCCTGCATTTCGTGCATGTGTGTTTGAAGCCGCAGTAACCTCTGCAAGGTAAACCACGGCAGAAACGAAAGCAATACCCCAATGGAAATTGCTGAGACTCCCCCAATGTTTGAGATTGTGGTTTATTTGTTACCCTTGATTGATTGGCTTTAAGGAACAATTCGGTGTGAAAGTGATCCCATGGGAGGTCAGTTACTTGCCTCAGTTTTCTGAAGTTCACATCGTACAAGTTAAAGTTTCCACCTTCAGCGGCAATTTGACGCACTACTTCCCCATATTTCAACAGTTTATCATTGTCGCCCGGAAACTTTTTTGTGAACACTGTTGAGAAAATTGAAAATGCCGATATCCACTCATTGATGTTTTTGGGTAGTTTTTTATTTGTTGGAACCACACACAAAGTATTATCCCCATTTTCTACCTTCTGTAAAGAAATTTTGTTCTGGCTTGTGTTAGAGGGGTCTAGCAGGCTTCCGAATTCAACATATTCATTTCCCCAAATTTTGTTTCGTGTTTCTTGGTTGACTGCAAAATCAAGTGACAAAGGTGCAGAAAAAGGCGTGTGCCGCCCTATACCCTCTAACTCACCAGAGCTGCCCGAAAACAGCTCGCCTGCGCCAACACCCAGAGAAGCGCCAGGAGTCGGCCCCTGTCCCACCCCGTCGCTCCCCGGGGTGCCGGCACTCTGCTAGGCTGTTCTTGTGTGTTGCCTACTGGTATGGTTGGTTGAATTCCTCCTCTCTGGTTCTGTGGTGTCCAAGTTGAAGGTGCTGCTGTTGTCAAAGGGTGTGCCCTTACACATGCCAACTTACGGGGTACTTTTAACAATGGAACAATGGACCCCACAAGGCAATTTCAATAGGAACAATAGGGCCCCACAAGGGAATTCTTTAGAAAAGGGAACAATAGAACAACAATAGCAGTACCCCACAAACCGGATCCGTAAGGTTGTGTGAGCCTACTGCTGTTACAGATTCTTGTATCCGTTGCGGCAGCACCCGGTCCAATTCTGCTCGCACTGCCTGTTTTATATGGTCTGTTATAGCAGAGACGACTGACTCTGTTACTGTGTGATGCAGACCATTGGTGTCAATATCTAGCACTGTGTCAGACTGCTGGTTCTGCCGCATGTCTGGCTGTTGTGTCTCTTGTTGATGACCAGTAACTTCGTCATCATTGATGTGTAATTCTTGGGGAAGCTCTTGTGTGCGAGCTTTTTTTCTCTTAGACACACGTGTAGCAGGTGCCACCCGTTTTTGGGCAGTCTTTCTACGCGGCATTCTGCAACATAAAAACTCACGACAGCAATTAATGTTTTACATGAGTTCCATAATTAGAAATCACTAAGCGCCTTTAACTTAGGGCAGGAACTTATGACAACCTATATTGCTACGTGGCCTAATCTACTCAAACTACTTAACTAGACTGTCACCTTTATGACCCATTTTGACGGACTCCTTGGCCGGCCTTGTTTATCCACAAGCTCGACGTTGGTGTTGTTGTTGTTTGAGTGAATAGACTTTCGGCAGGTAGGCCATACCTAAATAACTGTGCGCATTACAATAATTATACAAATTATGAAATTATGATTTTTTTTTTTTTTTTTTTTTTTTTTTTATTATTATGATTTTTTTTTTCATTATTATTATTATTAATGATGTATCTTTTTTTTTTTTTTTTTTAACAAGGGCCAACTTCCGCACAGTACGTTTGGCATTTGCCTAACGAAAAAAATAAAAATGGCCCAACAGTACAGTGGTGCAAACACAGTCAACAAGCTGGCAGCCGAAACGTTATTAACATTTGATTGTTATCAAACACATACGTAAACTCACACATACACCTATATATTTTCTTCCTCATTTGGCCAGCAATCTGCTAGATTATACGACTGTTGCACACTAAAATTGCTCCATTCGGAGTACAAACAAGATTGGAAAACAGTTTGGCGCGACAGTGACCTGGAACCGAGTTCGAGGGCTCCCCGCTCTCAGCCTTGGCTCTATAACTAGCGAAGAAAAATACTGGCACAGCAAAAAAAACACGTTTTTTTTTTTTTTTTTTTAATTTTTTTAAAAATACATATTAACCATTATAATAACCTTGCTGTAGCAGTAATAGGACGCTGAAGGGCCAACTGTTCCAACATGGCTACCTGCCTATGACTGGCGGTGACCCGACTTATTCAGATGAGTGACTTAAACCAAACAATATTGCACCGCGAATTGACTTGTAATACTTAAATTGACCCATTGCTGACAAATGGACCCCATCGTGACCTAAAATAGGCTCTGACTGCCCTGAACATAGTTGTTTCAACCCACGGTGACGCCAGTGTTTAACTCTTTGTTGCTTTGCACAACTAAACTTTAACAGGGAATTTATTTCGTCTACACGTGCATTAAATTTGCCGACTTCATGGTCGGTCTTTAAGTACGTACCCTTTTTCCTATACAAAATTTGGCATATCATAATCCATTTTGCCCCTGTCATTTGTAGGGCTTTCACTGCAGTCTCTATTAACTGACAGGCTATTTCGTCACAACTTTTACCAGAACTCAGATCGTTACCACCACATTGAAAAACGATGATGTGTGGGTCCTGAGACACCAGTCTGGGCAAATTAACCTCAATATCTTTTATTTGCCAACCACCTTTGCATAAGGAGCGTACATCAATATCCTTAATTCCAAAATTAAACTTGAAATTATGTCGTCCATTTATGATATCTAATCGAAGCCTTCTTATGAAGGAGTGTCCCAATAAAGAGACTTTATGTTTGGTATAAGCCATAATTGGAAATCTAACCCGATTGCTGGACGTCAAACGGGAAGTAAAAGAGGTAATCAAACAAATGTATAAGAATACTTACACTGATGTAGTTGCCTGTACGAACAGGAATGAATTTTGTTTCGCTCCGTAGCATATGGCTCTCGCAGTGCAAGTGTTTTTTCAAAATGGTATTGAACACGGTTCATTGCTTAGCCTATAGGCGTTCCGCTCCTTATCCCACGCCTTTGTATTTTGTTTTGCGTGTTAGCATGTTATGTAACCTCAAGTTAGCCCAGATAAGAATTAGCATAACTACTTGGTTAGCTTTCCGTTCCTTGTCACAGGATTCTTTTGCTCCTGGCCTATTGTAAATGATCAATGACCTATGTCCATAAATGTCATTAAGTTTTGCTTAATTTTATTTTATTGTAACTTTGATGCACTGGTAGCGTAGTGTAGCCAGCCATGGTTTGACCCTTGACCTTCTCGGTTTATAATAGTTTACTGTGACTGTGCTGTGCTATTTGTAAGCGGTGAACACTTCCATCTTGTAAATGTTGGAGATTTATCTATTATATGATGATGGGTGCGTTCGGGGCGTTTTCTCATGTACCATCCTCTTGCCATGTTGGAGGTAAAACAGTAGTGAAAACGCACACCAAGGTACGCAAGTCTCGCAGAATGACTCTATAAACCATTACAGCACTTGGTAAACATCAGATATTTTGCATATTGATGACGTCATGTTGCAAAGGTCTGCCAGCACTGGCAGAAAGATGATGTTGCGAGATTCGCCCTTTTTCAAACATTGCATCATTTCAAATACAAATTATTGTCAATCAATTACTTATAAAATCAACCTGTGTGAACTACAGTCACAACGTAGGGTCCCATTTCTACAACTGATAATCTGCCAATTGTAGTTTCAAGTTGGTAAGTTTAAGACCCAAATGACACATGTTTTTTGCTTTAACCCTCCGTGACACCATCGCTCACTTATTGAGTCACAGTTTTTGATTAAAAAGTAATTAGTCCGCCATTTTTTTTCAAAAAATCTAAAAAATTCCAAATTCTACAACTGCACCTAGCCAAATAGCATGCCAAATGTCTTATCACTACCCGGGGTTTGTATTTAACTAACACAATCCAACAATGACCCGCTCTCCAGGAATTCCCATAGGAGTTGTACAGCAATTACTCAGCCTTGCTAAGTTGTGTACACAAAGGGCGTTAGTCAGAGAAATGGTTGATTGAGTAGAAAGAGACATGTGGGCTCATCTCAAAATACAATTTTGCTTGAATTGATTTTATTTAGTAAAAAGGGTCTATATCTAATGCTTTGGCTGATTTAAAAGTGATTGGGTGATTTAAACATGGTTTGGTTCTTCACAGAAATGTATTACATGCTAAAATCAAACTGTTACTCAACAAGTAAGGCATGGTGAAATGGTGTGATTTTTTTTGATGGTGTCACGCAGAGTTAAGCGATGATGTTCTGCGCGGTTCTAATTAAACGTGCAGTTCATTATCATTACAGGTGTCACAGGGTAATTGAAATAGTTTTGGTAGACATGCTGTAGGTAGCCAATGGAACACAGAGCCAATCTTCACCATTCGTTCCCGTTCGGTTATGATATGCTCGTCACCTTTATAAAATGACACTCCCATCTGTTGACATTATAATGCATCAAGTCGATTGAACAGAGCTATATTTTGCAGTACTGTATAGTCGTAAATTAATTTGACTGTTGCAGTTTGTCAATAGCGTCGTACCCATTATCTGTGTTTGTTTACCATCGTACCTGACAACAAGTGGCTCGTTCATCTGATACTATAGGTTTTTCGGGCTAATTTCAACAAAAATTCTTTCATTTTAACTGATAGCTCATTCAGTTTCGTTTGAAAACGAATGCTCCGTTGAATCAGCATTTAACAGTCGAAAGGAGTAATTCAATTTCACCAGTTTAGCATTCACGGGTCAAATGAGATCATTCAATTTCATTTTAGGCTGCAAGACTCATTCAATTACGTAAAAGCCAGCAGCAAGAGCTGGTCAACCATTCAATTTCATTAATGAGCAAACATTTTCCAAATGTCTGCATTCAAATTCAAATTCTATGTTATGAGCTTTCTGATTCGTAGCTGCCTATATAAAGGCAAATATTTTGAGGGAAAAGTCATTTTCACACTAGTTTGGCGTTATCTCCAAGTAAAGGCCTAAGCGATTTTGAATGAAAAGATGGCTGCCCGTGGTCGGTACAGAGCAGTGAATAATGTAGATAGGGAGAGACTGATTGAAGCATTCGAGAATAACCAGGCTGACTATACCTACAACTAGCAGACACTCTTGGCATCAAGAGATCTACTGCAAGGTTAATAGTGGCAACATGTTTGCGTACCGGTCGTCACGAAAAGTTGCCGACTGGGGGAGCACACAACACCAAGGTAGATCAGGAAATGCATGATGAGCTTGAGCGATTACTGGATGAAAACCCTCTTCTAACACTGAAACAGATGAAAGATCCGACATTCGCTACCAGACAAACCACAGAATAAAAACAAGATTAATTTGTTTTTCAATTTTATAACGACCCCAAAAGTTTTTTTGTTTCCTTTATACATTTGTTAACTTCTAATTTGTCATGGTCCGGACATTAGCAGAAACAAAGACAACAGCATAAATACCAGGAAAAAACTTTCAAGGCTATAGTAAAAGATTTAGTTTTCATTTCGAAATTATCGGGTACAGGCTTTAACTTTAGGGGTAACAAAGCAAAAGCAACAACTATTTCAATTAAGAAAAAACACATGAAGTAACTGAAATGTAAAATACACAGAAACATCTCTTACAAAGGACAACTTATGTGACAGTAAAGGAACTATAATTTCACGCCAACTGGTAAAGCTAAACTCATGTTTACTTTGAATACACAGAAGTTGAAATTCGTTGCCCATAAACGAAAAAGAAAACGCTAGTTAGCGTTCAAAATCATGTTTGGTTCGGTGAGTCTTAATTTGAATGCATCAATTTTAAAATTCAACTTAAGAAGGGTCAAAGTATAGTCTTGAATGCCTATAAATGAAATAGAAATAGAATGACTGAAACGAATCTGAACGAGAAAAACGAAATCATGTGTGCACGAAAACGAAATTGAATGCAGTTATAGCTCAAAAGAAACCCTAGTTTGAGAGGATTAGGGGAAAATGCGTGAATTTGAATGCGTGTGAAATCAAATGAATTTTTGCTGAAATTGGGGGAAACCTATAATACTTTGTTTGCCTATATGCATATCCCAAATGCGCATGATCGGAACGCCAAGGAATCTGGGTGAAATCCGATGGTTTGAAACAGTTGTATGTACCAGTTTAAGGAAATCACAACATAAATATTAAAGCGTCTCATTTTCTAAGCTGCAGAAAAAGCACAAAATTTTAACATCATGATATATTTTACAATTGTTTATATGTCTGAGAATTAATAAAGTTCATGCCAGAAATTCCATGGACTTGCATAATAGTGGAACCACCATAGTCTAAAGTCATATTTTAAAGGAAGAAAGTGTCATCAATTTCGATTAAAATTTGTTTTGAAATCCAGTCTCCACTGCCAGAGGGAATATAAATTACATTAAAACATTTTAGTACAAACAAAGCGAAATGTAAAGCTTCGAAGGTAGGGTCATCGATCATGCTCCAAACATTAATGACAGCAAAATGTACTTTGTGACGCATTGCAGATGTTGATAATTTAAACAAGTTCGAGAAAGGATTCCCTTTGACTTGAAATGGCTGGATTAATTTTTCAACCACGAACTTGATCGATGCTTCTCATAATCCAGGCGACAACAGGATGGACAGTTCAGGCATCTGGGGTGGGCACAGGACGGTGCTCCTCCACACACAGGAGAAGGGTCGTCACAGTTATTGCCTGGAATCAACTGATGGAGTGGCCCCAAGATCTCCATTTAATCTGACTCCTCCGAACTTCTTCTTTAGGGGCTATCTGAAACTCCTCCAGCAATTCCGGATGACCTCCTATAATGAATAATTCGTGAAGTGGACATTTTTAGACAAGACAGGGAGATGATTTGCCGTACTGTTTCATGCACCGAGCCCAGCTGTGTATTGAGCGAGATGGCCCCTTATGTTGAGGATTAAGACACTTATTTAATTGGCATAAACATTTTAAATAAACTAGATTTAACTACATGGTGATACCGCATACTTACAGCACTATGATTGATCAGACAGTTTGTCTAAGTATTTCCGCATGACTATGCAGTCCCCCATAGCGTCCTCTGTGGCGAAGTGGCCTTCTTCGTA
Source organism: Pisaster brevispinus (assembly GCA_023634235.1). NCBI lineage: Eukaryota > Metazoa > Echinodermata > Asteroidea > Forcipulatida > Asteriidae > Pisaster > Pisaster brevispinus. Next base: position 8,076,649 of record JAMKCF010000004.1, on the reverse strand, counting down.
CACAGACTCCTAGCCAGACTGCGGAACGTTTCCTCGCCAGGTGGTTGCTCCACTGAATTGACCGAGTAATTTTCCACCGACAGTTGTGATGCCGAATTTCGTGTATTCTTGATACGACAGCTTGCTGTAATAGCCTATCATGCCGGTGTAGACCCACACACAAGCTTGCTTCGATCCGAGGGTGGAAACCGCGTATTCTTCGGCATGTTTCAGTACTTTCACACCTAGACCCATACCGACTCGAGATTGATCAATGCAGAATGCTTCGAAGTAACCACTCCCTGGTGGCCCGGGGCATGGGACAACTCGAATATGTCCTATGACAGAATCTGGTTGGTACTCTGTCTGGTATGGCACGCCAAAGCGGAATTTATTCAACCCTGCACGGAAACTGCGGCAACATAAAACAATATTATATATATATATCACAACATAACAACAACCTCAACTACTTTGCAATGTACGTCAACAGTAGTATTTACACTGTTAAACATTAAAAAAATTAGTGGCAACAAATTTAAATTGTGTCAACGTGATGATAAACATGGGTCAACATTGTTACAAAATATGCTTCAACCCGCATAAAATATATATCAACATTTTGTAAAAAAACCTGTCAACATTCACGTAAAAATACATGTCAACATTTCAAAAAAATATTTGTCAACATTGTTGCAACAAAATGTGTCAACCATGTGAACAATATATGCCAACATTCCCTTGAAAATACATTTCAACATTCATGTGAAAACACATGACAACAATTGTAAAAAAGATAGGGGGTCTATATCAAGATTCACGGACCAACGAGTTCGATTACCTCGGCGCGGAATGAGGTTGCAGCAGCTTTAGTCTGGTTCCAAAAACTCCCTTGCGACGTCCCCTCAAAATCTTTGTTTCATCGACTGTATTCAGATACGTCAGGTCTGGTATCCAGACTACAGCTGCTTGTACGATTGCGCTTGCGCAGAAACAACCGGAATTGAGTCTCTGCACTGCAGAGACTCACTGATCCAGTCAGTATAATTCTAATAGAGATCAGTACTGATCTCTATTAGAATTATACTGACTGTATCAGTGAGTCTCTGCCGCCAATACTGACAGATCCCTGACACTGGCAGTGATGATCGCACTCGAACTCGTACACGTGGATGGTTGCATGGTGCCTAGTACACACTTCCCTTATCAAGTACAGTGGCCGTGTTCGAATTGGTGGCTACGGCTACGGCTACGGCTGGGTTGCTGCGTCTTCATGCGTTGAAGTTTAGGACGTTCCTAGCAACACACTAAGCAACAGTCATAGCCGTAGCCGTAGCCGCCAATTTGGATACAGCCAGTCTCATGACCTGCACCATAGGTGCCAGCCTATTCGCTGATTCTCACCATGAAAACGTGAACGCACGTTGACTGCCGGGTGCAGCGCAGCATACTTCACGCATGTACTCCGTCGCGGCGGTCACGTGAATGTTAGCATTTACTTTTCATCGGGTAGGGTTGACACATATTTTTGGACGAAATGTTTACACGTATTTGTAGGTGAATTTTGTAGCAGGATGGGTTGGCACATATATTTGTCAACAAGTAGTAGGTGGTTTTCGGCAATGTTGACACGTACTTTTTAGTTAATTAACCAGAACAAAATATATATTTTTTAATGTTGACAAATATTTTTCCCCCGGGGTTGCGCATATTTTGTTTTCAATGTTGATACATGTTTTTCCCGCGTTGGCACATGTTTTTAAAAGAACTAATTGCCTCATTTTTTGTTTGTTATGTTGAACAGTTAATGTTACTATTGAAACAGCTTATAAAGTTGAATGTTTGTTTGAAATGTTGTGGTGTATATTTTGAAATGTTGTTGCAGCTGCCGTCCAGGGTTGAATGAATTCCGCATGTTGATGCATGTTTTTAAAAATGTTGACAAGTTAAAAAATGTTGAGTTGTATTTTTAATGTTGCGGTATTTTTTTTTATGTTGCCGCAGTTTCCGTGCAGGGTTGAATAAATTCCGCTTTGGCGTGCCATAACTAACACTTTATTTACTTAACCCTTTGCGCGCTACAATTCCTTACTGTTCCGTCCCAACTTGACAATTGTCCCAACTATAGTTGGGACTGGTCCCAACTTGAGTGTTAAAGTTGGGACGTCCCAACTATAGTTGGGATCGCCCATAGAGTACGACAGGACACCGTGATCGATCATGCGATCGTCGTTAAATATTAACAAATTTTTGTACAAACTCATGTCAAAACTGATGATGGAGCTAGAGCCGGTCGCGGGCCGTTGCCCAGGACGAGGTTTGGAATGATAGCATATCGCTCATAATGGACCGCTAAGTAAAACTAACTCGTGTAAATTGTATTTTTAGAGGGTTCTGACAGCAGCCTCATGGCTCAAGCTCATGCTGGGTGACGCTTTCAGTCTCAAGTAGGCCTACGCATTTAGATTTTAGTTTCCCTTCTCTCAGAAAGCCAAAATTCTAATTAATCTAAAAGATTCTCAAGGGAAAGTGGTCTTATCTTAAAAACTTCATACATGTACTATGATACTTACATGTTTTTAGTTTATTCATGGGGGTGCTTTGTGTTTACTGCAATCCCAACTATAGTTGGGACGCCCCAACTTTAACACTCAAGTTGGGACCAGTCCCAACTATAGTTGGGACGATTGTCAAGTTGGGACGGAACACTTACACACCCTGGTTCCTGCCCGCTGAGTGAAGGAATTATTTTAACTGTACGATTTGTAGACAACCACATGAAAACAGTTCAAGGCCTGGCTCCCCCAGCAGCCATGAAGTATGTCAGATTGACCTTTCAGCTATGACTACTATCTGATTGACCTCATGTCAAAACGTGTCTAGCCCAATGTTTCTGGAGATCGCCCTTGATCCAATGGAGTTAAAAAATATACTTTGGACTTGAGGTCAGCAACATATTTATTTAAAATCAGCACTCAGCATTTAGCTTCAACTATTTTCATTTCAAATTTCCTCCATGCTCACCATGCTCAACTTAATCGTTGTGTTGTTTGAAGCAATCGGGTTGCAGTCGGTAATCGTATTTGTGTTTGTTTTCCTACTGGGATTGTACTGGATCTGCCAGCCCAAGAATCTCCCACCAGGACCGACTGGTTTGCCACTTATCGGCTGCGCACTGCCCCTTCGCCGTGGACAATCGCATGTTGTTTTCGCTGAATGGTCCAAACAACACGGGGAAGTGTTTAGCGTTCGACTTGGTGGCAAGCTCTTCGTAGTTTTAAATGGTCTACATTGTATCAAGGAAGCTTTGCACAAACAGGCTGACGTCTTCTCCGACAGACATAGTTCAACCGTTAGCAAACTTAATGGAATTAAGGGTGAGCTTTCTAAATAACAGCACATCAGCAGCAGATTACAAAGAGTTCAACCCGTTTATTGTTTTCTTGTGATCATGTCGTCGTTACAGGGACACAATACCGGTAAACATGGCGTGTGTTTGAGTTTACCAAATATCAGCAACGATTTTCTAAAAGCATTTTTCAGGTTTTTGTCTCGGATGTGTGCGCAATGGGGCAAGGGTGATTGATATAAATAAAGCACACTACTAATTCAAAGACCCTGTCTCTGTTTCAGGTAACTCAATGAAACTAACATTGCCCCCCTGAATTTTCAACACTTTCAGGTATAAAAATGAAGCTCCATAAGGTGAATTATTTGTTAACCTTATAGTTTCCAAAGATTTTTAAGTTAACCCACTCCCGTTGATATTGTCTCGGCAACCAACTGATCCACAAGACCAATTAATACGTGTTTGTTTATACAGGTAACTTTTCTGAAGAAAATGGTGAAATTTGGAAGGAGCGTCGTCGATTCGGTCTTGGAGCTCTGAGAAGCTTTGGTATGGGCAAGAGAAGCATTGAGCATTCCATCAATGAGGAATCACGGTACCTCCTCGACTGGTTCGCAGACCAAGAAGGAAAACCATTTGACCCTACACACCCAGTCGAAAATGCCGTCTCCAATATTATTTGTAAAATGTGCATAGGGAGAAGATTCAACTTTTCGGATCAAAAGTTTGCAGAGATACTGGAGCTGATCAGAGAGCATTTAAGCTACGGTAGTCAAACATCCTTAATTAATTACGTACCTGGTGTCTTCCACACTCCGTTCTACTCTCGTGTGAAAGTAAATAGCAGACGTCTCAAGTTATTTTTCTCTAGTAAAGTACAGGTGAGTAATATAATTTTTTTTATTCTATCGAAGCGCTTGTGGTCCACTTACAATCAAACAGTGGGCATATTCAACAACGATTGTCAGTGTAGACGATGGTTCTTTCAGTGGTATAACTTGATATATAAAAAAAAAAAAAAACCAAACAAACAAACAAACCAAGAACAGTGCTCTTCTCAGTTTTTCTTCCAGACTTTAACATTGTTCTGTAATGGAATTTACTGCAATGTAATGACTAATGACCAGTACTTTTGTAAGGGAACTGGAAAATTAACCTTGGAGGACACGAATTACGTAATAACTGATCGTATACGACAAGCGCGTTACTACAGTCTGTAGTAGGTTTGGTGACTTCTTACCACACACGGGGATAAAGCTAATAAACCCATGTTTATCAATCCCAAGACCTTTCAGAGGGTTTGTAGATGTTGTCAGTCTTAATAATTGTAAACAAAAATCATTTCCAATGTCATTTTGGTAAATTATTTTGCTAAATACAGGCCTAATGCATACTTCCGAATGCATACTGTATTGCGTGACACTAACTACAGTTTATAGAAGGTCTTGGGGAAATCTAATACCCCCCCCCCCGACACACAAGTGGATGTTTGGGTGGCATGGTGTCTGTTACCTTGATAAAGGTCAACAACTCTCACAATGGAGGAAGGAAACACAATGTGTTTCCTTCCTCCAGGTCTCACACAGGCTTCCTCTGGTAGCTACAATACAGAATGATTGACGCTTGTATCAAGTACCCTATCCCTTGAGACTTTGCCAAGATTTATGTGTACAAACAGATGGCAGCCCTTCCGATTGCAGGATTTGTAATGAGATTTTTAAGGTGAATGAACTCTACCCTGTGCAAATAACACCTGCCATATGTTTCTGCATGGTTTGATGGTGGACTGCCCAAAAGTTGATTTTTTTTTTAAATTTCCTGGGCGGAATTATGGGGAAAAAAGGCAAAAACCTACTAAAGACTATAGTATTGCCGGGTAAGCTATTATCACAGATGAATGCTTAAAAATAATTCATATAACACCAGACACCTGCAGGAGATCCCACAGACCACGTCAGTTTAGATATAATTTAAGAAGGCTATACAAACAATCATTCACACCTGTCATATTTACACAAACCAATCCTCGTATAACACTTTTATATTTCGAATTGGTATGGGAGGGACAGAAGTACGAAGAAGAACTACGCAACTTTTTCTTTCGACAGGAACATCGCCAGTCGTACGATGAAAATGACATCCGGGACATCATTGACCTGCAATTTGCAGAGGTCCAGAAACGAGAAACCAGCGGTAGAGTCGACGGTCGATTCGAGAAAGACGCCTTCGACGACGAAGCCGTGAGAGGGAGTGTTTCGGATTTAATTATTGGCGGAACGGAAACAACCTCTTCTACATTGCTATGGTTGATGATGTACATGGCGCTCGTTCCGATCATACAGAGGAAGGTAAATTGAATCATTTCTGTCCGGTGTATTTAACGAAGATGTCCTCTTAATTACCGGTACTTTTAGTTTTACTTAATTTAAAGTTCACAAGTCAGCCCGCAAAGATCTCACAAGTATGTGTGTATTGACGATTTCAAAACAAACAATGACTTCGTTTGTCAGCAGGTGAACCTTTTTACAACAGTTCAATAATGTTAAAAAATAAAATAAATAAATAAATAAATAAATAATTAAATAATTAAATAAATAAACACATAAAAATAAATAAATAAATAAATACATACATAAATAAACAGCTAATGATTATGAGGATACTAATTGTTTTGTGACACCATTTATAAACGAATAGTTTTATTTATTTGTTTGTTTACACGCGGTAAAACCAGCTCAGTTCGAAAGCTGTTTTCAACTAATGCCTCAGAATATTACAAGGAAATTTTTGTTTAAATGAACCTGCAACCCCCTAGAAAAAAGAAAGAAAAAAGCATCAACAACAACAAACAAACAAACAAGTACGCTTACAACAAAGACAATAAGACAACGAAAATACAAACAATAACAATTACAAGATATAGGCTAAGCAATTGAAATATTACGTTTCATCAAAACTAAAACCACAAACTGAACCCGTTTTATTTATTTATTTATTTATTTATTTTTTTTTTTTTTATTTGTTTGTTTTCATGCAAGTTTGCCCCCCAAAAGGCTAAAAGCCTTAAGTGTCTACAAGACAAAAATTATAATGTGAAAATAGCTCAGGGAGCTGAAAGTAGGAAGTATGTGTTCAGTTCCAAATTAAAACATAACAACATTGACAATCATCAACCTGCAGATTCAGTCTGAGATTGATGACGTCATAGGAGGGAGTCGCCAGCCATCAATGGCTGACAGTCTGAACATGCCGTACACGAGCGCAGCCATCTTGGAGATTTTGCGCATTCGTCCGGCTGGTCCTTTGGCAATTCCACACCAAGCAAGAGAAGAAACAATGCTGAACGGATACACTGTACCAAAAAACACATGTAAGAAATAGCTATCAATTAATTAGAACATGGTGGAGAATATCTGGGCCCAATTTCATAAAGCTGTTAAGCAGAAAACACTGCTTGGAAAATGTCTTTACTCAGCAAAAAATGAGTGGGGCACCTTTACGTAATGTTGGCTGGTAACCTGTTTCTGCTAAGGAAGATTTTTCTGTCCTTAGCAAGTTTGTTGTGCTTACAGGTTTTATGAAATCGGGCCCAGATAATAGAGCTGCATGCAAGCTTATTATTGCCAAGGAGTGTTATTTTCAAGAGAGATTACAAATGTTTCACCTCATTGGCTGTGCTTGATGTACCGGCTGAGTGCCCTGGCTAAAAAAATGAAAATAAATAAATGAATAAATAGATTCAGATCGTCTTTTCTTTCACCACAATAGGGTGACAATGTTTTGGTACTAAGCTTTTTATGGTTTATATGCTTACCCGCAGGTGTATTGATTAACATTTGGGCAGTACACCATGACCCTGCTACGTGGACAGAGCCAGAGAAATACAACCCAGCCCGATTCCTCTCTGCTGATGGCAAGAGTGTCGTTCAACATGAATCACTCATCCCATTTGGAACAGGTAGGTAACCCACAAGTGCGAACAAAAACACAATTGTGATGCTGCGTCCTGTAATATCCAACGGGGCAAATTGCCGAGTTGTTTGTTGGACGGAAAAACTTTACAATCACAGGTGCTTTGGGGACCGGGAAAACGAATCAACCTTCCAGCAATTTTGGCAGCAGATTAATTTGTGAAAATAAAAAAAACATAACAGAGAACCTCATTTGGTTTGTTGATTTAAAGGTTTGATCAAGTTTTAAAGCGAAAAGAGTTTAAAAAAAAGTTGCTTTTGAAAGGTTCAACCTAACGTAGGCGCGTTTAACAGGCATACAGTACGCTTTTGTCTTGCATCCCTTGATGGCCGTCACCCTTGAAAAAAACACTCTATAATATTACGTTACTCTTTATTAAAGGTCGACGTCACTGTATGGGGGAAAGTCTCGCCAGAACAGAACTATTCCTTATTTTTGTCAACCTGCTCCAGCAGTTCACCATCGAGTTGCCTGTAGAGAAACCCCTGCCCTCCCTAGAAGGACTGCCTGGCATCATTTTAAAGCCCAGTCCATTTGAAATATGCATCACTACACGCACCTAAAGGATCTCATGAACTCGTAGAGATAAGGTAAACTAAGCACATGGAAAGGCAAAGTAAACATGTGACTTTAAAGAAATTGTACCATACTGGAAATTGTAAGGTTTTTCTGTTTGTTTGTACAATGCGTAGGATATTTAATATGAGCTATATTTTTTAGCAAATACTGGTTATTAGTAAATATTAAATTATGTTTTTCATCAGATTTTGTTTGTACTGATAAAATGTTTTGATTTTGATAAAGTGATTATCCACAGACATTATCAATTTTACCAATAGTGTATGACACTAATTTCTAGAATTAGTTAAAGAAAAGTACAACTTCTGTTATTTATACAAAAAGCAACCTTCCTAATCAATAGTCAATATATCCCAAATGAATTAGTTTGTTTTAGTTGTTTACATAATTTTAAATCAATGCACTCGCTGGTGGTAAACATATAAACCATAATTGCTTTGTACAGAGAAATTTTCAGCCAATTTTAAAGAAAAACAGGGTGTGAACATCGGTTTAATGTTTCCGTACCATGTTTACCTTCCATTTCCACCACACTACGTCTGAAAACCGTGTAGTTTTTGAAAGCACGGCACTCAGCCGTACATTGAGTACAGCCACTGTGATTCCTCGTTGACTGAATGCCACGATCACCACTTTGTTCGAAAACCTACCAGCATTTTGAATGAAGATTCATTTTTTTCCCTGAAAGTCTAGAAAAAGTAGCGAGGCAATTATTTGTTGACAATTGAGGTGAAAATATGAAGTTGCATGTAAATGCTATCAATGAAAGCGAGTGTAATGGAAGTGTTTACTTTTAAGGAATATATTGCTGGCAAATGTTTAAAGTGCCTTGTTGCTTTAAGTGTCTATAGTTGGTGGTGTCTTGTTGGTGCTTTAGCCTTGAATAACCTACCAAGGTCTCGCAAATAGTGTGACCTTCTTTCATACGGTAAAATAATATATCAGTTCAAAATGCATTCTGACAACTGTTTTAGCGTTTGTGCATGGTTTTATGGCGAGAAAAAGAGAAAGAGTTGAAAGGTCACGATCAAGCACCGTGTCGTTTGTATCCGTCATTGTTGGTTACACTTTGTCATTTGTATGTTTGCAGTGGCGTAACTAGACATTTTCATTTGGGGGGGGGGCAAGTGGGGGCAAAGATTAAATTTGGGGGTGCCAAAGAAGTGCAAGATTATCATTAAATATGTTAACTGATGTATATATAATAAGAATATACTTTTCTGTGATTTCATATGGGGGGCAAGAGGGGGGGGGGCAAGGGTTCTGAGCGGGGGGCGCAGGCCCCCCCTGCCCCCCCCCCCCTCTGGTGACGCCACTGTATGTTTGTCAATGGGAGCATTTGGCTTACGTGCTTTGAATCAAAATGGGCCCCTTTCCACACAAAACATTTTCAGCAACCTTTTGCTGATGCTTGAGTAGTATAGAAATATGCCGAGTCTAGTTGAAGTATTTGAAGCTAGGTATTAGCAATGTACTGGCCCTTAGCAAAGAGCCAGCAACTGTTGTTGTTACGAAATGGTCCAATCGGCATGGAAGTGTATTTAGTGTTCGACTTGTTGGGAAGCTCCACGTTGTTCTAAATGATTTACGCAGCATCAAGAAGGCCTTGCATTATGGAACGCCAAAGAGGCATTTAATAATCGGTGATGGTTTTTACAACCGGTGATCAAATTTTGAATCGGTGATGGTCTAACGCGATCGGTGATCAACTTTAGCAATCGGTGATGTATCACGATCGGTGATGGTCTTTCGCGATCGGTGATCAACTTTAGCAATCGGTGATGCATATTCAAGATCGGTGATGGTCTTACGCGATCGGTGGTCAACTTAAGCAATCGGTGATGCATATTCACGATCGGTGATGGTCTTACGCGATCGGTGGTCAACTTTAGCAATCGGTGATGCATATTCACGATCGGTGATGGTCTTTCGCGATCAGTGATCAACTTTAGCAATCGGTGATGCATATTCACGATCGGTGATGGTCTTTCGTGATCGGTGATAAACTTTAGCGATCGGTGATGGTCTTCTATTCATGACCGGTAATCAATGTTTTGTTTGGTGTGGACTTTCACAGCTTTTGATTAGTTCTGCAATATCGGTATTAATTCGCTATTAATGTTTTATTTCACTTCATTAATTGAAAGTTTGAAAATCTGTGATTGTTCTCTACTTGGTTTTAGTGCAACACCCGCGTAGAATATCCCCAAATTAACACCAATAATTGTTAAAGGCAAGTACCTTGGTTTTTCTCATCCCAGTATCTACGTTTAGTAATTTGTTTATAACTGATTAAATAATATGGCCAACTTTCGTAAATGTATTTTGGTCATGGTCTCGCTGTTGAAAATGGCATGAGTTGCCTCAAACGTGAACTTAACATTTCTATGTTAACCTTGTCAACTTGTCATTTTTAATCAACTGCATTTATTTCTTTTTATACACATATTTATATGTATTATTTTGCGCACTTTACCAGTGACCTTTAAAAAAACAGTTTTATGTATTGCCGGTGTTAGTGTTAGTTTGAAATTATGAAATCATTATTAATAAACAATTAAAATGCTTTCAAAGTAGGCCAGTCAATTTATGATTTTTTATTTTCTTTTATATATTATCAAACATTAGGGAAACGAAAGAAAAACATGCAGAGCTATACAGATCGTTTTTAACAGTCACGTTAAGTAATCAAACAAATTCAAAATAATTTAGTTTTACAAATGGTAAGACTGGCATAGCATATCGGTAATTATTCTACCTTTTTGAAGGATACTGTTTGCACGATACAGTTAGACTGAAAGTTAAAATGCCCATGCCCCCGTCATGCAACCTCGTAAAAAAAAATTAATGAAGAGAAACACACCAAAAAACCATCACATAAACCACCCACAGGCACTTCCCTCACTTTATTATAAAATAATAATAACAGTGTTATAACAGGTAATGGTGAAATTTCAGCTGTTTACATTCCAAGTGTAATTATCTCCATATTTGTTTATAATTATGACATTGTTTTCGTGGCACGGAATGATTACATTCGGCCCAAATCTTGTCGTTGTCTTAAGAAAAGATTTTCAGTGTAAACAGTTTTCGGACAAAAGTACAAAATGATGTCAGTAAACCTGTCATTTGTTAAAAAGCACTTTTGCGATTATTATTATTTTTAAAGACTTTTGTAAAACACTAAAAGCAGGCCTCAACTTTTACTTTTATTTTTTTGAATACAAGTGAACTCGGGTATGAGTTATAACGACCATATTATTTATCCCCTCGGGTAAATACAAACGGAATTTCATACAAAAGTAATAGAAAAAACAATAAAGTTTTAAAATGGTCAAAACATGGAACTAGAAAGAACAGAACAGTTTCTAACAATAACTAGGAGTGTAGGATACATACAACCAAAAAAGTAATACATCAAGGTCTGGAATAAATCACCGTGTATGTCATCATTTAATGAAATAAAATCAGGTTCTTATGTAAACAATTAAAAAAGGAAAAGTGCAATACTTACATATAGTAAAGTTGATCACCGATCGCAAAAGACCATCACCGATCGTAAATAGGCATCACCGATTGCTAAAGTTAACCACCGATCGCGAAAGACCATCACCGATCGTGAATAGGCATCACCGATTGCTAAAGTTGATCACCGATCGCAAAAGACCATCACCGATCGTGAATAGGCATCACCGATTGCTCAAGTTGACCACCGATCGCGAAAGACCATCACCGATCGTGAATATACATCACCGATTGCTAAAGTTGATCACCGATCGCGTAAGACCATCACCGATCGTGAATAGGCATCACCGATTGCTCAAGTTGACCACCGATCGCGAAAGACCATCACCGATCGTGAATAGGCATCACCGATTGCGCAAGTTGACCACCGATCGCGAAAGACCATCACCGATCGTGAATATACATCACCGATTGCTAAAGTTGATCACCGATCGCGAAAGACCATCACCGATCGTGAATATGCATCACCGATTGCTAAAGTTGATCACCGATCGCGTAAGACCATCACCGATCTTGAATATGCATCACCGATTGCTAAAGTTGATCACCGATCGCGAAAGACCATCACCGATTCAAAATTTGATCACCGGTTGTAAAAGACCATCACCGATTATTAAATGCCTCTTTGGCGTTCCATATTGCATGGGCAAGCTGCTGTCTTCTCTGACAGAAATCCGACTGAAATGTCATTACTTTTCGGCATCAAAGGTGAGCAGTCTTTTGCATATGATACTGAAACATTAAAACAGAGCATGAACCATTAATGTACATTTGTAAGTTGTTTGAATTGTCTCTCCGCTTTTTCCAGGCAGTGTATCAGAAGAAAATGGTGATATTTGGAAAGAACATCGTCGGTTTGGTCTAGGAGCTCTGAGAAGATTTGGTATGGGCAAGAGAAGCATTGAGCATTCCATCAATGAGGAATCACGGTACCTCCTCGACTGGTTCGCAGACCAAGAAGGAAAACCATTCGATCCAGCTCACCTCGTTGAAAATGCTGTGTCAAATATCATTTGTAAAATATGCCTCGGCCACAGGTTCAACTACTCGGATCCCAAATTTGCCGAGCTTCTAGAAATGGTCAGAGTTTTGTTAAGCTATGGTCCAACGTCAATGCTCAATGCCGTTCCTTTGTTAATTCACACCCCTTTTTACTCAAATCTACGTGAGAACAACACACGTATAGACAAATTCTTCTCTAAAATCATCCAGGTGTGTATTTTAAGCTTGCTTTTTAAGTATGTCCTTGTATAGTTATTAGTTTGAATCTGTCGGCGTTTAAAGGGATACGTTGCCTTGGTTTGGGTGCTTTGAGCTACACGAATACATTTGAAGGCGTTCGTTATGAAATGAATATGGTTGGAAAAAAGTTTTATAAGTATAATATAATGATCCACACAAGTATGCCTCGAAATTACGTGTTTTTTCTTTTACTTCTTGGCTCTACAAAATGGCGGACCGTGTTTTTCACAAAGTAAAAGGAAAACCGCGCATATTTCGGCATATTTCTGTGGATCATTTTGTTATACTTTTAACACTTTTTTTTTCAACCGTATTCAATTCATAATATATTTTACAGCCAAACTTGCCCAATCCATGGCAACATGCACTTTAAGGGAACACTGCTTTTTGATTGGGTGCTTTGGGCTATAACAAGTGTGTTTGTTATGAAATGAGTTTGGTTGAAAAGATGTTTTAAACGTAGCATATAATGATTCACACAAATTTTCCACAAAATTGTGCGATTTGCGTTTTATGTCGAAATTTCGGCTCTAGGAAAAAAAGTGAAAAGGAAAACCACACAAATGTGAGAGATATTTGTGTGAACCATTTGAATTTTTCTTATCAATACATTTCACTGGAAATCGAAAAAATTTCAGGCACACCGTGAGTCTTATGATGAGAATGACATCCGGGACATCATCGACCTGCACTTCGCAGAGGTCGAGCGGAGAAAGCGAAGCGGAAAAGTTGCCGATGCGTTCGATGACGAATCTTTGAGAGGGTTTATTTTCGACCTATTCGTCGCTGGCACAGACACGACATCAACGGCACTGCTTTGGTTTCTCATGTACATGGCTCGACACCCAGACATACAAAGGAAGGTTTGTAAAATAATTTCATCACGAAATGTCGGCACTGTTTAGATACAAAATTAACATAAAGATAATGACAATCTAAGCACTTTGGTCATTTCTTTGTTCATACTTTTTTTAAATATAGCTGGTAAATTCATGAACTTCGGGAAAATTTGAAAATATGTTTATGGTAGGGTTATTAATTGGTTTTTTTTTGCATCACGGTGACGTCAAGCCGTGTGCCTTCTCTGCCTTGTGGTGGAGCACATTTTTTGTTTCGAAAAGTTTTCAGACCGTTCGTCTGTATCTAGTATTTTGTTTTACATTTTATTTCACGTTAAGAAAAACAATTGAAGATTTGTAGTGTGCAAAGCAGTCAAATTTGTTGGTGCAGGTTCAAGCGGAGATTGATGACGTCATCGGAGCGAGTCGGCAGCCATCCATGGCTGACAGTCTGAACATGCCGTACACCAACGCCGCCATCTTGGAGGTACAACGCATGCGCCCTGTGGCTCCCATGTCCTTGCCTCACTAAACGAGGGACCAAACCCAGCTGGATGGCTACAATGTATACCATTCCCAAACACACAAATACGTAAAGGGTACCATGTGTAATGTAATGCTAGAGAGTATTATGTACTTGCAAATGGAACTATAAAGCCTATTATCAAATTATTTGGAATTGTCCGTCCGTATATCTGTAAATGTTTTTTTGTCTTTTGTGTCCGTTGTTTTGTCTTGTCCTGTATGGCGTCCCCACACCAAGCAAACGCTTACCGGGGATTGCCACCATTTCACTTAGGCCTACTCTGTCCTTTTCCTACTATTATTATTTAGTATCATTAGCCGTTTTAATGTAAATCTTTACTTTGTATGATATCTGTAATAATCTTTGTGAAATGGAAATAAATGTTGTTGAATTGAATTGAATTGAAACCCCAGGATATACAAAATTCGACTAGTTGCTGGATCCCAGTAGTTTAAAACGCTTGATTGCAGGGGTATGGGCTGGTGGAAACCTCAAAACCTAGCACAGGCTGTCGAGCAAGCCATCGGGGCCCAATTTCATGGCTGTGTTTACAAACAATCGACGCTTACGGAAGCAGGGAATTATTTGCTTACATCAAGAGTATTTCACGGGTTAGCAGATAATTTGCGTGTGTGCGCGTGCGTACTCCACGTTATTAGGCATTCTTCGCTTGTAAGCACAGCTAGCGCAGAAATTCGGCGCTTGCAGAGTAAGCGGAGACTGGTGATCGCAAGCGCAGAATTCGGCGGTAAGCAGAGCCATGAGATTGAGCCCTGGAAGCCTGCTACCTGTACTATGTATGTACAACTTTGTGCAAGAAGTATAATAAGAGTGAACATATTTTTCAGCCCCTCAAAAAAGGACTTTGACTCCCTCGGGGCATTGCACTTTGAAGAAACCAGTGAATTTTCTACGATGTGCCATGACTCGGTGCAAGTCGGGCAAATATTCTAAAGTTTAAGGGGTTCTATTAAAGTTGGAAGTGATTACACGTTTTTAAAATGTCCATCTGTTACAATGAGCCTATCTATACTTGTGCATAAATGTATATATATCGTCTAATTGATTTGTAGCCGTGCTGCTTAACATCTGGGCAGTGCACCATGACCCTGCAACGTGGACAGAGCCAGAGAAATACAACCCAGCCCGATTCCTCTCTGCTGATGGCAAGAGTGTCGTTCAACATGAATCAATCCTCAGCTTTAGTACTGGTATAGAATTGTATTGTTTCTTTGATTGGAGTTATACTACTTCCTTTAAATTTCAAATCATCAACAATACACAACAATATTAATCAACTCTAATACAAAATTGCAGAATGTGGGAGTTCACGAAATAAAAAGGGGGAAACTGTACAATTTCGAGGAATATTTCTGCGAATCATTCTACTTTTGAAACAGCTTTCCAACCATATTCATTTCATAACAAACTCTTTTTAAAGCCCAAAGCACCAAACCCTAAGGCAACGTGTTCCTTTGATTCATGCCACCCCAGTCTTACAATAATGATATTCAAGGCTCCGGCCGGACATGGGTTTATTTGAAAGAAATCAAAGAAAAAAAACACAACAAAAACGGTTTCTGAGAGGTCGCCGCGTCTGCATGGCAGAGAAATTTGCCAAAACTGAAATGTTCCTCTTCTTCGTCAACATGCTCCAGCAGTTCATCTTCGCGTTCCCAAAAGGGTAAACCGATTCCATCACAAGAGGGAGAAATTGGTCTTGTGCTGGCCCCCGGTCCTTTTGAACTTTGTGCCTCGAGAAGATGCTGTGCCGAGAATGCATTCACCTTTATAATTGTTCCTTTGAAGTGAAACTGGAAGTTTACCTTGCCTCAGCCCCTCCCCCGACCGTAGCTGACACGCATCATTAAAATTGTATTAATAAATTGAATTTTCATTTGCCAAATGTCTCACAATGTATTCCAAATCAGCTCTTGGTATGAGCCCATTAAATAAGTCTACAGTGAGACAAAGCAAAACCCTTTACAGACACGAGAATGAGTTTTTATGAAGTTTTATAGTTAGGGAGTAAAAACATACTGTCTTGTTCCTTTGGACCAGTATCTTAACATTGAGTCAATCATGTACCTAAAATAGTACATGAACACAGTTATACCTTGTTCAAATTAGAATGGTAAGTATGTGTTTGAGATAAATGCAAATAGAGGTATATAAATTCAATACTATTAAAAAAGACATGGTGTTGATGCAGTAAACAAATTAAGAAGAGAGAGACTGCAAATCCTGCTCTGTACACCCAATTCTAAATAGGCAGTAGAAGTTAAAACAAGTTACGTTTCTCTTATGTATCAGTGATTTTTAATGATGATTCAAAGTTTGATTTTAAATGTTTTAATCGAAAATAAACGCTGTTGAAATGTTTAAATCTTTTAGTGACATGAAGAATTTGTAGCCATGTATACATAGTTTTTTCGATGAAAAAGTAATGTACTAAAATTAAATTACAGGCAGATGCTAGAGATTGCCGGGTTTAGGAAAGCAAAACGTTTAACTTAAGTAATTAAAACCGTTATTTTTTTTCTAAAAATGTGTAGAAGTCAGTTAAGCATTTGTAAATGTAAATTTGTTTCCAACAAAGACATTGGTTTAGCAGTAAAGTCATACATGTGTGGCTAAATTTGATTCGACCGCTCGAATTGATTTTGAGCGATCGATAATTTGTTTTCGTGCACTCGCAAATTTCAATAACATTTCTTTTCGTTTCGAGGGAACGAAATAATGTTTTCAGGGAGCAAATTAATATTTCGATGTAATGAAGTTTTATTTCTTGGGAACGAAATGATTTTGAATACACAAAAATAGATGATTTCGTTTCCTTGAAATAGTATTTCGTCCCCTCTAATACACCGATGTGTATTAAAAATATGTATAAACCTACGAAACGCACCTTGATCCCTTGTGTACAGATTACATAAATATATCAATGTGCAAATAAGTAAATAGTTACAAGTAACAAAGGAGTATATTTGTTTCTGAAAGCATAAGCACAATTGGAGAGCGCACAACTCCATTACAGGAAAAACTACCGGGAACTTGACTTCCAGTGCGGTATTGATAACTGGTTTATACAGCTCTGCTATCAATGAGAGTGGAGTCTCGCAAATAGTATAGGTATAAGGGTTGATGCCTGCAGAGCTCCTAACGTAACAAAGGCCTGATCGTAGCTTCCCGTGGAATCATTATATCCAACCTGAATAAAACCGACAATACAAAATTGCGAAATTATTAGTATCATTATAATACCTTAGTGTTATTGTTATTATTGTCGTTGTTGCTACTCTTCTTGTTGCTGGTGCTGCTGGTGCTGCTGGTGGTGCTGCTGGTGCTAGTGCTGCTAGCGCTGGTGCTGGTGGTGCTGGTGGTGCTGCTGGTGCTGCTAGTGCTGGTGCTGCTGGTGCTGGTGCTGGTGCTAATGCTGCTAGTGCTGGTGCTGCTAGCGCTGGTTCTGGTGGTGCTGCTAGTGCTGGTGCTGCTAGTGCTGGTGCTGGTGGTGCTGCTGGTGCTGGTGCTGCCTTGTGCTGCTAGCGCTGGTGCTGGTGCTGCTGCTGCTGGTGGTGCCGCTGCTGGTTCTGCTATTTTTGCTGTTGTTTGTTCGTTGTTGTTTGTTGATGGTGGTAGTTGTTTGTTGTTGGTGGTGTTGGAGTTGGTAGTTAGTGGCTGGTTGGTTGGTTGGTTGGTTGGTTGGTAGTAGTCGGTGGTCGGTGATCGGTGGTCGGCGGTCGGTGGTCGATGGTCGGCGGTCGGTTGTGGCGGTGGTAGGTGGTCGGTTGTTGCTCAAGAACACAAGGGTGACGACCGGGACTCGAACCCACTCTCTGCTGATCATAAATACCAGTGCTCAAAACCGCTTGGCCACGACACGTTAGTTATGAAGGGCAAGGCATACTCGACCGTGTTTGACACCACGGCTTCTTTTTAGGCTTCGATTTGACGCCTGTTTGACGCTCGTACCGAAAGTGCAAGTTTGAAAGTGAGGGCTGGTAACACCATGTCCTGGTTTGGGTCTTTGTTTCACTGTACATGTATTCACTTATTTCTGTTTCACGATCAATCAAAGGCGCAAGAAGAGGGAAATGAATTACGGCAATTTTTGAACGTTATTTTTCAAATTATGCAAATACCAAGTAGCTATGGCAATAATCAATGAAAACCCTGTGGTATTAAGTCATTGCGGCACACGTGTTAGTACCTGACTGTACGTTCAAAGTTTCTGCTTATATAATTTGTTTTATTTATTTGGTCATTGAAAAAGAAGAAGAAGAAGAAGAAGAAGACAAAATAAAAACATCACGGGCAGTAATAATAAGATTGGAAATGAAAATTTGATGCAAGGAGTTTCGCCGTTGACATGCGGTCAGAAATACGGTCAATTGGATTCGGATTTAACGCGGACATTTAACTATGGAAGAGGGGTCGGACAAACACTACTATTGATAACGCCGACCCCTCCTCGTCCACCTTCAACCATTGTCGTTTTAAATAAAATATAAAAATATAAATGACTAACCCGGTATGAATCAACCAAATACCCGGAAGATGCTCGTTGTAAAATCAATCCAGCTGAACACCCCAGCAAGGCTTTCATCATCGAAATACTGCTTCACCGTAACATAGGCGGATGAGTAAATTGCGGCCTCTGAGACCATGAATACACAGGCTGCTAACGTCTCTTGCCAGCCTTCAGTCACCCACGGATCAATGCAAAGTGCTGCACTCATTAGGGTGTTTGCTAAGATCAAAGCGGTGCACCGCTTTGATCTTAGCAAACACCCTAATGAGTGATCTAGCACCACCGCGGTGGTGACTAGCACCACCGCGGTGGTGCTAGTCACCATCTCTCCGTACAGCACGACACTGATTAACAACGATCCAACAAAATAACCGAACCCGGCCGCTATGACCATCAGACCAGATGCCATCGCGGTAAACCCCTTTGCCGTGGCATGAGGAACAAAATATATCAACCAGGCCGACTTGTTGATCCGTAAGGTAGCAAAAATATAGCAGACGAGTCAGAAATGGAAATTTTTCAGATACTTCATTTCAAACATTTTGGAAATGCTATTTATTCCGGAATTCCTCTTCTGGTCATTTTCAGCGATGTGTGTACAGCTTGAAGACATGTCATTTGAGCTGACAGCCTGATAAGCTGTGTTGATTACATGGTAATCGGGGACCAGAAAGGCCCCACAAACTATAAAGTGTGCACTGATTGCCCCAATAAGTAACAGGGTGCCTCGCCATCCGTACGTGAAGAGAACAAGTCGAACCAAAGATGGCGTGCAAAACAGACCGAGGGACACTCCAATCTCGGAGATTCCAACAGCGAAGGCATATCGTCTTTTGTCAAAGTGCCGAGCCAGACATGAGCGTACATGGGGCTTAATGAAACCGAGTCCGGTAGCTGCAAAATGAATCAGAACGGGTGATCTCGCTTACATTTTTTTTTATGAATAATGATAAAATGAAAGTAGAACAGCAGTGTGGTCGTGCCATACTGCTTCGTTAGAAATTGTGTCGACAGAATCATACGGAAACCAAAGTGTTTTATATTTATGAAATCCCACTCAATTAGGGGTAATTTACCCAAACAATAACTCGTCAGACAAGAGATTGTTTCCCACACAAATGTGAAATCATTTCAAAAACAGCATTGTATGCACACATGGGTTTTACTGATATTAACACACACCATACTTGCAAGGCAATCCAATGCCAATGCAAGTGCCAGTGTGTTACGTGCTGGTGCGTCGAGCACCATACCACCGCTGATGAAAACTCCACCTAACATGACGACTGATGGGCGGCTACCGAATCGCTTAACCATGGGAATTGAAATCAGTGCTGTTTTTGAACGAAACAAAATAATTTATTTTAAAACCATTCTAACAAAATAAGGCAAACTGTGTAAAATATCGTCTTGTAATTGGCACCTCTAGAGACTGATCCGTTGGGACTGCAATTTACCGTCCCGACTTAATAACAATTACACTGGATCCAAAATGAATAAAGAAATAGTTGACAAAATATATGCAAACAATTCAACTAGTTTATTAATACTTTCCTCCCTCACCGGAGGCTTCCTGTCTTTGGCAACTACACTTACAAGTTACAATGGCAATGGAAATTACACAATAAACCCCTCATACAATAACCTCCACCTATAGAGGTAGGGCCAGTACTTAATAAACAACTTCACTCTGATATTAAACAACAACCCCGAAATACAAACGTGACAGTTCCCAAGCGATTCCTCCGTGATGTGGGCTACCTCAGGTATCGCCACTGATCTCTATTATACTAGTATATCAGTATAATAGAGATCAGTGGGTATCGCTTAGACACACAACTCCACGGCCATAAACACCACCATGAGCAAGGCTAGTCTTCCCAAGACTACCGGTAGTTTCCCAGGGGGTCCAAGCAGAAATACCCAGGGCCTTCTTTGCACTACATCCGTGCGTAACCACGCAACAACGGGTACACAGGCCCTCAATTCAAATCTGCTACCTCACATAAAAACACAATGAGTACAACCCATGGTTCCTCATAAGGTACCTCACTATACTCCACAGCAATCCCCCTCACACAATTCCGCACTGCACACGCAGCGCTAAACTAAAAGTGTACTCGCCACTTCCAAGGCTTGACATGAACTGTCTAACTTTCTCCCGCGTGCACCCGCGTGGACACACACCTTCACTTTCGCTGCACGCACTCGGCTTGCGGCGGCCGTCAGACCGCGCAACTACACGCTGCGTACTCGCACGCCGTACTCCAGCCTACTGCTCTGCTGGACTGTACCATTAATCTTAAGGTAAGTAATTTAACATTTAATCTCACTGGCCGTTGTTGCGCCACAATACTTGTGGTAAGTTTTGTTTAGTGCTATTATTTTAAGAAGATTTTTTTCTAATCATGTATGTGTATCTCGACCGATGAAGAAAGAATAGTACAACAGTTTTGAACATTCACAGTGAAGAATTTACTGACTGTATACGAAGTTACAGATCGCCCTAAACTGTTTGTTTCCCACACGTAGTAAGTTTTTTTCCCCCATTTCAAAAATAATTATATCGGGAAATAATGTTAGAATTGATAGAACTGCCAAAACGGTCGCAGACAGCGTGTGATCATCCATTAAACATGAATTAACGAACCTGTGAACATTTTGGCTTAATACGTTGTGTGAGTCGGGAGACTAGTGAAAAACTATGCACAGTTTTCAGCGTGTTGCCTTTTAAAAACATTGTTCTTTGTAGCAACCGAAATTAGCTGTACAGTTGCATTTTTGTTTTGTTATTAAATTGTCAGTGATGAATTATGATTTCATTCCATGGGGAAATATTATACAACAAAATGGTTATAGTACGAACTTCATAACCAGTAAGCTTTCAGACTAAAGCAAAATAATAAAATGTTTGATATCCTTACCGATCCTGTATTTAAAATGCAACTCACTTATACTTTGCAATCTACAGTCAATTCAGACAAACAATTTTGGAAAACAAACAACTCTGAAACACTCACAAAATACGCCACTGATACTTTCAATCGTTCCAAATATCGTGCCCAGCATCCATGTCTTCGTGTCGAACTGGTCTCTCATCAGATCCAAGATCATCCCAAAGGACGTCATGGTCATGAGTACCAGGAAGTTCTGCAGAAGTACAGATGTTGTGATTAAAACACCAGCCGTGGATGACTTCATGTTCAGACTGTGAATATTGCCGTTGGTAGCTGTGTCCCACAAACCAGGTTATTGTCCTAAATGTAAGTAGATAGTAAGTGTGTGATTTACAGAATGCCTTTTAGCAAGGTGCGAGTGGTTTTCCCGTAAGGCGTGTACTGTCGTTTGTGGCCATAGGAGCAATTATACTACATTGGTAGACTAACCAGCCATACATGGTGAAGCGGTAATTTGTTTTTTAACAGACCTTTCTATTGTCGATTAACACACCGTGCTGGTTGGTATGGAAGGCCGAACGTTAGAAAAACATTCAATCGTGTTAGCAGATGTTGTGATGAAAGTCAACGTTTTCTCGCAAACGTTCAATTAAATAAACTACCCCCTCATGATTGGTTGCTTTGTTTCCAACAAATTCAACGCTACTTTTTAAACATTTTTGTAACATTGTTACAAACTGTGGCTATCTGTTTTTGTTTCGCATTTATGGCTTTCCATAGTTTTTCAACCTCGGTTGGCAAAAACTCGGGCTGAGGCGTAGCAATAGAAAGTTGCAATACATTCATTAATCAAAATGACATCAACCGATTCAATGGCTGCTCGTGAAAAAAGAAAAAAACAAAAGGGACACAAAACAGACAACAAGCTCTCATGATGCGTGCGGCCCGGCACGGCAAGGCGCGATTCTTATCTGAACATATTGTGTTCGCCTGAGTACCCAGATATAAAAAAAATTCTGGTTGTATTTATTTGTCCGGTATCGTTTTCAATCTTTCATTTTTTTTTTAAACGTTTATTCTTGAAATTTTAAAACTGAGTGCCGGTAAGTGCAACTTTGTACCGAAGTTTTTCTGAAGCTGTCCTGATTAATTAGAATATTAGTGTCGGCCGATAAGCGAGTCATCACACTTTATGGCCAGGTTCATGGTAATACAAACACAGCTTATGGGTAGGTGTGGAACAATAGTTGACACTTCAACTGACACACTTGTTACAAAAATATAGCTACAAAATATCGCTTTGTTGTCCCGACTTGATGAATTATGGCGTCAATAGATTGGACTGCCCTTTGTTAGAGGTTAATGGAGCATTGCTTTCCAAACATAATTACCAAAATGGGAACGAATGGTGAAGGTTTAGCTCCGTGTTCCAGCGGTCACCTACACTAATACAGTTCGTCTACTAAAACTACATGCATTTACTAAGCATTTATTTAATATTAATCGATTCTTATATAGCGCTTTATCACAGCCCGAATGCCGTATCAAAGCGCTTCTGACATTATTACCCCTGGTCACTGGGCCATATATTTCACTCTTTAAACCATCTCAGCTCCCTGGGGAGTATACAGCCGGGGCTGTGAGTTTACCGCGCTCCAAGCTAATCATTCACATAAACCATCTCTGCCCTCACAGGTACCCATTTTACCCCTGGGTGGAGAGAAACAATTATGGTTAAGTGTCTTGCTCAAGGACACAAGTGTCACGACCGGGATTCGAACCCACATCCCGATGACTTAACCACCAGAACTTGAGTATGATGCTTTTATCCGCTCGGCCACGACACCCCCGAACAGTTGAAATAAGTGGCCGTGTCAACCTCGTTACCATTTGTGTACGATCTCTCCACACCATTTTTGTTCTTTCCCAGAATGTCTTGTTCGATCGTAACCCTTGAGGTGTGACTTTGACATACACGAATATATTCATTTGGATATTTTAATTAGTCCCGTGGTTGATCCATTCTGTGTAATACAGACTTCGTATAGAGCGCGCTGTCAAAAACGCATCAAGTCATTGAGCAACATGCCCCCTTCTGTTCTGTTTAGATCTTGAGATCGTCTAACTGTAAAGGTGACCATACGATTCATTGTACTGCGTCAAAATACGAGCATTTTCAGACGCACGTACATCCGACCGAATTATGTTTTTAATATCTGACACTAAGAAGTGATGAGCATTTAACCATCTACCAAGGACCAAACTGATGAGGTTCTGTGAACAGTTTGTCCCCGCCGTGACTCCTTCCTCCCCATCATACGACGCGTCGTACTGAAAAATAACCAGAAATACAAAATGCCAACGATGACGTCTCAACAAGTATGACAAACTCAGCAATTTAGTGTTCACAAGGGAGGAGCAGTGCACAGTTTCCATGTATTAATGCAAGTAACGTGTCTGTGTAAGAAAAACTCCCAGGTGCCTGTATAGATCGGGCTGCAAATTTTCGTATGGCCTTTTTCGGTCCGGTGATCATACTAAGGGGGTACGATTTTTTTACTTCTTAGTATTTCAAAATTTGATTTATTTCACATATTTTTTTTGAAAGAGGAGGAACGAACGCAAGGTATGAAAGCGCGGCTGATGATTTACGAAAACATGCGCAACGAAAACAACGTCGACGTGCGGCACGAATCACGTGCGGCACCAAAACCTGGCCCGCAACCCACCCGCAAACCCGGCCGCTCTCCCATTTGGGTCAATTTCGCACACGGACCATTCATTATGCATAAATTATTGCGCCGATATTAAATGGTACATCATTTGGGCCCAATTTCATGGCTCTGCTTACCGTAATCAAAGAATCGGCGCTTACGGAAGCAGGGAATGTTTGCTTGTGCGCGTGCGTACTCCATGTTACTATGCATTCTTCGCTTACACAGCTAGCGCAGAAATTCGGTGCTTGCACGTAAGCGGAGAATAGTGATCGTAAGCGCAGAATTCGGCGGTAAGCAGAGCCATGAAATTGGGCCCTGTTGGGTACACCCCAGGTAATGTTGACCTCGAGCAGTCCCGCAAATGGTCCGTGTGCGAACTTGGTCCGCATAATTATGATGGGTGCCTGCGTCGTCATCCGACCTCCTCTGGCCGCACGGGATATGCTGCTGCATGCAGTTATTAAATGGTACAACTTGTGTTGGGTACCAGATAATGTCGACCTCCAGTCGGCAAACGCATATGTTGGGTGCCTGCGTCGTCATCCGACCTCCTCTGGCCGAATGAGTTATGCTGCTCTGCATGCGGATGCTGCCATGTCACAGAAATTAACAACCTCGCGAAAGGCCGCTTAAAGGCGGCCTTTTCGCGAGTATTAATAAATAGCACAGCACAGCCACAGCAAATTCAAATACAACCACTGTAAATGGAGTCACGGTTCAAAGCGTGGCGGGCAGATATGCTCCCAATGTGTGTCAGAAAATAGGGCTCTCGTCCGGTAACAGTAGATTTGTGGACTCCATGACCCCCAGCTTCACTGCCCTAGTTTTTCGCTGTTTCATACAATTTTCTATTGATCCTTCTTTTTTATAGTTCTTTTATGTAACTTGAATCTAGCTTTTGATCTGGGTTGCTTTTCATCTTTTTGATGTTTTCATTCAGGTTCCTGAATCTAAGTAAAAAAACCACAAAACAAACAAAACAACAACAACAACAACAACAACAACAAAAACAACAAAAACGTACATAAAAATGACCTAGAAAATGAGAACAGTTCACGCTTTATTCCGTTAATCACAGTTGTCTTCAAAGCGAACTCTTTAATTGAGAAAAACTGCTTATTGACATCGTAGCTTAACAACTTTAATGATGTTCCAGTTCACAAAAATGTATCCCGTGAAATTTGATGATGCTTCACTTTAAAGGTAATACTTTGTACAGCGTGACTACGCAATGTGACGATATGCGAAACAGATAATGAAAGATGGAGACTCGTTGAACGCCACAGCGTGTCTTTAAATAGCAATGCGATATAAAACGCCTCTAAACTGATGACGAGTTTATTGATTCAAGCTTTCAAATTATAAACAGTATTAGAAACCATAGCATAACCATTAAATAAACCCAACATGTTGATACTTAATTTTCTGGATATTTTGTACAACGTGCATTTAAAAAAAGGATTATTACATCTTTGTTTTTAACTATCAAAGATACCCAGAATTTCTGTCGTGGACTTCTCGAGTATTAAACTAAGTCTATGAATTGCAATTTTGTTGAATGATTATGCAGGTCGATTGGTAGAGCCAACAAAAAGTATACAGTTTTCATTTTTTGTGTGTGATCAACTATTTATACGTGAAATAACAAACCTGTGACAATTTTGGCTGAATCTGTTGTGTGAGTCAGGACAAAAATAGTGACCAACCATGCTCAATTTCCAGCTTGTAAACACATTGTCCTTATAACAAACGAACTCAGCTGTTGCATTTTCAAAAAAGGTTTTCTGGAATAGAATTTCTCGGGCGAAGGAAATCACAGAAAAATGGTTTCAGTTTGACTTCCATATGCCTAATCAATAAGCTTTCAGATTGAAATTAAACAAGGGTATCTTTTCCTTAACAGTCCTGTGTAATACATTTAACTTAATTTATTTGCCAAAACAATCCCACGAACATTTGTAACGACAGACCTTATACTGCTCTCAGAGTAAATCCTGAACTAAGCAGAGTTGCAAATGCTAAAATTAAAAAATATACGTCACACTGCCATATGCTGATGTTGAAAGTCAGTTGAGAGAAAAAAACTAAATGACCTCCCTCAATCCTTGGTAGCAACGATTGTAAAAGCAATGGTTGTAAAAGGCTTCAACTGTGTAGTGATTGTTGTTTATCTACACGAGTAGCTGCGAGCAAATAGACATTAGCCTAAAATTTCCCGTTTGCCATCTGCGGGTGTTATTTTAAGACGTTTAAGATCTGTTTCCTGCACACGTACACGGTAGCGTTGGCGACAAACAACAATGAACAAGACAAATTGATTTTATGATTTGGTGAAAGACTGCTTATCATATTTTTTTTCGTCCAGGGGATCTTATCTAGTAGTGGAATATTCAACCAGAACCTTGCCAGAGCGAGACTACACAGCGACTGATGGCCAAGGTTGCTTCCTACGAAAAGCAACATCAAAATAGAGTGTATTGTGTAATCTCTCCTCCGTCAATCCCTTGCAGCAAAGAGCGTGTTTCTGATAAATCTGATCAAACCGTTTGTTTTTGTAATGGCCGCAACTACTTGTTCGTGGCATACCAGTGTCGGTCGCTGATTGGTCAGATTTAATAAGTCAGATTGAATGTGTTCGTCAACTACAGGGGTGCGTTTTCGCGGTCGTGTCCAATAACTGTTTCGGTTGACTTGGCCATTGGTTAATCACTAGTCAGTGACCGAAACAGTTGTTGGTTACAGCCGCGAAAACGCATCCCTGGTGAAGCAACGAATGTTACGTACGAAGATAGGTATCGGTGGCTTTGTTGACTCGCATTGAATTAATAGTTATTCCTGGAAACAGCAAATACGGTGGTGGAATCCGACATGGCTCTGTATCTACCAGCCCTTACTCTGTTCTTCATTGTCGCAGCTTCTACAGAAGGTAAATCTGACGTTAAATTCATTCAAAC
Source organism: Pisaster brevispinus (assembly GCA_023634235.1). Taxonomy (NCBI): domain Eukaryota; kingdom Metazoa; phylum Echinodermata; class Asteroidea; order Forcipulatida; family Asteriidae; genus Pisaster; species Pisaster brevispinus. The sequence goes on along the minus strand of JAMKCF010000004.1, from coordinate 8,049,539 downwards.
CAAGTTGTAATTTAAAAACCTTTTTTTCTTCAGTTTTCCCATCCATGTAAATACATTAACTAAAATACTTAAATACAAGGAACAACTCTACACACAGCGTGTGTAGCAGAACCTATCTTGACAGTGTATGTTGTAAAATAACTTTACTGCTTCTCCAAGTTTAAAGCTAATGTAGATTTATCACGACTGCAACTTACAAAATTGAACTCATTAATAAGCAACCAACAAGCCCGTGTTTTGGGCCAATTTGACGGTAAAATTATAAATTGCTTATTAAGAGGTCATAAAAGTTATACACTTCCAGTTGTACGAACAAAAAATTGTCAATGATTTATGGTAGTTTAAGTATTTAAAAGTAAAACAAGTCTGGGCCAGCCTCTTAATCCTCAGACTAATGACGCATGAAACTTCCACATTGCACTATGAATATTCATTAGATCTGTATTTGTAACACACACCGAGCTTGTCACACGGGCAGTTGAAGTGCATGAACACGTACCCTTCAACCAGGGCCCAATTTCATAGCGCTGCTTAACGGTAAGCAAATTTTCGTGCTAACTATAGCAGAAAAAATTGCTTAAGCGTAAGCGTGTTTCACAGGTTAGCAAGAAAATGAGGCAGCCATCTTGCGCTTTCGCCATGGATTTGCATTGTTACTTCATTATTTTTCATACAGTGAGCACCGGAAGATTAGCGTGCCTTTTCGTGTGCTTGAGGTTAACAGCGCCATGAAATGGAAATCGCGCAGTAAGCACAGAATCGGCTGTTAAGCAGCTCTATGAAATTGGGCCCAGTGTTTGTACCATCTTGTACACACGAGTTTGTATAGCTGGTTACAAGCAGTCGTTATTATTCATCCTGCATGATCACGAGTCTGCACTCGTTTGCAAAATTAAATGATGGTTAATTGGTTATACTTGAATCGTGATTTATCGAAATTTTACTGAGCCGGTTTTATTTAGAGGTTCGTGCAATACATGCAATATTGTTGCACCATATAACATATTTTGATGCACTGTACATTTCTTACACAAGTTGTTACCCATATTTACATATTGTACTCATGTTACCAAAAACTATTGTCATTGAGGCAGCCTCTGTCATTGGTTCCAGGGACTTCAGTGTCAGCCCGTGTCTGTGTTCTAACCACGGAACCAGATATATCTGTTGGTGGTAGGGTTCGGTTCGTTCTACCACCAGGGGATCCTTGTTCCTGCACTCAAATCGTGCTGGGCGGACACAACGCTTATGCACCGCCAAGGCAGGACCAACCTGTCTACATCGACACTCTGCCAATGGACGTTGAAGAACTCAGTAGATCACAAGGATGTCCTGAAATCAGTATAAATAGTAAGTTACAAAATGCATATCCTAACGGACAATCCAACTGACGTAGGGCGTTAAAGTTATTTTACAGGATTGGTAAAGAAACACAATTGTTTAGTTTAAGTCTGAAAGTTTACTGATACTTGTTTTTTACCTGTTCCTTTAGGGGTTCCGTAGTAGATTGTCAGATAATTTCCGTCTCAAATAAATTCAAATAAAACTGAAGCTAACCCCCCCCCCAAGAAAAAAGAAAGAAAGGGGAAAAACAACAACAATAATAACACAAAACAAAAACAAAACTAACAAAGCACAACAACACACACACACAAAAACCCACACAAAACAATGGCAACGACAACGACAACGACAACGACCAAACAAACAAAACGCAACAGCTGATTTCGGTTGTTATAAAATCAAAATTAAGGACAATGTGTTTTACATGTTGAAAATTATGGATAAAACCCTATGTTTACAGATTTGTTATTTTTTTGTATGATACTTAATTGATCACATGAACACTGTCTGCAACCATTTTGTCAGGCTCTACCAAATTATATACAATACCTTTACAACAAACCTTTGTCATGTTGTTTTCCCTTTATCTTTTTTTGTGTCATTTTTGTTAACAGAATTTACATCTGCAGCTCATAGCGCAACTGTAATCCCAGTCTACAGAGACTGTCAGGATGTTCTCGATTCGGGACACGACACTGATGGAGTGTACAACATCTTAATTAATGGTCTGTCCACGCCGGCCTTCTGCGAGTTGCAGCCAGACTCACCAGGGACAGGGAACGGATTCATTGTGAGTATACCACTCCGTTTCGGATGAACAGTGAACACAAATTGGGATGGTGTCTTTATTCAATACTAAAGAGTTTATATCGATGTTGTATTTTAAAGTTTATTTCCATGTCATAAATAATAATTAGCCTTTCCCTTGATATTTGCTTATTACATTCACGCATGCGTGCAAATACTTTTGGTGGGCTAACGTCATAGCAGACGCACAAACGAGTATGCGTTCGCCACCATCATCACGGCGCGACGTTTTCTTATGTTGCCAACCAGTAGAGTTAGTGCGCACGCGTGATGTACAATTACCAGATTTAATGGGAAAGGTTTATGAGTTGTTGTAGATATTATATGACGCGTTTAAAAAGACCCTGCCAGGGTCGAAACGTAATGCCATTACCCCAACCCTCTCCCCCACCACCACCACCACCACCACCACCACCACCACCACCAACGATACATTCTTTTGATTTTGGTAAACCGTTTGCAACGGCTAATTTTGTTTTTCTAAGTTAATTACTGACACCCCCCCTTTTTTGGGCTGGGTAATGCACTGAAACGCACTTTGGCAAAGTTAAAGCGTATATTTGTCACTTTGCTTTAATCCTCATGTTTATATGCTGCTCTCCAAACGTTTCTTGTTATTTCATTCTTGTCTATATAATGTGAATAATGTGCCCTGGGCCCCCTGCAGAACAGTTCATTGACCATTTTTAGGGCTACACTGGCTAAATATAAGCAAATAAATAAATGACTTTATATACAGTCCATGCAAAGCCTTAGGTTTTTTTTCCGACGCGTACCCGTACTTCTTCAATCTACTCGATATTTTACTATCGCTGTAGGTCATTCAAAAACGCATTAACGGCGCGGTTAGTTTTGATCGCACCTGGGCAGAGTACCAAGAAGGATTTGGTGAACTGGAGGGGGAGTTCTGGTGGGGAAATAGCAAGCTTCGTTCTCTGACAGACAACGACGTAACCTCGTGGGAGTTGGTGGTGGATCTGGAGGCATTCGACGGGAGCAAGGCCAGTGTTCGCTACGACGGTTTCAGCATCACTGGAGCCAACTATGATCTCACAGTCAGTGGATTCTACAAAACCGGACCAGCAGGTATTAACAATAAGAACACGTTTCAGATAATACTTGGAAACATAATCAGCTCATCTGCTTTACCACTCACCGGGAGCGGGTTTAGAGCCAACAATCTCGGACATAGCACGTTTACGAAACGATTAACCCCATTATTGAAACTGTTAATTTTTTAGTGATCATAGTGTAAGAAGATTTCTAATGCAAAAAGGCCTTTACTATGGTGGCTCTAAAGAGACATTTACATTTGCAGTTATGTGCGAATACCGTATAAAAAAAAAATATGCGATGTCGTAAATTTATTCGCGAGATGCGCATACGTAGTCGATGTCGTGAAAATGTTCACAAATGTGTGCGCATACGTATGCGAATACACTTTTTTTCCGAATCTTGGTAGCATACATTTAAATACAATTTCTAAGGATCTGGGAAGTTTCTTGCATCCAGTCGAGATTAGCGGTAGTCGTTGTGAGGCCGAGCAAGACTTACAGCCTGGTGCCGAAACCCTGGGTACATATATTGTACGGTCATGCTTACAGGGGACTGACTACTTTCCTGCGATAGGTCCACGTATTCTCTAGATCACTAACAATTTGTCTGGAACTATGACATCATCTCAAAAAGTATGCGACTAAGTATGCAATACAATTCACGACATGGCAAATGATATGCGCACACGTATACGCGTACATTATCAGCAAACAATTTCACGACATCACGTACTTAATATTTGCGACATGCGATGTCCCCTTCTATACGGAAAAGAAATTATCCTAAACAAACGGACATTATGAAGAAATAGTGGTTGTAACACTATACACGTTGAAATGGGGCGGGGGGGTGAAGGTAGGGGTTCGATATGAGGGTAAAGTAGGGATAGGTACCTCGGTATAGGGCTGATGTGAGGGGGATGAGACGGCTGTTTGTGTGGTATGAGAAGGGTGTGAGGGCAGGGAGTTTTGTGTGTGATTGTTAGGGTAGGGGTTGGATGTGGGAGCAGGGATGGGGTGTTCGGGTAGAGGGGCGGTGTACAGATTGGAAAGAGTGTGTTAGGGTGCAGAAGGACTGCAATAGGTACATTAACACTCTGCACATGCGCATTTCAATCACAATTTCCGTTGTTTGGCTTCACAATTCTATTTCCAATTCATGCCTTTCACTCAAAGTGTGTCTCTTATGTGATAGGCATATTTCGTTTGGTTATACTGTTAATGCATATCATTGGTAAAATGATTAAACTACTGAGCACTTGACTCTTTCGTTATTCTCTTTGAATTCGAAGGTGATGCCCTCGATGCGCATCAGTTAGCATTTACAACGAGAGACCAAGATAATGACAAGTCTGGAGGAAAAAACTGTGCTGTAGAACTGAACAGTGGCTGGTGGTTCGACAAATGTGCCATCCAAAGTAATCTGAATGGCAAGTACAGTGACTCCGAAAGCGTCGATAAATACCAAGGAGTTCAGTGGGTAACTTGGAAAGGCAGAGATGTATCCCTCAAAGGATGTCAAATGAAGATACGGCGCAATTAGAAACAAAGAACTGAATTTACTCAATAGGTTGTTCGACTGAACCGACCTTTACAAATTTGGGAAAAGAATGAGCAACATTTGTACATCAAATATCTAAATGATAATACTATTAACAATATGATAACTAGAGTTGAGTGTTCGTTTGCGAACGAAACACGCAGCTTTTTCTTTTAAAACTGCACATTAAGGTGGCGCCAAATGACAGTTGATGACGTCATTGTAAATGAATCTCAAATTTTAATTGAAACACAGTTTGATTATGTATTTCTTGCTGTACATATAGATCTTGTACAACTGCATGCTTAACGTGACGTAATGTAACACTTCATGACGTCATCGTGATATGACCTTAAATTGTAGATGTAAACATATCCCGGCTTGAATACTTGCAAGGTCATAGCTAAGTCACGCATGTTTCCCATGTAAATAATTATAGCTCTTGTAAAACTGCACATTTAAGGTCATGTCATGTAAAACATGATGTTGTCATTTGAATTAGACCTTAAATCTCGGATGTTACACATCCCAGCATGAATACATGCAAAGTTTCAGCTTGATTATGTATTTTCTGTTAGAAATATATATCTCTGAAAAATGCACCCTTAAAGGTAACGTCACGTTACACTTGATAACGCATTGTAGTGTGACCTCGAATTATAGATGTAACACATCCCGACTTGAGTACGTGCGGGGTTTCAGCTTGATTTCACATTGTTTCCGGTATATTTATTATCTTACTTTAAAATGACATCACGTGAAACTTGATGGCGTCTTTAGAACAAAAACTAGGCTTTCGGATGTTACATATCCCGGCTTGAATACATGCAAAGTTTCAGCTGGATCATGCATTTTGTCGTGTAAATATAAATCGTTTAAAAGTGCGTGATTGAGATAACGTAACGTTACTTTTGATGACGTCTTCTGTAAAACATCCAGACTTGAACGCATGCGAGGTTTCATCTTGATCACACTTTTTTCTGTATATACATTTATCTTGTAAGACTGCTCCTTTAAGATGACGTCACGTGAAACTTGATGACGTCAAAAGACAGGACCTTAAATTTTGGATGTTACACATCCCGGCTTGAACGCATGCAAAGCTTCAGCTTGATCGCACACACTTTCCTTAAACTGTATATATTTTAAAAGTGCACATTTAAGGTGACGTCATGTGATGCATGATGACGTTATCGTGATGTGATACATCTCGACTTGAATTTATGCAAGGTTTAAGCTCAATCGCTCATTTTTTCTGTATATAAAGATCTTGTATTACTGCGCCTTCATCACGTGGCACTTGATGACGTCATTAGAATAGGACTCTAAATTGTTGACGTTACACATCCTGGCTTGAATACATGCAATGTTTTAGCTTGATTGTGCATTTGTTCGTGTAAATATCAAGCTTACAAAGTTGCATCATTAAATGGTTCATATAGGGCCATCACCAGCTTCAACAAATTCATAAATTGCGATTTTTAAAGATTAAAAAAACAAATTCCATAGTTATTGTGTGTGTGTGGGTGGACACACGGAAGGGCATTTGTGGGGTCCTGACAACAATGGAACAATGGACCCCACAAGGTAATTTCAATAGGAACAATTGGGCCCCACAAGGGAGTTCTTTAGAAAAGGGAATAATAGAACAACAATAGCAGTACCCCACAAACCGGATCCGTTTGGGTGTGTGTGTGGGTGTGTGTGTGTGTTAACCAACTGTTACCCTTGCCATATAACATAAACATCTTACTTGGTATTGGGGTTGTGTAACTTTTTCAACATGAAGAACAGGGCACACGGATATAGAAATGATCAGCTTTTTTGTGTTAATTATAGGCCTGCTCGAACTTGTGTTTTCATACACGATACAAAATGTAAAACTTCCGAAAACCTCAGTGTAATATCTTTCCATCCATGATTTGCCCTGTCAATGTCGAAAAGTATGTAAACAAAAAGAATGGGACCAGGGCTCCAACTAGTAACTGCGAATCAATCGTATTCTAAGCAAAGTGTCATGTCACTGTTTTTGTTAAAATGTTAACTTCAGTCTGATATATAAAATTGTGTTGATTATTGAAGAATACTTACCCATAAGACAAATGAGATCAACCTTCTCTTTGTGCCTTTTAAAATAAAATCAAAACTGTTCATTTGTTAAACTGTGTATATGCATTTGGTTCTCGTTTAAATACAACAGTCTGGTCCAGTAAATCTTTTGAGCTGCAAGCCCTACGGCGGTCTTGTTGCCCCACTTTTTTAGTATGGCGTCATAACGCCCTATTACAGCGTTATAACGCTTTAAATTTACGGCGTTATTACGACGTTATAACGCCCTAAGCGGCATTATAACGCCCTATTATTTTACGGCGTTATAACGCCCTATTACGGCGTTATAAGGGCTTTATAACGCCGTAATAGGGCGTTCAACGCCGTAAAATTAGGACGTTATAACGCCCAATAGAGCGTTATAACGCCGTAAATTGGGGCGTAATAACGACGTAAATTTAAAGCGTCATAACGCTGCACTAGGGCGTTACAACGCCGTTTAGGGCGTTATAACGCCGTACTGAAAAAAGTGTTCTGTTGTTGGCGGAAATCGGCCACCGTACAAATCTTATTATATATGTATAGTACATACCTACACGTAGGAAATTTACGTGTACTTTTTACCGTTTGCACAAACACTATTGATAGTATACGTATCCGCATCGTGTCGCGCGATTTGAATGAGATTATTTTCAACGTAGGTGGCGCACTGGTGGCATCACCCCCACAGACATATTATATGTCTGTGGTCACCCCCTTCCTTTTCCCCTAGTTTAAGTTTGTGATTGTTCAGCTTGCAATTGTACGTTACTCAGTGGGAGAGGATATTTCCGTTTTCTATGGGAATGGTTTTTCTGTAAAATGGGTGTTTGGGCCAAGTGGGGACGGAATTTGAGAATCATGAACAAATCAGAACAGTAGGAAGTCTGGAAAAAATCATAAGATTTGTCTGAATTGATCGATGTTTTATCATTAGGATTGATGAGATTGAAGGTGTGTGGCCACTGAACTCGAAGATAGTCTCCGTCTTCTGTATTAAAAACGTCTCGCTGTAGGTTAAAGCTGGTTGAAGGTATACCGGGTTAAAACAATAATATAGGGCCCTCTCTAGGTCATAAATGTCAGGGATAAAACGACCAATCTTCCCCTCCCATGTAAGCTGATGATCCTCCCCCTCCATCCCGTTTTTCGTCCAGTGTTTGACGAGAAGACCTTGAAGCTGTGGCCTACCGCTGCAGGGAACCAACGCCACCTTGCCGACGGCCAACAATGCGTGATGTAAATACGAACAAATCATAAGACTTGACTCAAGTCGGACAATCAACTTGAACCAAATTCTTCACGGTCTAATCCAACAAACTGACACAACAAATCAGTCGGCGTTTGTAGCGATAACCGGAGGCACCCCATGGGGAGTTGTGAGAAGCCATTAATGTTTCTCATAAAATGTCACTTTTTGATGTACCATCATTGGCGTCAAGTATTCACACAGCTCAACAGAATGACCAAAGTCTTTGCGAGAAGTCAAAATGTCTAAGTTTGTTTGCGTTGATATGACAGTAGACTATACAGAAAATATTTTTTTTAATATAAAAACAAATTAATTAGTTATTAACAAATCATTGATCTTGTGCTGCCAGCTACCCTATAGGGGTGTCATTGAGCGGGGTTATATTGAACGTCAGACAACTCTGCACAATCAATTCAAGCTCTAGCACTTTTAATAAGGATCAGCTAGCTAAAAGACAGTACAGTGGGTGCCAACAATGATTTTTATTTACAACAGCACTGATCTCAAGTCATTTACATTTTGAGGGGTTAGGTTGCGCTGTCCTACTCTTGATACTTCGGATAGTAAATCTAAAAGAATGAAGGATACTCTCATCGCAAAATGTTTGTGTTTACTTTAGCCAAACTACACCTAGCAAAAACTATGATATACATATAAAACATTAAGACGATGTTTTCTACCAACCTGAGAATGGAGGGGGCATCTTCCCAATTACAAAAACAAAACCCAAATTGAAAAACTATTCCTCCAATTTAAACTAATAACTGGACACTTTTGTTGATGTATCACTATACAATAACTTGTTTGTACAATCAATAATTTTTGTAATTCTTGTTTAAAAAAAACATAGTTACGGGATAATGTTGAAATAGTTGTGTTTTAGACTGGACTGTTAGGCTATCAATTTCATAAACATTATAAAATGTCAGAAAAACAGATACTTATGTAAATGAAAGGCGAATGCGACGTTGGTCGGAAATTCTCTGGCTCCCTTGAAGTGACCTTCTGAACTGATTGATTGAACAAAGTCAATTGAAGCCAAGTCCTAAAGAAGTAAATATAGTTGTGTTGTTCGTTTTCTAAGCGACTATTATTATTATTATTATTATTATTATTTTTTTTACTGTTGGTCTATCACAAGAACTGAGTCTTCAAGTGAACAACACCGTGTAGAGTTTTAACTTATGGCAAAAACATTGGTCTACAAAAATTACAAAGTGAGAGGAATATCTGGGGGGTTTTCATCCTAAACTTAAATTTAACTAAATTTCAATTTCTGACAATTGTTTTCTTTCTAAATGGTTAATTGACATTGTCAGCTTCAACAAATTCATACTGCCTTAACTTCAAACATAAAATTGAAAAGGTTTATAATACAACATACTGAACAAAAAAAAATCACATTTTTACTGGTATTTGATACACCATGTTATTCATACACAGCTTTATAAACTTGGCCCTCGGGACTGCAGTCGACTGGACATCTCTTGGGAACATTGTTTACACTGCGTTAAGAGTATATTGGATTGAAAAGGATAACAAACATCAATGTTTAGTTTTAGTCTGAAAGCTTACTGATTAAATGAAGTTTTTTTATGTGACATATATATTTCCCTCTAAATGAAATGAACTCATTTTCGAGAAAACCTATAAAAATTGTTTGCAACCAAAATTAAGGACAACTAATGGCAATGTCGAGAAAACATAAATTATTACATGTTCTGAAAACTGTTGTATAACTTTTATATCAACCATGATTGTTTTACAGAAAAGGACTGAATAGAAATGACCAACTTGAATAAGTTTTTTGAAATCACGACACGAAAACAATGTAAACTTCCAAAACTCTGAGTGTAATATCTAATTGCCATCCATGATATACTGTGGGATGCATAGGGGCAATATCGGATTTACAAGAAGAAAGTATTTACAAGAGGAATGTGACAGAGGCCCGTTTTCATAGATCTGCTTCAGCACAATAAGTAGCTATAAACACAACACAACATTGCTTACCTAAATAAGGCTACTAGCCAAAATACCATTTCACATGTATTATCTGTGACTGGCATCCTGCTCACGTTTGCTTAGCAGAAAATCGTTAAGCACTGCTTATTAAGCAGCTCTATGAATTTGGGCCCCGGTCCCAGTCAAAGCTTCTGTCCAAATCTAACAGACGTCACTCCCATCCAAACACTTTTCTACAGTCTTTTCTGAACCTTCTGTTTGCAAGGCTGTAAATAATTGGGTTCAGAGTATTGTTAATGAACAAAACATCAGCCACTAGATTCATTTTGTCAAGCAACGCTCGATTCACATCCTGCCAGTTAAGAAAATAAAGTTCGGTTATTGTATAAATGATATGTGGCAACCAAGTGAGAAGAAACACCGCACTGGTGATAAAAAGCATCAAAGTCGTCCTGCGTTGTAGATCACGAGTACTTTTCGAAGGTCGTCCCTTATTACGGACAGGCTCTTGCTGGAGTGGTGCTAAGTCATTACAATTCTTTGAACGGCGTCCCTCATTGACTACAGAATCTTGCTGTCGTTCTCTCTCCTCTGTATGTTTTGAAGGGCTTCCCTTATTGTCGAAAACATCTTGCTGTCGTTCTCTATCCTCGATGTTCTTTAAAGGGCATCCTTTATTGTCGACAGATCCCCGCTGTGATTCTCTCTCCTCGCTGTTTTTTAAAGGGCGTCCTTTTTTGTCGACAGATCCCCGCTGTCGTTCTCTCTCCATGGTATCTTTTGAACGACGTCCTTTTTTGTTAACAGCTTTTTGCCATGGTCCTCTCTCGATGATATTTTCAGAAGGGCATGCTTGATGAGAATTTAATCTTGGTGCAAGGATACCAGATGTTGTGGGTACCATATCGATGTACATCATGACCGCATCAGCCCTACTCATTCTTTCTTGCTCTGCTGAATTCATTGCGTTGGCAGATTCTGACAAAGCTCTTTGTGGACGTATTGCCACTAAACGTGTGTTGTCGGTACCTAACCTGTTCGTCACTCTCGTTGCAGGCGATGCACCTACTCTTATGTGATTCTGTATAGCTCTGAAAACTCTCCCGTAACAAAAACCGATGATCACAACCATACTGGTAAAACAAAGGATGTGCCCCACACATTTTGTCATTTTCCATAGCGGGGAGTTTAACAAACTAGGAATGGCAATGACAGTTGATACCAGAGATGAAACCAAGATTGCTATCTTACCCCGTTTGTTGTTGAAGAAACGTTTTTTAGGGCGGCAGATGCAGTCGTAGCGATCCGCTGCAATCAGTGCAGTTATCACAATGGAAGCACCAGCAGGAATTCCTATAAATGTCTTGGTAAACCTTGTGAGAACAAAACAAAAATCTTGTCCAGTCGGACCACCTATCGGAAGCAAATATTCAATTATAATACAAAATAAAGCTATGCAGACGATGAGGTCCATCCAGGCTAACCCCATGATCAGAATGTGGGTGCTTGTCTTTACAGTCTTACTCCAGTACACACGGAGGATGAGGCAGTTACCAGGCACACCAGTTAAGAACACAAGTGCGATTAAAATCAAGTTTCCGACTTGTCCTCCCAAATCAAGTGATCCTCCAGTTAGATTGCAAGCTCCGGTCGACATAGTCAAGTAAATAATTAAGTTACATTAGTATCCAGTGAATACCCCAATACGACGTGGAGAAGATGTGCACAAGGGTGCGATTATCAACGGAAGTCACTGAGTGAGCCTTCAGAAAACGTGCAGATAAGAAGTTAAGAAGTAGAAATATCCGGCCTAGAAGAAGCGAGTATTAACTTTCAACATAAATTAAGCAGTAGGTATGTAAGCAGTGGGTAAGCAGTAACAGCAATCGGTGGCTGTAAATATCACAATGATCGTTTATAGTATACAGACTCTATAGAGTAGGCCTTTGGTAGTGAGCTTCGTGTAAAATTTCAGGCGGAACGTCATGGTCATTCATGCCACGCCTATATTTTCCAATGAGCCCACTTTAATACAGACACTAAATTATGCAAACACAATGTCATCAGATAAATTATGTATGAACTATACTGTAGGCCGCATTTCATGCCTGACATATTCTTCTTTTTGGGGGGTTGGCTGGGATATTCATTAAAGCAAGACTGTCTTCAGTTAATGTTATAATCTGAGTATTACAAAAAGAAAAGAAAAACAACTGTCTTCTCTTTTATACAAGAAACAGATGTTTGACTATCATACAAGTCTAAATTCAGCTTTTTTTTTAGTGCCACAGTTGTGTCAAGCCATGGAGCGTATCAACTAATTTTACAAGTTGTGATTCTACTATAAATATCTGAATAACGCTGATGCTATCAGATTTCTTTATTGTTTAGAGCCACATTTTAGGCCACATTGAACTTCGATCCTGCTTTAGGTTTTTTGAGAGGCTGTTATTGATCTGCTTATACTTGCTTAATCCCTTTGGCGATAATCTACCGACATTATAGGCTGCTCGAAAGTTGGTACCAGCTTGGAGGTAAGTACCAGTAGCATCTCGCTTTCCAATTATTTTTTGTACAACGACTATAAAAGAATTAAAACAACTACAAACATTAGTATTCTGTATTCTATTAGGTATTATACGGGATTGGTAGAGCTGGCAAAATAGATGCAGACGGTGATCAACCATAATACATGAAAAAGCACATTTTAAAATATGGGCTTAATCTTTTCTGTGGGTCAGGAGAAGTGAAAAACCACGCACAAATGTTTCAGCATGTGCACATATTGTTGTCCTTAATTTTGGACGTAAAAACCGAAATCAGATGTTGCGGTTTTTTTTAATGTTTAGGTTTTCAGATATAATTTTCTGAGATATTACTTCATTTTAAAGGGAAATATTTCGCAGAAAAAAAAAATGATTCTAGTGCGATATTCATAAACCGTAACCTTTCAGATTTTTCTCCAGACCAAACCTGTACAATACCTTTAAAACCCAATTTGAGACAAAGCCATTACGGCTGATACAAGTCAACATGCTCTCAGTTTGTCAAGTTACAGTTTGTTCCACCTGGCTAACCACCATATTGTATAAACAGTCGATTGCGATAAACATTTCACACACAAAATAGTAATAAAATGAAGCGGCAATAACGAAATAAAATCGTTCATGTTTTGACAGACATCACACTAAAAGCTTATTGTCTGCACCGATAAACAGGCTGTCAGCAAGATCAACATAGAATGGAGTTAAAAATGTTGACAACACGTTTTAATTATGTAAACACATCAATCATAATAATTAGCTTTTAAATATGCACTTAATTGGTACAGGCTTCATAAACTTTAATTTAATTACCCCTTTATGCTTGCGTAACACACCTATAAGAGCATTAAAAAAAACCCAGATCTGGTGCTCTTAATAGTATTTGTTATATCTTTATACTAATTATTTGATATTTAATTTTACTGAAATAAAATCAATTTTATTCACTATTTCCATGTAACATTGGCCTTTGATTGAAAGCGTTTGTAAAAGTGTTTGCACTTCATCACTTTATCTAAAAAAAAAACCAACCGAAATATGACCAATAACATACCATTATAAAATACGTTTACGCCGCGTCAGTATATGGCCATATTAGGCGTACTTGAAGATTTATCTCCCTTTAGTTTCCCTACACTTAGATACGTTTTTATACAAACTTACCTTGTGTATTAATTACAAGACAGATGTTGCTATTGCCAATTTGAGTAACATTTGACCTACTTCCCGTTCACATGTGTCTTAAGAGAAATATTACCAATTAATGAAACACTGACCCAACACACTTACAACTAGAAATGTAGTGTTTGTAGGTGTCTTGGTTCTGTGAAAAGCAGACCGGCCCTAAATATTACAAGTTAAATTAAATCAAATATTTGAATATACCACCCCCCAAAAAAAAAAAAAAAAAAAAAAAAAAAAAAAACAAATCTTTATGGCAAATTTTTTATTTTGAACTTTTGATTTAGGCAGAAAGCAAGGTCAATTCTGGTAAATAACAAAATAACATTGAATGATAATAAACAATTGGCATAAAGACCAAGTGCTGTCAAAGGGTTAATATAAAAAACGGTGGTTTCTCTTCTTATCCACTCCTTACAACATTTAGTTCTGGTATGATAAGCTTTCAGATTAACCTTAACATGTTTTCCAATCACTTAGGCATGTTTCAAATTGTGCTCTGCAAGGGTATTAAACACAATGACATTCTACACCACTTTACCGTTAGGTTAGACACTTGTAATGTTCGCCCCCACTTTCACGAGGACTGGTATCTATTGAGAAAATGTGTGCATCACAAAACTTAATATGACCTAAGCGCACACCCCTTCAATCAACTCTATGAAAGTTGCTACCTTGTCAAAAAACAACAACACCCCCCCCCCGAAAAAAGGGCAACACAAATTATTCCCTTTGTCCCATTATTCACTTTGTTCTCAAAAGTACGAAGCAGGAACATGAACATACAATTCGTAATGAATACAAGGATTCGGAATTGGTTATTCAGAAAAACAATTGGCATATCAAGGGCTCCTTAGTAGGCAACGTGTTTCGAAGACGATTTTTTATATATATTTTTTCAAATGTAATAATCATTTCATTTGCCACGAAATAATGACGTGTTTTTTTCGTTCCACGGAATACTTTATTGCGTTCGCTCGTTGAAATATTTTTTTCAAAATGGTATTTAGAACGAACACAATTTATTCGAGTTGACGTTCCATCATTTCGAAGAAACGAACATATATTTTGGTAGAACGAAATACCGGTTGTTGTTGTTGTTGTTGTTGTTGTTGTTTTCCCCTCTTATCTTTATTAGTTTTCCTTACCGGTTGCTTAACTAGTTGTGAATCATAGCGAATACATAGCGAATATTATAGCACTTAATTAACAAAGACCCATTTTTCTTAACACTTCTTTACAATCCTTCCGGAATCGTCTGTTCGCGAGGCCATAAATTAGAGGGTTAACCGCATTGTTGATGTACAAGAGTACATGCAAGGATCGTAGCAGTGTGAAATAACTCGAATCGATTCGCAAACAAACACCGAGAGATAAAAGACTCGTGAGTAAGATGAGGGTCCAGTATGGCAGCCATGTCAACAGGAACAACACGCTGGTGATGAAGAGCATTCTCGTTGTCTTGCGTTGCAGATCGGGACTTTGTCCACGTACATTTATCGGACATGTGCGTATAATGGCACCATCTGGCTGGGTCCTTCTTTCAGCCTGCTGTTTCCTCACTGGTGACCTTGTTCGCATGAAGCTCACAGTCAAATCTTCCCCACACTCTTTCCGCGATTGTGTTTTCTCCGAGACGCTAGGTATCCCTACATGACTGGTGTACGTGTGGACATTTTTACTTCTGCTACAACATGCCTCATTGGCTGAGTTGATTTCTTTTTCAAGTTCAATATTTTGTGGTATGTGAATTGAATTCCTATTGCTAAACACAGCTTGCATCGAAGGTGCCTTCTGAACTCTAACGTGCTTTTTGATAGCGGTGTAAACTTTTGTGTAACACACAGTTATCATCAGAAGTGCAATAACAAAACCAACAGTTTGGGAAAGCATTTGGATCGAATATTGAACAGTGACGAAGCTAGGGATAGAGATGCTGACTGAGACCAAGAGTGACACCACCAGCGTAATCTTAGCCCGCCTGGGGGTGAAGAATCGCTTACGGTGTCGGCAGATGCAGTCGTAGCGGTCCGCTGCAATTACCCCAGTAATCAGCACCGATGTGACAATGAGCGCTTCTCTCAAAGTCATTATTAACTCCAAAACGTACGGAATTTGAGTCTGGTAGTTGTTTGTCACAAGTACGACTAGCACATTAAAGATGTGCATTAGACAAACCATAAGATCGGCTGCAGCTAATGCCACAATGAAGAAATGAGTGCTGGTCTTAAGTGTTTTAGTACAGTACACACGGAGGATTAGGCAGTTTCCAGTTACTCCAAACAAGAACATGACACCATAAAATATAATTCGGAATATGTGTGTTGAATAAGTCTCTTCGGGGAACTTTTCAGTTGCATATTTGGTGGAAATGCAAGATGATGTATTTTCCATGGCGACGGACATTTACATCGCGAAATAACATCTACAAATTATCGATTCATGTATCAAATTGACAACTTCTCTCCGATACAAGGACGTTCAGTGATCGGCCTCTGGTGGTGGCTGGCTGTAGTGACGAGGAGACTTTTACTGGATGACAATAATTAACAATGTTGATATTTCTGTAAAACTCGTCATCCAAAATAGTGATTTAGATTTGGTAAAGTCTTAGGCCGCTGTACGAACAAGCTCACCAATGCTCACCAATGTCGTCGATCCTTTGAAGTGAAATAAACACGCAGTCAGCAGTTTTTTTCTGGACGTGCAGATTCCTACATAATGTCAACTTGTGCAGTATTAAATTTATCATATTATACCATTTTCGAGCTCCAAATGGTAATGCAATTAATGTATATTATAGAGCCTTTCAGAGACTTTCGGAGAGATCCATTTGTAACGGTCGCTTAAAATGCAAGCCACGTGGTTATGTCCCGTGCCTGTGTGCATTAACACCAATTCCACTTTTATGATTTACGTCCCTATTTTAATCTATATATACTTTCCAATTCTCTGGCTCCTCTCAAAGTGAACCCTTTATAGAAGATGCGAAGTGTTTGCAAAGGTCACTTCATAACAATACGGTAATATAATAAAGGTGTCTATAGAACCGGTACACTCCCATGCTTTTAAAACATAAAGAAACATTAACTGTGTTTGACTACATGCATTTCATTGTCCAATAGATTGAAACCGTTTTTCATGCGTTTGAGCGCAGCAATGAGCATGGCAATACGTTGATATAATTATAGGAACGTTCTGCAACAGCAAACATTGAGGAAAGAGGGCCTGTAATCAGGTTACATGAATTATTTCAATATTTGCTGCTCTGTCTTTTACAATAATTCACCAATTTCCTTTGAAATAGCATGTTACAATAATTGAAAATAAACAAAAAAGCCCAGTCACGACGGTGGATATTGCATTCTTACAAAAACATATGTATACACCTGTAATGAATTTGTTTTGATCAGCTTTTCGGTACACTCCAAGAAGGAATCTGCACATAAGGGCTCCGTGCAAGCGCGGCTCTATAGCCTTGGGGGGGGGGGGGGGCTAGACGCTTTGCACGTGACGTCACGCTTTAACTTTTGCGGCTGCTATTTATATGCTTCGCATTTTTCATGTATTTTGCGCGTAATAAGCAGAAAGTTACAAATTATACATAGGCTACATGATGCAGTACAGTTCCGTGCCAATGTTTACCCCAAAACGGTGGACAGCAAAACAAGTTCGCAATGTTGTAACTATTAGTGACTAGGCATAAAATGACATTGTCTGCAAAAAGGTCACGTCTAGTTCATAAATGAAATGCGACGTCCAAAGGGGTTCACACAGCTGAGCAGGCTGACCGACAATTAAGAATTTGTGATTAAAGTATTAATTGCTTATCAACTTATTATTAAGTAACTAATAATAAGTTGCTGTCGATAGAGCTGCTGGTGTGCAGGGAATTTTTTATGGAGTATCCAGTAATTCTAATTATTCAGAAATACAATACAAAAAACTTGTTCTTGTGGTTTTTTGTTTTACATTTAAGAAGCAAATTGTATAATAAGTGATAACGACGAATAGGCCATACCATTTTTGGAGGTGTGGTTAAAAGTAGCATGTACAGAGTGACACATCAAAAACCCGCTGAAATATAACATACACAACACAACCGTATGTCGTTATTGATATCCATTTACCTATAGCTTGCCTATGACTCTGTGTCTTGTACGAATGAGGCAAATAATCCTTTCTTCACGATGAGCTCGTCCGGTGTTCCGTACTCGACTAATCTCCCATCATCAAGGACCAGAATCTTATCAGAGTTCAGAATGGTCGTAATGCGGTGCTGTGTATGAAACGACAATAAGAACTGGTTGTTGGCACATCACTGTACATGAAAGCGCAGAGTTTAAATAGTGAAGCGATGGCCTTGAAAGTAAAGGTAATCGAATCACCGGCCTTGATATCGAATGTGAAGTGATGTCTCAAACATTTTGAGAAAGTACTGACAAGTATTAAGCCTATTGTGTTATTTTGTTCTCATCTTCATACACAAACCTGCATGTGTGTAAATTTAGATTTTGATAATAAGTTAAGGCATAGCATATTCAGACTTACGGCAATCGTCAACACAGATCGATCCGAAAAAGCTGTGGCCACGACTCTCTGGAGAATTTTATCCTGACATAAATTAAAATGGTAAGTAAGTACTCCAAATGTTTTGCATTAGTCTTGGGGCAGATATAGGGAAACATTGATGGGGGGATTGTACGAGTTTGGAACTTGGCACACAATCAGAGTATGTCATGAGAAAGTTGGCTACAATCGACCCGAGTCATCGCAGATTGCAACTTTGAAAAAAAGAAGGAAAGTAAAAAAAGAAACTATAGGTAGAATGACAAGCATTTTTCACAGTTTTTAACATGGCTGCCATTGTTTATTGATATACTACCTATATCTTTTTCAAAGGACAAATCTGCAATAGCCTATAGCAAATGCCTTTCTCACGACAGATTCTGACAGTGTACCAAACTCCATGCTTGTATCACCAAATGCATTACCCCCATCACCTACCTTCGGTATATAGCCAATTCATGTTATTATCTAGTTCGCTTGAATATACAGACAACAACTGTAACTGTTTGAACTTTCTTGAAATTGGAAACCCAAGGGTTTAAGTGATTTGTTTCAGTATTTGAATGTTGTCTTACCGTTTCCAAGTCAATAGAGGCAGTAGCTTCATCCATAATGAGGATGCGAGTCTTCCTTAAGAAGGCACGGGCCAAGCAGAATAACTGTCTCTGACCCACGCTGAAATTCTCCCCTCCTTCCGTCACAACGGAATCTAGTTCAAAACAATATGTTTTCATTAGATTATACGGGACTTTTTATGGCGCACCACAAAGATCGCAGTGCTTTTCAAAAGCTTACGTTATAAATAGAGATAAAACATGCAGATACAGACACGAAACTTTAAAACAAAAGTATGACATAATTATAGTTTTACAAACTTAATGAGTTTTGCGTCTATTTATGAAGAGCCAATGGTCATTATGTCGGACTTCAATTCCCTGGTGTACGGCAAAGGGACATGGTAGGAGAGAAGGAAGATTGAAGGCATTTGTGTATACAACGTAAAACAACGTTCACGCTCGCACACAGTTTTAACAAGAAAGAATACCATGCGCTCGCTTATACTTTAGAACCTAAGTGCGGTGGCCCCGAAGGAACATCGCAAACTGTGTAAGGTACGCATTTCTATTTGTGCGATGCCATGTGTAGAACATGTACAGTGTATTTGTCGTACAGCTTCCCGCTGTGCTGTTGGAAATGATCTATGTAACTTTTTACAAGTTACCATGTCCTTTCGAGGCTACCACACGTTACCCACGAGCTTACCAAGTCCCAAGTCCAAGGATTGTACCATATCTTTGAGCTGTGCTATTTCCAGTGCCTTCCACAGATCGTCATCGCTGCTACTTCCGGCTATCGGGTCAAGGTTCTTCCTGTAAATTAATCACCAACAAATTGTTGAATTAAAACTACCCAATATATTCGTTTTTGAACGTAATTTGTGAGAGATTCTGTTTGAAAAGGCTAAACAAATATTCTTAACCAAGTGATAATAAATACCGGATATAAGAGGTCATTCACGTCGGTTCTGATGTCCACGACATTTTGGAACGCAACACGGCTAGATTTGAATATAGTTTTTACTGGAGGGGGGACCTTTAGATTGTGTAATGAATTATTAATGTGCACTTGTTCCATCCTAATCAGTTACACTGGGTAAAAAACCAACCAAAAACCACACCAAATCACACTTACCTGACTGTCCCTGTGAAAAGCACGGGATCCTGTGGTATGATAGATATCTCGCTCCTTAAAGTCGTCAGGGGCACAGACATGATGTTAATCCCATCAATTAAAATCCTACCTGCATTACAACGGTATCAATTATCGTCATTTTATGGGGGATGAGGTTGTCAAGCTAGTTTCCCTGTCCTTCACCTTTACGGCCCAAGTTCGAATCCCACCTCTGACTGGATCGTCATATTATTTGATTCGGACTGCAAACCCGACTACAATCGGTATTCCCTGGTTTGAGATTTGCAACCGGATGTAAATCTGGGCCCAACATTATAGAGCTTCTTTAGGCAGTGCCTATATAGCTTAACAAATTTATACTAAGCAAAAACAAGCAGGATACCATGGACATATTGTACATGGTGACATGGTATTTTGGCTTGTAACCTTATTCTGGTAAGCATAATGGAAACCAATTAACTGTTTACCCGGAACCAATACCGGTTTACACTGCTGTTATCAATTGGGTTTTTAACCACAAACGGGAGATTGTGCTTCTTGATTGCAATCAACTGCAGTCCTTACGTTATCACTAAATAAAACAGCATTTGTTTGTGTTTTGGTTACTTTGTTGTTTTGTGTTTTAAGACACTACCTTTTAACTTTGAACTGGGAGACATCCTTTCACATTGTGAATCCATTAAAAACTTTGTTTTCTTTCCGGAAAAAATAACAGTAACTAAACTGAGGCTCGAAGGGGCAACCGTTTGCCCCTTTTCAAATAGGAAAAATGGTTAATGGCAGACGGTGAAAATATTCTTAGAGGACCAATTTTGATGTCTACCACTTCTTGATTGGACTTACCGTCGAATATATCAATAACACGAAGCAAAGCAAGAGTCAAAGATGACTTGCCAGCGCCTGTCCGTCCACAAATACCGACCTAATTCAAACATATACAACTTAGAATCATTCACTATTATTTTAGTAAACACAACTGTCGTAAAAAAAACAGTGACAGGAGTTTAAAATCAAATATTTCTAAAGCAAATGAATGTATAATAGAAGGCGAAAGATGTTGTTTGGTTAACCCGAATCAAGTTTAGAAACAACTTTTGATGAGAAGGTTTTGAATTTAGGTTTTACATTTTCTCCTGCGTTGAACGTGACGGAGACGTCATTGAGAACGGGTTGGGTGTCTTCAGCGTACCGCACAGACACTCGCTCCATCTGTATCTCCCCACGCATTGGCCAGCCCGGGGGTGGGTCGGTGCCTAATGGGGTCGTTAAAAAAATAAAAAAATAAAAATAAATACAGAGTGATTGATGGACACAGCTCTTTCTGACAATTTTAATTCAATTTTTAAATAATTATTCTATTGAAATGATATTTGTTTGGTTTCATACGATTTATTATTAAGAGATCTCTCATTGTGCAAATTGATCACGGTTGTACATTACCAGCGGGTTGGGGGCAACACCCACCTAGAACCTCCCGCTCAGAAACCCCACTCCCTCTCACAAAATGAAAAAAGGCATAAATAGGTGATTGGATCCACCAAAAGCCCTTGTAATTGCTCGTGCTCCCCCCATATTTAGTGACGCCCCTGACTATTGCAGTCACAACACTCACTGCATAACTTTTCATCACAACAAAGTGACGTAAAGCAACCTCATGTGATTCGGACCTTACACCCTAAGAACTCCCGAGTCAGATCTTTACCTTCATATGGTTCATTCTCTATGTATGTATAATGCTTGATACGTTCCACAGCATTCATTTGCATCTCCAGCTCTGCGATTCCACGTACCACGTAGTTCAAAAATAATGAAACCTACGAAACAAATCGAATCAAGAAAGCATCAGTCATTACCAGTCAGGATGAATACATTTCATTAACAAAACAAATATGCACCTGTTTTGATTGCAGAAGTCCTAAACTTTACCATTCGTAATTAACTTCGCAAAACTAATGGTTTTTGAGTTTTCAACGACATGTTGTGATCCATACCTGCAGAGAGTAGGAAACTGCAAGACCGACAAGACTCGGATCCAAATCACTAACAAGGGCGCCAACAAGTGTTGTCATTCCAGCAAGAAGCACCACTGTAGCACCGATGAAATCCTGAACAGGAAACGGGCGTTCACTTTTTAAAATTTACATTAAAAAACATCGCATTGTCCAGTCGTTCCACTGTAGGCCTGCTTAAAAACATACTTGTTTAGGATCCGTTCAAATTGGCTAAAAATGCCGTATTGCATCACGAAGACAATTTATTGAAACTATTGTACACACTTGGTCCAAACCTTATATAGAAAGAGTACTTGCACCCAAGTACGTAATTCCACCCTACTTGCACCCATTACGTAATCCTGGCATCTATTTTTTTTAACGTATGCACCGCATTGCACTGACGCAATCCTCCTGTGCAAGGTTCATTACATAATTCCAACAATGGGTTTGTTACGACTAACAATCTGAAATAGTTTTAACAACATGTAAGTGTTCTAATTCTTGCACCTTGTCCTTTATATTCTTGTAATCTGAATTCCCGTTCATAATTTGAGCTTTTGAAGTACGCCCAACTCAGTGTATCCGAAATTGCGGCTACAGCTACCGCTGCATCTGTTGATAAGGGTGTTGCTGATGACGTCCTAAGCTTCATGATGACGCTGTGACCCAGCCGTAGCCGTAGCCACAGCCGCCAATTCGGACTCAGCCTAATACAAGGCATTATCCAGGGTCACGTGCACATAGCTACGGTTTGCTACGTCCGAGAGGGGCCTGAATGTCAGGCTCAGACTTAATATTGAAGGAACACACCGGCTTTGTTCAGCTATTTGGCTACAAAATAGACCCATTACCACAACTCTGTAGGTCTTCCAGGGGTAGTGTAGGGCGAGCCATTAAAATAAACCCTCAAATTTTGCCGTTTTATAAATTAAAAAAATAAATAAAAGAGGTCACGTGATTTGTCTGAACCAAATATTTGACCTGTGACCGCTTTCGGTTTTTTTTTCTTAACCGTTGATTGGGCTTATAGCGACATTTTGATGGTTAAAGAAAGAAGAAGAAGAAAGAACAAATCTTAATATTATCGTCTTTGATATTTCAATAAAAAAATTATGTAAACGGTAAAGCTGTAAGCACCTGTAATATTTTTGGTTCAGTTCTAAAAGTGCAGTGCAAAAACAGAAACAAATTGCATTCAATCAGTCTGAGGTTTTAAAAGATTATTCACATACCAACCGTAGACCGAGCCATCGTGTGGCAGCCTGTAGATACAGAAATGCGGATAGATTCACGTTGATACGCTTAATGACCGTGTTGTAGAAACGGTTAGAAGCCCTGATTTTGGGAAAAAAGAAGGACAAAAACAATTGCAAATGAAAATAAGTTTTAATTTCACTGTTCGCTACAGTTCAGCACTAATTTTTCTGGGGGAAATAAGTATGAAAAAACGATGTTCAAAGAATGTGGTTTAAATCAAACCGTTTTCCTTTAAATTAGGTTCGAACCCCGGTTCGAATTCCGTCTTGAAAACTTACATCCTCGCGTGAAGTTAATTGGGTTCTAAGTCCCTAGCTGGTTACATGTGTTTGCGTTTTTGGGGGCTCTTCAACACCTATAACATTCGAAGTAAACATTTCTTCAGTGTCATTGATAATATAATGATAATGATACTTATGATAATAAGTATATTTAATGATAAGTATACTTATAAGTATAAGTTTAATTAATAAGTATACTTAATGATAATGATTACTTTATACTTTTATAAGCGCCTTTTACAGAAATGTTAAAGCACTTTATTAAACTACAACGAAGAAACAGAGATTGTGGACAATTGGAATAAAAGCAAATGAGTTTTTAACATGGCTTTGAAGGGTTCAAGAGATGGTGCCTGACGGATGTGAAGAGGGCGATTGGTCCATAATGTCGGTGCACTGACCGTGAATGTTGGCCATGCAGGGTATGGAGTACGGGCTAAAGCAAGCGTAAAGCCACTGTATAGCGTTGTAACCCTACAGTCACTGCAACATAAACGAGCAACTGTGCTATAGTCGCTTTGTATGGTCTCTTTCTTTTCATAACCAGAAGGACTGACATAAAATACAAAAAAGGAAAGAAAACAAAGAAAGGGGCTGACTTGTAGGCTCGTATCGTTGTTATCCCGCCAAGGCTTTCAGAAAAGTAGGCAAAGATGGGCGACTTGCTGATACTGTCCAGCCGTTGTAGCTCTCTGTGGTGTGGATGAAGAAATTGTTAAAAATGAATTAAATAACTGATATATATATAGTTACATTGGAAACGGTAAATTATTAACAAAACAAAGTTAAAAAATATATAAAATGCATGAACTTCCTGTATGTTGATGTTATTGTTAAGGAGAAAATAATGTATTAAACTGAAACTAGTTTTCTTTCGTTAATAACATTACTTCAAAATTTATACGTAGTGCACCTTACAACTTAAGTTCTGGTGCGGGGAGCCTTCTGGTTATTTTGTCTATTAGTCACATGGCTTCCGAAAGTCTGTCCTTGTACAGTCTACATCCAAGTACACAATTACTGTGAGTTTCCATTGTGGAGTCACGTTCTTAATTAAACACTCGGTATGTCTACTTTGCCAAGCAGAGAAATTACTACATTAAACCAGGTTTTGACAGTTCCAATCAATAATAATTAAGTTGCAGGTCTGGGTAAGGGGAAAAAAAATGTATTACCTGGATGACGCCAAGAAGTAGTTTTGTAGGAAATAGTAACCAATGGCAACCGGAACGAAAAACGCAATAAAGATCGGCATGACAATAGTGTTTACTACCACAGCCGAGGCAACTTTCAGAGCAGAATTGAGGAACATATTTATCGTCTGGGTCAGCCTCTGGAAATCGAATTAAAATAAGTAGGATTTAAAAGCATTGTACGGGATTGGGGAGCTGAGAGAGTCGCAAATGTTTTGCCCATGTTTTGTGCGATCAACAGGAACTAACAAACATGTGAAACTGTGGGCTTAATCCGTATGAGCCAGGAGTAAATAATAGTGAAAAACCATGCACAATTGTCAGCGTGTGGACACATTGTCATCAGTTTTGGTCGTAACAACCGAAACCACCTTGGGTTTTTGTCAGTTTATTTTTAGGTTTTTAGATACAGTTTCCTTGTTTCATTCAGAGGGAAATATTTCACAGAAAAACAAAACGGTTCTAGTATGAACTTATTAATAAATTAGTAAGCTTTTAGACTAAAATTAAACACATATGCCTTGTATTCTTATCATTCCTGTATAGTATTTAAATCATTTACAAGATATCTATTAAGATTGTTTGATTTCATGACTGTTGAAGGCTTTATTCCATTAGGGTCTTGTAAAAACATTAACGATTAATGGACCTTATGCATTGACGTCATCCAGCCGCCATCTTAGAGGTAAAACGGTGACGAAACAATCGAATCGCACAGATTTGTACGCGCGGCGCACAGGATTGGCCAATGAACAACCTCCTTTTGACCTCTAGGTGAGGGCGCCCTACTGAAATGACGTCATGTGCATAAGGTCTATAAGAAGAAAAAATCCTCGCCTCACCATATCAATCAGCTGAGTGTCGTTCGAAAAGCGATTCAAAACACGTCCAACTGGCGTCATGTCAAAGAACCTGGAATTCGTGAACGGAAACAAACAGGTTTGTGAGAGAAATACTAATCTGAACCTAAATTTTACCGCAACAGCTTAAAAAACACATTAGCTAAAAGTTTTGCTAACTTTAACCATCCAGGTCTTCCCAAAAAAATCCATATATTGGTTACTTAATTATTATTTACATTTTATTGTTAAATCTCATTCTCGTTTTTCTACTTTGAAGTTTTGTATGTCTTTAAATTTTGTATATTCTCCCATAGTTCGACCCGTTACTCCATGGGATAATTGTTCTTAAAGAATAAGCCAATAATTCAGTTACATTAACTCCATTTACTTCATCTTCGTATTCATCGTTTGCCTCGATTCCACAGTGGCTACTTATACACATTTTGATTTGGCTACGGCTTAGGCTCTGTCTGTTTGAAGCCAGGTGGGCCTAAAAGGAAGGGCACATTTTCCAAAATAACAATCGAAGCCTAAAAGCCGATCGAAGCAGAAACCGAAACCATGAACTAAAAACACGTATTTTGTATGTACTCTCAAACAGTTATCTCCCAGCTTCCCCGACCGAAACACTCCTCCATCTTTACCTTCATCAGCCTCCCCCATTGTCCTGAATCTTGATTAACCACAAGATATATCATGCTATTGTAGAAGCTTTATGGGGCTCATAGATAACACCCCATTATCAAATGAATTAGCAGACTTTGTAAATACACTTGAAAACATTCCGGGGCAGCATTGACCTAGATCCAGGTCCCGTGTGCCCTGGCTCACTTCTGGGTCAATAGGGTCCGGAATCTGTGTCAAAATGACCCGGAATGGGGCAACATGACGTAGAATCAGAATTAACATTCAGTTGTCAACCATTTTTCGGGTCAGCCTGACCAAGAAATTGATCAAGCCCCCCCCCCCCGGACCGGGAATCTGGGTCAATTCTGACCCGGGAGTTTTTAGAGACCCACTCATGACACACTAGTCCTGCCACTTTTATCCTAACGCCCCTTTAGATAGCTGTACGAATAGAGTAACCGTCTTGAACAAAGACTATATGGGTACGTCAAATACCCATTACGGTATGGTCCGTTTTACATGAAGCTGTAAAACTATTCACAAAGTGATTGGTGATAATGTTGCATTACCTCAGTGGTACTTTAATGATGTTTCTTAGTACACGTTGATGCAGGCGTTTAGCTGCCACGAGTATCGCCCATACCAGTGTACACATTGACAGTAGTCTGGCAACTAAGTAGGAAAACGACAGTCCAGCGTAGCCGCCAAAGAATTGGGTAGTCAGGGCATCCGTCTGAAGGGTAAGAAACAGAAGCAAGTATGAAAGGGGGATATTGCCTTCGGATCGGGCGCTTTGACAGGCGAGTTTCTGTAGAATGAAATTTAGATCAACGGTTTTTGAAAGAAATTTACAATAACATCAATAATCCATAGAAAATACATCGATGGCCATTTCATTGGCTTTATTTAAAAGTTTGTTATGGAGACAGAGATCCAAACTGAACCTGATGTTTGCATTAGGCTGAACATTGTTCCCACATCCACATAACTACCAATGGTACATTAATTTACCTGTTTCTTATTGCTAACAGTATATAGTTAAATAATTAATGAAAAGAAGCATCACTCACTTCATTTCCGAGTCCTGCCTCTGACCAGGCCGACAACCAGAAGCTCGTTCCAATCGAAAGACTGGTATCCAGCATTGCCATAATGAGAACCAACAGTAACATGAACCAGCCTACGTTCCCAGCATAGTACAGGTAGACGGTGTAGGACACCGACCCTCGCTCTATCTCCTCCTTCTCAATGAGCGCCCCCGCGGTAGTTTCACTGCTATCTTTTCAAACGAGGAGAAGGACAACTGACAGAGGTTTCAGGAAAGTATTTATAGTACAAGTAAAGCTGAAGTTGACTTGTCTGACGTAGGTGAAGTAAACAACCACAGATCAGTGGAGTATTTAAGGTGAGGTTTTAGGGAGGGGGAACAAGGAAGTTTACAATTTCCCGGAAGGGGGCACTTCTGGCAATCGTAATAACTGCTGTTTGTGTTTGCATTTTTTTTTTTAACAAGATCGTAATCTACGCAATGTCAAAACAATCTCAAAGTTCAAATTTTCAAATGGAGGGGGGGGGGGGGCGGCACTAGGGTTTCTAAAATCCTTCTGGGTTCCCCCCTCCCCCACTTAATTACGGCACTGCTACATTAATTAGCAGCCAAAATTTGTTCAGCAGTTAAGAGACTGCCCAATCACCCAATCATATGGGAAAAGCCTCTGTTCAACACAACAAAAGAAATTAAAATATACACTGTAGTAATTACTTTTGGCTTCACCTGCAACCCAAAGTAAGTATATTAGTATTCTATACCTTTGGGAATCTGGCCGGACATGGACATGGCTCTTTTCTTCACTTCACGTTGAAGTCGCAAACGTTCCGCTCTGGTAGACTCAGACTCGTACCCAGAGAGTTCAGCCTCGGCTTCGGACTCCGTGGCTAGATCCACGGCCTTGTTGTACTCGCTGTACATATCGGGATCTGCAGCAATGATGTCTTCCAAAGTTCCCTGTGCGGCTACCTTACCATCCTTCATCATTACAATCTGACACCAGATCAGTCAATGCATGTTTATGTTACAATTCAATGGAACAGTGCGTTGGCACACATCGGTGAAAGGGCAAAAAAAAAAAAAAAACAAAAAAAAAAAACCTAATATTCATTTACCTCGATGCAAAATGAACATCTATTCTTTTACAGTTATGATTAAATTGTTTAGTGTCTGTTCGCTGGCCCAATTGTAGTGTTGTGCCTAAGATATGTAATTAAATGGAACTTTAATTTCATGAGCGCTCTGGGTGTTTTGAAGTGAGGCGCACAAAACTTTCCTTTCTACCTACACGCAAATGAACCCTTGTGCTAAATTTCGGTACCTTATGGAGACCAAGGAAAAAAAAAAAGGGAAAACAAAAGGTCTCCACATGGAACTTCTAAAGACCGGGGTGCTCCACAAAGAAATTTGGGTACAAAGTCTATGGGAAACTGTGAAGTGCAGGGACGAAGGAAAGAACTAAAGAATGCTCCACAAGGATGCATTTTTGAGAATGTGTGCGCTGGATAACAGTTTCACCTCTGGGTGTGTGTGTGTGTGTGTTTTCCAAACTGTTCTCAGTCTGATCTGTTTGTTCCACTGAGACAGTTCTGTGTGTTGAGGTCTCAAAAAAGAAATTGGTTTGGGTTCGAATGAACAAAAAACTCACCAGCTCTGCTCTGTTAAGATATTGCAGTTGATGAGTGACCAGAACGACGGTTCTTTTTCTTTTGACCAACAGCTTCATGATACCATGTTCGAAGAGATGACGACCAACATGAACGTCTAATGCAGAAAGCGGGTCATCCTATGTTGGTCAAAGTTACCAGATAAAAAAGGAAAACAAAAACTTGATATTTGTTTAAACAATGTCACAATAATTTAAACATTTTGACACCGTCACTAAATTGGTAAATGCCAAACTTGGTTTACTCACACCATTACGACGGTTTGAGCTTTTCCTATTTCTGAGAATGATTTGTGCATCTGTCAATTGTGCAACACATCAACCAGTCGAAGTTCTGGAACATGAATGTATTAGGCATTCTTTGACCAAACAAAGTGTATGGAGATCATGGGGTGGGGTGGTAATATCACTCAGTCGGGAACCCACTAATTAACAAAACAAAATATGGATTGCACTTTCATTTCGTAATAAAAATGTATACCTATAATTTTTTTAAAACGCCCGGGTCAGAATTGACCTAGAATCCAGGTCTCGTTGGGCCTGACCCGTTTCTGGGGCCAGTGGTACCGGAATCTGTGTCGAAATGACACAGAAATGACGCACAATGTAATTCAAAATCACATTTGTTGTAAACAATTTTGGATTCAGGTCAACCTGACCCCCAAATGGTTCAGACATGGACTCCGCGTCAACTGTGCCTCTTGAATGTTTTTAGAGGCGTATTCTCAGTTCATCTCTTACCAGAATGATGATATCTCTGTCTGAGTACATAGCCCTCCCCACGCTGACCCGTTGTTTCTGTCCACCACTCAAATTGATTCCCTTCTCTCCAATCTCAGTCTGGTCTCCGGCAGGTAGGATATCAATGTCTGGTTTCAGAGCACACGCATCTATTACACGCTTGAATCTGGTGACAAAAGACCGACGTTGACAAAGTAAGTCATCACAAAGTGGCTTTTGGAAAGGTATACTATGACTAGTTTTTTTTCAGCGACGTTTTTCCTTGTAAACAACTCCTGGTTTAGAATTGCCCGGATTCCGGGTGCCATCGGGGCTTGACCCATTTTCGGGTCAAGTTGACCCACAAAATGACTAAAAATGGGATTTTAAACCCGGACTCTGCGTAAGTTTGACCCATCTCTGAGTCATTTTGATACAAATTTCGGGTCATACTGACCCAGATAATACAAACTTAGCAATGGGTCAGGCCCCGTCAGACCAGGATCTCGGTCAATGCCGACCCGGAAGTTTTAAGATTGGTAAGTCAATCAAGCACACATATTTCGTGACAAACTTCGTGCTAACAATGTTAACGCATCATCAGACCAAACCTTATACCGTTCCTTAAAAATGCAACAACTGTTGTGTTAATATTTCTTGATTTAATTTCTTGTTTTATTCCACAAGGAACATACACAACCATCATGTGGGGAAGGTTTAAAACATTGTTTTCAATAATACAAATAGGCTACATCATGACAGAAACCTGAAAAAGTTTTCATTCACTAACGAAGTTTTAATAAAACTATTCAGCCTAAACATACTAATAGCAAACATTCACCAAAATCAGTTGATAAAGTTCGTTCGTATTTTCGGTTCAGTTCCACTATCGCGGTCCTTTAGAAGACATCGAAAAGCAGAAAAAGCTCGCACTGTCTATTTCCTTTTCGTGGAACCTTTGAAATTGCATCTTCATATTATGACCTTGAACTATAAAAAGTACCTTTTTGAAACGTACGCTTCGGAGAAAAGGATGTTATCTCGTAACGTAGCATTCAGTAGCCACGGCTTCTGGGCGGCTAGAGCAACCTTCGCTCCATCCCTATGAAAATAAACAAAATAAAACAAACAGACAAACAACATGTCATTGATGACTTAACCTATCGAACCCTCCGGAACGTGCTGTGGATACACCTCGTCACCAAAGTGAAAGTTCATTATTTATTTACCTTCAACTATTTGTTTACTTCCAGCTACATAGGCCTCCGTTGCCATCGGTTGATTAAATTTATTAGGTCTTGACCAGGATCGGAAACGCGGTGCTGACTATTTATAGAGTGACCATAATCATGTAGGTTGACCCTTTTGATTTGCTCTGCCCTTGGTTTATCATGGGTACAACATGTGGAAAATGGGGGTTAATCACCCTAATTTTGTGTGGATTTTCTTCCACACACTTGCCTTAGTGTGTTATTTGGAAACATTAGTGCCCGCAGTGATTCGTTATAACCCTACTTGGGCTCAGTAATCTCCTGTATGAATAATTGACGCATTTGTCTTTACAATATCGACCCGTTACTTAATTTTCTTGAATGGTGGAAAAAAGTAACAATAATCCACCATTGCTCTATTCGATCGATTCATCGCCCTACGACTTTGACGAAGGGTAAATTCTCATCAACTCAAAGTGGTAAATTTAAGTAATGAAGATTATTGTTACCTGATTTGTATAAAGCCACCCATTGTAGTCATTTCTCCTAAGATAGCAGAGAGTAAGGAGGACTTGCCGCTGCCTACTTGTCCAATCACTATTGTCAGTTTACCTACAATGTGGAAAGGTGACGTGTTTCGTAACTCTTGTATTATTCTTGTATCAGTCTGCGGTACACCACGTGCATGTGCAATTATATACTTTGTTGTGTTGTTCTTGAGAACTTGGTTTGAAACCTGCCGCTGAGTAGGTTTCGGAATTTGGGTCACTACTTAGTTGTGAAATAAACTGTCCATCTTATTAACTACTACCTGGGAGGGGGGGGGGGTAGGACATCGCCCGGGACGCATTTTTTTTGCTTAATGGATCGAGGGGACTTCTCGGTATTAACTTCACTGTATAATAATTGCATGGGAGTTGTTTGAGTGCTTACCATCAGGAATTTCCAGATTAATATCGTTAAGCACCGGACACTCTGACTCTTGGTCCCATTTGTAGATGCCATGAGATATCTAGACGGTCAAATACAGAAGTTTCGATTACTCTTCACAAACTAAAAGGTAATCAATAATCATGAGAAAAGTCCACAAAGAATTCACAACCACTTTCCCAGACGAAAAATCTCAAAGCACTTTTAGACATTCTACAAACTATTAAGAAGGTTTCAAGTGCAAAGATCACTGTTATTTACTTGAATAGCAACACTTTTCTTGAGCTTTGTGGAAGATCCCGTATTCAACTGGTTCCTTCTGGTTCCTGCAGACCCATATCGTGCCTCCTTATTAGCAGATTTCCGCTTCTTTGCGGTGTTTCCGTTGAGCAGGGTCGTCTTTTCCGTGCCTTGGTCATCTTCCAATTCACTAGCACTGCTAATGATGGTAATTTGGCTCGAGTCTTTACGGAACCCAACGGAAAGGTCTTCCTGTATTAGACGGAAAAGGAAGATTTGTTGCATTTCCATTTCGTTGTTGTTAACCGTGATGATAATTTCTGTCTGGCTGTTAACTGAACTCAAGACTGGTGGCTGAGTAAACTGTAAGATCACTGTTTTACTTTTACTTTATTGAAGTTGCTTTCATTGGTTGGTACAGGGGCTGGAACCTCCCCCCCCCCCCACACACACACACTATTAAACCACAGAGACTCACCTCCACACTCTGGTAGCCGGACACCGAACGCGGTCTTATTATACCCCGACCGTCAGAATCTTCTATCTCCGGGGCTAGAAGAAACTTCAGAACCCGCTGGCCACTGACTACACCGTTCACCACGTACACAAGAGACATCGGTAGCATCATCAATGGCATGGTCAGCATGTTGAAGAGAGCAAATGCTGAAAAGGTCACTTCGGGTGTCAAGGGTTCTCCGGTGAAGGCGGAGTAACTTCCATAACCCTAAGCGAGTAAAGGAACAAAAATGTTGAGTTGCACATTGTTACGATCCAAAAACATACAACGCGTAAAGATTTACTCACTTTTCTCACTGGTCACTTCAGACCCAAGTTCTATTCCAACTGAAAGAATAACGATTTTTTTGTGACCTATACCTTGTTCGTACTAAGTTTACAATAAGTTGATTTACGCTTCTTTTAAATCTTGTTTTCTCTTTTTTCTGTTCAGTTGTTTTATGTTTTGTACAGTACCTTGCATAACTTTTAAGCGGAATGAAACCAATTTCCTTTTGGCAACTTTAAATACTTCTGGTTGTGTAACTTTTTGCTTGAAAGTCTTTGTTGTTATTTAATTGTGCTTTTTTCAACTTAAAAAAAAAAAAATAAATGATTAGTTCATTTGCATTTTGACCGATGCCGTGGTTTGTGTTATTATAAAAGCTTAAAAAAGAAAGAAAGAAAGAAAAAAAAAAACCAAAACATTGATGAATGAATGAATGAATTACGAGGTTTTCACAGGCTTCATAGTTGTACACAATTTAACGAAGCCGACGGCTTTTGTATTCGTTTGATGTTGAGGCTTTGGCTTGGGTAGTGGTTGGAAAAAAAACAAACACGAACCCCCCCCCCCCCCCCACTATTCTTCAATGATGTTGCTGCAGTCAACGGTCGTAGCCATAGCCGACGTCACTTGAGACGGACGCAGTCTGATTCACTATTATTTACAACTGCAATGCTTTGCTCAACAGACTGCGCAAGTCTACTATTAATGTTTGAAGGAGATTGTGTTTAATCCACAGGTTTATGCAACGAGGTGTTGCCACAAAATGTTCGAATACGCGCAAGATTTGAACGGTCTATTTAAATTGAATATAACCAGGAACTTGGACAATAATATGTTAAAGGCCCTCCGAGTCAACTGCATGGTAACAAAATAATTAAGTTTTACTAACACGTGTCCAAAAAATTATTTCGTGGTGTTAAATGAAATAAATATGGTTGGAACTGAGTGGTGCGTGTAGCCATAAGTGACGGCACGATGAAAGCTATACGGTAGGGACACTTACTTTCCTTTCTACAGTGAGCAATACATGTAATACGAGTTCATCAATACATACCACAAGTGTTACCAATACTGGAGTAGCAGAAGTCAACAAAACTAGGACAGTGAACAAAATTAAATTAAAATTAAATCTTTAAAGTTGAAGTAAGTATCAATGTAAACCTTCATGCTCACTAAACATTCTTTAAAGCAACATCTTAAAGATTTCATGTTTTTGCTACCTTTTTAAAACTCAACACACACATAATATCTTTAGCTATTTGTTTACTACTTGACACTTGATAATAAAGACACACTTGTTGCGATGAAGCCCAGATTGATCTTGAGTAAGACGTTGAGTTCCTTTGCTCGGATTGCCTCGATGGCTTTACAGTAGAGTCCCTCCCAAGCATTCAGCTTGAGCAGCTTCATCCCCTGAAGAAGCTCGTTGGTCTTCTTCAGACGGCTATCGGAGAAGGCCTGCAAAGAAAACAATTCATCTAGGATTTGTAATGCATTTTAAATGCACCACGTGGGGCTCAAATTATAGTTAAAAAGTAGCTAAGCAAAAAACATTCACCTTAGTTACAAAACTTGGGTTACCACCTCAAATACTATTCACAAATACCATCTGTGACTGGTATCCTGCTATTTCTTGCTAAGCAGGAAATGTGTATACTTTGCTCAGCAGAACATTGTTAAATATAATTTGCTGCTTCAGCAAGTCCGTGAATGTGGGCATTGTAAAGCAAAAGTTTGATTTAAAAGCTGGTGTCAAATGTTGAGGAAGTTTTAAGCTTTTGACAAACAAACATCAACAACCATGTGTGATTACTGGTAAACCAAATTATGAGTGAATTTTGTATTGGCAGACTTAATCCTACGGAAATAGTCTGTCTGATTACATTTTAAACGGATGTATGGTAAATAATAGTGTGAAATTCTCAACAGCATTTATATTGCGAGTTGAATTGTGACACGTTACAGACTAACAAGTTGTAAATGCACGTTTTTAAAATAGCTGATGAATTTCAGTGTCCCGTGATATACAGATTCTCAACATTCACGTTCAACCACAAAGTGTTTATAGTTAAATCAATTGAGTGCTCTTTATATCAAATGTATTCTGTTTCATTAAATTATATTTTGCTTGCGCTTAAGTAAATACAATGTCTTTGCTGCTTTTCTGAAATAAAACTCAGCATATAAGCAAAAGCGACTTCCCGTGAATCTAGAGACGAAACAGTTGGATTGGAATTTTAACTCACAAGCATTTCTTTCTGTTTCTTGCTGATAATTGTTGCAATTTTGAACTGAATTGGACTTATGACGAGAAAGACAACTGTACCAATCAGACCAGCGTAGCCCATGGCGAAGTACAACAATACCAGGTTAACGATCAACTGTATGGAAATAATAACAACACGTCAATCAGCGTAGAGGTTAGTTTGCGATTTTCCTGAATCATTCGGTGCATCGATTTCTTACTTGAAGCCATGACTAGCTGGAAAAAGTTTCTCCGGATTTGTAACGAAACCAAAAGTACGGCTAGTTCCGGGGACTTTCACTTCCGTATAAACATCACATCACAGAGGAAGAACCGTATTGAGGGATAGTTATATTGCGTAAAAAGGTCTGATTTTGATACAAGAAATTTGACACACCGGTAAGAGAGATCTGGAGATTACATTTTATGGTTCTAGCTACAATGAAAACTGTTTTCAAAAGGGTTAGAACGGTCATCAAAGTTCACAAGGGTGGTTAAAGTGATACGGGAAAGAAAACTGGATATGAACATAATCTGACTCATCTATTTACTTGTGTATTTGATTAAACATTCAACAGCACATGATAAGAAAACACATATTTACTTTAAAATAATACACAACACTGTCAAATCATGTGACGTATGATTGAGGCATGAAAGCCCGGGACTTTCAGGTTGTGTTCAAGTTGGTTTTAATTAGTGGCATCTTGTCCTGCCTTTCACCTCTGTGGACTCTGGCTCGAAGCCCGCCTTGAGTATGAGCCTTACATGTGGATTTGGGTTTTCAATTCATACGGTACGATACATGTACCATGGTACGGTACGGTATCATTCACTTGGGTTTTCGGAATTAAGGTTTTCCTCCCACATCTAAAACTGAACGCCTCCTCGTCATCTTCTCTAAACCTGTATCTTCAAGCCTACAACGAGTTACAATGCTCGTCGCTTTTGGGAATCCCTTGGTTATATTAACATACATATTCAAATTTATTTAACAGTAAATTTTAGAAATTGATAATGGGAGTGACCAAACAACAAATTTTGACCATGTGGGTTATGTAACAAGTGATCGACAAAACAAAGAGGCGAGTTTTCGTTACCCACCTGCACTGGAACACACCACAAGTTGTTGAAATTTTGGAACATGAGCTGGATAGCGTTAGGATCTACAGACATGTGGTTGGTGATTTGACCCATATTCATTGTGCCGCCTGTAGTCGCTACTGTTGAAAGCCTTAACGATTTCTCGTACACCATTGCCTGAAATTAAGGTAAACGAACCGTAGAGAGAATAACTTAAAATGGATATAGGCTAAGACTGTAGCTTATCCAGACTCAGATCAAGATGCGTTGGTACAGAAAAAAAATAAAATAATAAAAATAAAGAAATTAAAATGTAAGAAAAACAATCTAGACATGTCTTTAAAATTTGTAATCAGTATTCAAGAATGTTTTCAGGCAACAAAAGACCAGCGACAAAATAAATTCGCACGTTCAGCCTACCATACCTGCACAGCAGCTCGCACATTGATCCCCTCCATGATGCTGAAGTAGAAGTGTGTTTGTAAACAGAAGAAGTTTACCAATGAGGCCAGGAACATGACCAAGACTAGCACAAATCCATTCTGGAAGAATTCATCCACGGTCACATGATGGCCAAGGATGGGCTGGATACGAACAAAAGGTTTATGTAGTAGTAGGCCTATAGTTGTTGTTTATTTGTTTTGTTCATTTGTTTTTTCCTTCTTCTTTTTGTTTTCGGTGGGTGGAGGAGGAGGTTGTCGAAAAATTTAAAGACTTATAAAATGAGAACATATTTGTAATGACGACGCAAACTTTATTAGTTTTTTTTTATTGTACCGATTTTCTTTGGGAATAATTAACCCAGAAATAACATTATCTTCTCGGCAAATGTACTAAATAGGGCCATGTCCGAATTGACGGCTTTTGGGTGGCTACCGGCCGGGTCGTTTAAAAAGTCACGTTATTCGACGTTGTCACATCAGCCATTGGTCTTAGCCGTAGCCAAAGTCGCTTGATTAAGACACATTGGCATGTAAACTATAAAACAATAAGGGCCATCTCAACTCAAGTTATACGTTTCCGTGTTCAGATTAATGCGTATATTTCCCCCGTACCGATGCGAGCTCAAAGT
Source organism: Pisaster brevispinus (assembly GCA_023634235.1). Classification (NCBI taxonomy): domain Eukaryota; kingdom Metazoa; phylum Echinodermata; class Asteroidea; order Forcipulatida; family Asteriidae; genus Pisaster; species Pisaster brevispinus. The sequence continues at coordinate 8,012,309 of JAMKCF010000004.1, read as the reverse complement.
GTTGATAGCAACATGAGACCAGCATCATTAAGAAGCATCTGGAATCCTAGAATGTGGGGTAAATTGCAGTCGATAGCCACACTGGGAGAGATAATGCTACAATCTTTCATTACACATTCACCGAAGATGCTAAGTTTTCAAAAAACTGTCACCGGTGTTTTCTTAAACACGAACAACCGATAAAAAACTGCTAACATGTTACTGTCATTGTCACATAAGGTAGAATTAATGTATTATACAGGATTGGTAAAGATAAAAACACGATTGATTATTTTTAATCTGAAAGCCTCTTGAATATGAAATTCATCCTAGAACCAGTTTTTTCCCTGTGAAATACTCCCCTCTGAAATGAAGTCATATTTGGGGAAACTTAAAAACTGCACCTAAACAGCTTATTTCGGTTGTCACAACCAAAATTAAGGACAAGGTGTTTACATGCTGAAAAATGTGCGTGGTTTTCACTATTTGCTCCTGACTCACACAGCGCAAATTTTCAAAGGTTCGTTATATTTCATGGTTGATCACACAAAATATGAACGCTGTCTAAGACTATTTGGTTAGCTCTACAAATCTTGTTTTTTTTAACACCTTGAAAAAAAAGCTTGTTACGGGAACTGGGAGTTCACTATACGCACCACAGCAGAGGGGTTATACTTGAGTGACGTCACGTAGGCCGTGAGAGCTCCAACGGCAAGAGGGTTAATGAAGGCAAAAAGTTCGCCGATGAGCTTGAGTCCTGCAGCAGCTAACAGCCGTCGGCCGTATACTTTCCCATAGATTTTCAATAGGGAAGGTTTCTTTCCTTTCTGTTTTGCTTTCTCCTAAATAAAAAAACAAGTGGATAAGATTTCAAGTAACATTAAGAGACATTTCCGGGACAGACATGATCAGGACGAACTTACACTTTCACAAAGGAACCTCCCTTTAGACCCAATATTTCGTTTTATCACATCAACAAACAACGAAAACAACAACAACAACAGCAGCAACAACAACAACGACAGCAACGACAGCAATATTAACTATTTTATAGATGTTACATTTGCATCGGGGATAAGGGTTATAAATTACCCACTTAGCAATGTTTGTTAAGAGCTGTTTACTTGGAACGTTCATGAGTCCTGTGAAAAACACAATTACCCCAACAAACAAACAAACAAGACAACACACAGGCGTAATACTTCTGGGATTTGATCCAACGACTTTTGACATTCTAGAGCAGATGTCTTACCGCTAAACCACTGAGATTGCCCAGTGGCTAAAGACAGTTCAAATTCTATGTTTTAGCATCGGGTAGGCCTAATAGATTTTAAATTTGCATTGGGGTCAGATAATATTTGTTGGTTTTTACCCATTTTCTAGAGTCCAGTTTATCAAAACGCTGCCTAAATGTGTGTATTGTCTTTATTCAGTTAGCCCAGTCAACTTAAATGTATACACGAGCACAGTGTCTATTTATATCCAGTTCCTTCTCCGTGTATATTTATATACATATTAAACAACCTCACCACATCTCCATCCAATGTATTAAATGTTCTATACTTAAACCGCTATTCGATTCGTCCCATCTTATCTACCCTCGTTCTCACCGATTCGTGGATGAAAGCTTTCCGAAACCTCTCATGGTTGTACTCAGCCTCATGTTGCTCAGGAACCACACCCAGGTCACTAAGCTCCAGGTGTTTCTTAAACCCCAAGGAGAGGACAGAGTTAAGCCACCAGTACATCAAACTGGAGAATAGGCTGACGTAGTACTGCATGTACAGCATGTCCAAACGCTTCAAGTCATTCGGGAAGTCGTCCGGATTCCGATGACATCGAAGAACCTGACCATGGAAATACGACCCCGATATGAGAGCGTGCCAGCTATAGGGTGCACTAAGCCATGTTGAGATATGGCGGACACATTGGTATAGGGTGCACTAAGCCATGTTGAGATATGGTGGACACATTGGTTTGACACAGTTAGGCTTGGATAAACATGTCTGAATACCCCCAAACCAAACGGTGATTCCTATAATGTCCACAAATCCTCAAAGGGCTAATTAAGAGTAGTGCACTGTGACTTGGTAGCATTGTTGCGCACAGTAAAAAGGACCCAGCAAACTGATATTGTCTTCTAAGACCAAAGAGTCCAAGACAGAATTTGGTACTCGATATGCTACACGGTGTTACCCCCCCCCCCCAGAAACTTCAGGATTTTTTTCGGGGGGGGGGTCCAATCTGTGCAAGAGGGAAAGAGTGTGTCATAGCGGAGGAACATTTGGGGGAACTCCCTCGGCCACTTATCGGACATGTACCAAACAGAGTGACTATAAACATTCTAAGACATTGGCTGCTGGCAAGATACTGCGATGTTCATTGTTCATATTATGAGCAACTATATAATATTATTTTCTTGCATTTTATTTCCAATAACACCACCTTGAGAGCATAACGGCTGAATAAGATTAAAGATGTGCCACCCCAACCCCCACTCTTGAAATTTCAGGATAACAATTGTGCACAAGACCAAGCAGCATGAAATGTAAGATGTAATCTTTTTATATATTTTTGCAAACACCGGGGCAGGTTTTTTGTAAGAAGATGTCACGATAACACCGCCTATTCAGACGCTACCTTTGTTCTTATGACGTTGGCTTCAATGGACAGCAAGACTAGATAAATGATCAGCTTGACGATGGTCAAGTCAAAGATGAGTCTACGGATGTCATCCTCCTCCTGGTACGTCAAACTTATCAGCCGGAAAATCTCCACTCCCGCAGCACATGTCCAGTACACCAGCAACACCACAGACATGCCCGGTAGCTGCCATAGCTCCGTATGGTGGTAGTAGACTAGCGACACAACGACTGCAACGAAGGCTACGATGCTGTGGACGTACAGATGCGGTTGCGTCGGTTGCTCCTTGTAAGTGTCATCGGTCATAACGCCCTCACCGGCGGACGCAAGAACGAGGACAAGCAGCAACACTGATAGGAGCCACCTCAGACTGTGTCCAGGATACACCAGGAGGTACTTGGTGTGCACTCTTCGATATCGTGTACAGCATCCAATGAGCAGGAGGAGAATGAATTGGATGAGTAGGAATATGCCGTGGGGGAGTGTGACGACACCGTCCACCAAGCAGGTGTTATTGCGGACGTCATCGAACCATTCTGGTCCATTACTAGTGTAAGCCGAATTTCTTCCACAAAACCACTCCCATTTTTCATCCATCTTGTATAAGCTCACCGTGCAGTTGGCTGAAATAAAAGAACTGGACAGGACATTATTGCTGTTCCACCATTATCATCGGTTTAAGTTTTCAAATAAATGGCATTGTGTGTACAATAGTATATTTTTAAATATTTTATTTACATTACTTATCCTTTGATAAACTGAAAATTATTTACAAGTGAGGACAGTTTCGTTGTCCTGTACCCACACACTAACCACCAAATTCAAAAGTCGTGTAACAATATTCACTAAATCGCTTTATTGGTGTGCTACTTCATTGTGTCAACTTCTTTGTTTTATAAAGTCGCCCAGAATATTTAGAGCCCAGTGGTGGGGGGGGGGGAGGGGCTCAGTTTTTTCCCTCAAACAGACAGTCAGGACCGCCACAGGAACTTCTGCTTTACCCAGAGTTTTCATAAAAAATGCTAATATCTTTCAAATCGATGAGCAGCTAAAGAAATACACCCAACTTTACAATAATAAGAAAAACATACCTACCTTACGTCAACATGTTAGAGAAAGAACTGCATCAAGATTCATGTGACACTGTTTCGAGTAGTCGTGTAACTGTTTGGGTAACGGTAATGGGGAATAGTTCGTTTGGTTGAACTTTGGTGTATTCATTAATAACTGCTGATGATTATATTTACGAAGTCGGAATGACACACGTGATGAAATAATTCACTGACCTTAAAATTGTTGGACTTTGAAATTACTGAAGGCGTATCGCAGTACAAGTCATACCCACTCTGGTAAGCATGAACATCAACAAGCATAAAGGTCGAAATAACTATTAAAGGTTGATGACTAAAGGCACCCTACGCAAAATCAGACTGTATCGATCCGAGTGACAATGGTGATTATTATTATTATTATTATTTATTCGACCAAAACAATACACAATGAACAAACACGGTATGAAAAACAAAAACTAAGCAAAAATGTATGAAAACTACGAAATACAAAGTAAAACAAAATAAACACAAAAGACGACACTGTATAAGTGTAAGTGTAAGTGTAGGGGCCACAAAAACAACGCATAATATGAAATGAAAACATCCGAAGACTATATATAAAAAGACGATATGTGGGTCAGGGGTCACAAAAGTAAATTCAATTACTATTACCCACAGGTATGTAACCCCGCACATATTAAGCAGACAAACGCAGACAAGAACAAAACAAGGTACAAGAAAATAATGAAAATATTAAACAGCAACAAGAAAACTGACCCCTGTTACAAATTACACGCAAGCAAGAAGACTAATGCAACGAAGGCCAAAACATGTGAAAGTCATGTGAAAGTCCCCACCAATTAAATGCAACAAGTATATGATCAACGTGTGGCATCGTGTAATTCCGATTGTGTATCCATTATATTCTTTGAATCTTAGGAATTCTTTTTTCAAAAGGATTTCGGGGGTTACTTCTGTTCAAGCTTAAAACATGGAGTCCCTCTGCCACAAAACGGGCATGGTGTACCTGAGTGAAGTCATAACTGTTGTTTGAAATGTCCCCCCAACGGGAATTTTAGAACGTAGCTTCGATGCGTAACGGTATAGCAAGACGGACTGATAAGATTCGACTGGAATTCCATGAGTAGACTTAATGCATTTATGTTTATACAAAGTGAGTATCTACCCTATATATATCCCCTAATAAGTAATACAAAATAAAGTAAACACACCATATTTAAGGGGCAGAGCCTTTCCAACACTAATGTTTGTTCTCTTTCTTAGGGTTGTATTATCATAAATCTTTTCTTTCTTTCTTTCTTTACTGTTATTATTTGTAAATATTTTTTATTATGGACTTAACTAACACGTTATAATCAAATCATGTTTGGTGCTTACATTTTGAACTAAGACATTGCTGTTCATTTTTTGCAAATTTCTTTCTGCAATAGACTGCTACTTTGAGTAACACTGTCAGTTGTCAGACCTGTTTCACTATTCAAGTGTTGATTTGCCTAATCATAAACCTGTAGTCACCATTCTCGTAAACTTGACCCCTGCATATGTATACATGTACCTGTTTATGCTTGTAGTCTTTGTCATTTAGCCTTCGGAGAAAGGCTCTGCTAGGGTCGAAACGTCAGGCCACTAACTATTTTTTTGCATTTGACTTATCTAATCAGCATTTTGTTTCGGAAAGACAAACCCACCTTTCCTGATAAACAGAAACTGGCGATATCCGTTTGTTTCACCAGACAGGGAATCAGAGCCGCCTTTGTTTATCAGCATTTCGATAACAGAGCACCGCTTTGTGAATAAGGGTGATGAGATTTGAAAAGGCGGAACTTTCCCACTTTATACGGGGTTTTTCCTGGCAATCCAGACTGGTTGTTTGTGAAGTTTGTGTGTGGTTTGTGAAACTCACGTTTCTCAGTAAGTGATGTTTAAAGCTTTGCACGGTGTGGATCATAAAAAAAACCACTAAGTTAGTAAACTTGCGGGTACAACCATGTATACAAACCCAGTGTGGGGAGAAGTGTTGGTTCTGAGAAGATCTGGTGTGTGTCTCGACGTTTCGAACAGTCCACTCTGCAGTTAAACAGCCATTTCCTATATCCACTTCTCCTGACGACGAGCACAGTCTACTATTCGAAACGCCAATACCGCACCGGCTCTTCTCTGAACAAACACTACTCCCAAAAGGAGTTTTTTTTTTAACCCAACAGTGAACTACTATTGTTCCTCCTCATGTTTTTTGTTTGTCTGGTTAATACAAAGGTCAAGGTGTTCAGTAACAAACTGCTTAGTCTTTTCATAGCCAAACCCAACTCAAAAGTGATTATCACAATAATAATAACAATCGCATTTCTATAGCGCCTAACACCTCCAAAAGAAAGTCTCTAAGCGCTCAGAGGAAACGAAAGAATAATTATGTATATGATGATTTGAATAGATATGTTTTGAGAAGAGTCTTGAAACTTGAGATCGTAGTGGCTTGTTTGATGTGTAGAGGGAGATTGTTCCATAAGTGAGGTGCAGCAAACTGATAACTACGTTGACCATATATGCTTTGGTGGCAACATTAGGGATAACGAGGGTGTCTTTGTTAGCAGAATGGAGGTTTCTAGTAGGAGTGTATGGAGTTAGTAGATCTTTCAGGTAAGTTGGTCCACTTCCACGACTGCATTGAAATGTTTGAAGGAGAATTTTAAAGATGATGCGAGAATGAATAGGAAGCCAATGGAGGGATTGCAAAGCTGGAGTAATTGAATCGCGTTTTCTTAACCGGGTGATGAGACGAGCCGCTGAGTTTTGAATAAGTTGGAGTTTTCTGAGCTGTGAGTCGGGCAATCCATAGATGAGACTATTGCAGTAATCGAGATGACAAATTACAAAAGCATGGATGAGCTTTTCTGCTGTTGTTTTATTTATGAACTGGCGAATTTGTCCGATCTTGTGTAGGGCAAACGAGGTGGAACCATGCTTGCGGTAATTTTGTTTTATTATTCAAATTCGCCAATGTATCCATACAATCAACGTCTACTTCAACGATTTGTGTAAACTGATGAACAACAAACAACATTGATGTTCTTTTTAAAAAAAGCTCTCTTGGGAGTTGTTAATAACAGATGTTGACATCAAATAAATCCCATGCTGGGGTTAAAAACAAATCAAACTGCCATAATTCATGAACCTTTTGGGGATGTGGCTGACTTTTGACCCCTTGCAGATGCGGAATGCAAATCCAGCACGCGCTTCTCGCTCATCGTTGTTTTTCAGCAAGGCTGGAATTGACCCATTTCTAAGTAAATCCCGGTTTCACGCGAAAGCGAATGGGAAGAAAAATCGCCTCGCTTTCGGGCTTTGGGTTGAATCGGGTTTTAGGCTGACCAGGAAACTTGTTTAAAATGTAAGTTTGGCATAATTTTGAGTTAGTTTGACACAGAGTCCGAGCCACACTTACCTATAAATGGGTCTGACCCCCCTGTGACCCGGATTTCTGGTCAATTCTGACACAGAAGTCTTTGAAGTGTATCTATTGCAAATGTTTATTTCACATCCTATGCTACATTTTTATACGCACTTTGCTATTTAACGATGAAAACAACACTGGATACAAGTACATGTATACAGGTATACAACACTGGATGCTTCCATTAGGCCTATATACAAACAACAAACATTTAATGGTCTGTGAAAATATCAGCGAAATCCTCATCACAATCATGTAAAGAAGCATATGAGCGAACCACTTGAATCTACCGACACATATTACAGACACGCAGTTCTTTTGTTGTGTTCTAATTTGATTTTAGATTTGTCCAAAATCTACTAATTTCACATCAAGGAAGAGTAAATACTCTCTTAAAGTTTTAGGTTGAAACTCACTCTAATCGATTGAAACTAGTGTCAACTGCAGATGATTTTGTCACTAGTTTCAATTGAATAGAGTGAATTTCAGTCTCAAATTTTAAGAGAGTAAGTTGAGTACGTGTACTTCAATTTTGTCACACAATTTTAATCAAGTGGGCTTTCAGAATGTTGATAATCTTGACGATATTATCGCCGAGTGTTCTCAAAGATAACGGTGAGCATGAGGGTATACAAACTCGGTGTTGGTGATCAGCTCGTTTTTATTTATACAGTTTTCGTTCATTTTTTTAAAAAGGAATTATCATTTGCCGCAAAAGCCCGCAGCAGATCTATCAACACTTATTTTTTCGGATACCAAGTAAATGAACCACAAGAGAAACTGTCAAAGGTGTGATCCCTCTCCTGCCGCTTCCCAGGTTGTACCTTAAACTTGGGTGTGATCCCTGGCTACACGGCAGTCACAGGTTGAATGGCCTCTGACTGGCACCCCGAACAAAGATATTGACAAAATAAGGGAGATCGCCAATGTAGGGCTAAACAGCTCAACTGGTAGGGCGCCGGAATGTCAATACGGAGGTCGCAGGTTCAAGTCCCGCTCTAGAAAACTTTTCTGTGTTCAACTCATCATTTAAATATTTATCCTACATAAATTTGTTTTACAACAACGATGTGTGAAAAACACTCATACACTCATAATGCTCCGAATTAAATACGCAGAGTCATGAATAATGCAGTGCGTGTCACGCATCAGTGTATGGTAAAGCAACAGTTATTCTTCTTTATCCTCGATGTAAACTCTTATAGGCCCTATTACATATAAAGTTTTACCTTTAAATTAAAAGTAGTTTTCTTCGAAAAACACGGTTGTCTAAAATGTTGGTACGCTAAAATAAGGTTAGTCGTCTATTTATACTATCTTATCACATTGTCACACTTTTACATCATCAGTCGCTTGATACGCTTCCATAAAAAATCACGATAAAAAGAGCAAAATTTTCCCTTAAGTTTTCAATAAGATGTCCGTTGAAAAAAATATGTTACATGTACATTTTCTAAAAGTAACAAGTTTGTATCTATTTATTAATTTATATATTGTTTTTTACTCGAAATATGTCCATACATAAACATTCGTGGTAGCTTTGTTGTTATGTTATGAAAACCAATACAACGAATTCTTTATGCGGTGAAGAATTATTAATATTGAACATGCAGACCTTTTGTTACTTGTGATATTTGAATTACCTGCTTGAATGGGCTTATCTTTAAAATAAGAGGGAAGGCTGGGCTATGACCCAAACACATGACCTTTAATACACATTTTGTGGAACAAAAGAGAAATTGTACAACATATATTTTAGATTGATGTGTGAAGGAGTCTGCTTTAGCACCTTTTGCAAGGAGCTGTAAGTCTATTCTTATAAAACTGCCATATCTTCCTGTGCATGACAGCATATAAGAACGGATTTAGTCCAGAATTTGACAGGAGCAAGTTCGACAAATGATTCCTGACTAGTCTGGCGGGGCAGTCTTCGCAACTGGAGCCAGGAGAGAGGACGATAAAGATGGGATACGGGAGCGTGCACAGCGCAAATGCCCCTAGGAGGATGGCGAGGCGGACGGCGGGCTTCCTGTACCTGTTACGAAGTCGCTCCCGTGTAGAACCTGAAACTACTCCTCCTCCACGCGCCGCATCACCAAAACCAAAGAAGGATTTCTTCCTTCCGGATTCAGCAAGGGTTTTCCGTTTGATTGGACGAACAGGTTGCATGGTTTGACCGTCGGGGTCGTTGGCGGCTGGCTGAAGGGAAACAGACACGCTGCTGAACTCCGTGGCCTCCACTGCGCTTGGGCTGTTATCAGAACTAAGTGTGACACTTGTGACGGGACGGGGGGATCCAACCTTGTGGACTAGTTTGTTGTTGACGGAGTCGACCGAGGGATGACTGGTGCGTTTTGGTTTGTGAAGGCGCCGCCGTAGGAGCATTGAGAACCGCAGGGTTGAGATGAGCATGACAAGAAATGGGATGACAAAGAGAAGAAGAAAGATGACGATGACGAAGCGCGGGTCACTCCTGACAGGGGACAGGCATTCCTTGCTGTAATCAACGTCGGAATAATCTCCAGTAAGCCAAAGTATGAGCTCACAAGAGCTGATCAGGATGGCGATTATCCAAGCTGCAGCGATGGTTAGCTTGACATTACGGGAGGACTGCAGCTTCAGATACGCAGGGTACTCCCTCGACACCAAAAAGTACCGGTCAAGACTGACGGCAGTGATTGTGTACATCCCCGCAGACACTCCAATGACGGAGAAGTATGCGTTGATCACACACATGGCCTTCCCTAGCGGCCAATAGCCGAGCCCGGTGTGAATGGCAGCCACCGGCAGGCCTGTAGCGCCGACCATCAGGTCGCAACAGGACAGACTAAGCAGGAGGAGGTTGCTGGGTTTCTGGCGGAGTAGTACGTTGGACACAAATGCAGATATGGTCAGAATGTTCCCGACCAGGGTAATAACGACGAGTACCAGAAGCACCAGTCCAATGAAGACAGACCCAGCTCTGGCAGTCTCTTCTGGACTTGGTGTCGTCAGGTCGGAGAAAGTGTCATTATTCGTTAAGTTATCCATTTTTATCCTATCCGAATTGTTCGTTGGAGACAAATCAAGTTGTTGTAGTTCAATTCAGGTAAGCGGAAGATCAAAATGTGGCGTCCTTTCCACAACAGAATCAGTAACCCTTGACGGTGTGGATGCAAGACAAGGACTCAGTATTACAGTACAACAGCACTGACTGTCATTGGCCTCGTACCCGGAGCAAACTTTATTTTCGGTTTGTGTTATATCCGCCCAGCATCACGCCAACCAATTCCCCAGAACTCAACGCCTACTCTTTACATAACAGGTCAAGGAAATCCGGTAATTTGTAACACCGGGCACTGCTCCAAAGTCATTACCCAAGATATTCTAGCGATTGCGTTGCTTTCTTTTTTAAACATCAGTTCTTCCTGGTTATAGTTTAAATAAAGATCGATATCCGTGGAACAAAAATGTTGGTTTGATGGGGGCATACCTGGTCTATCAAAATACAAATAAAATACATAATTAGAAAAGTAGAGATTAACAAAATACCTGCGTTGGGGAAAATATAACAGCGATGCTGGTTGACACCCCTCAGCCCTTACACATTGTAGCTAGCCCAAAATATCACCAAACCTTGTTTCCAACCCTGAACATTGTGACCTTGACATCTGACCCTTAGAATGAACCTGGCGCCGTTTTTATGGTCATCAATTTGTTGGTCCAATTACCAAAGGTATACCTTGTCTTTAGGGATATGAAAGTAAATGCATGAGTGTGATTAATTTGTATGGTTGTAAATATTTAGGAATATAGTTTAAATGAATTTTTAATGTGATAAGTTGGCTCAAAAATGCAAACCTTGTTTGCCAATATTAAAAGTTTGTGACATGACCTTTAACCTTTTGATCTTTGGCCTTAGAACAATCCCAATTACAAATGTCACTTGTAACTGGAAACCATTTAAAACTGTGACCTTAGATTTAGACCTTCACCCCGGAAAGAATCCCAACTCCCCTTTTCCACGGGCAACCCCAACCCAAGTTACAAGTCCACAATGTCAATTCTAGCTGGAGTTACGGTCCTGAAACTGAATGGACGAACGTCCGGACAGATGTACGTTTATGTCCTTTGTCTTTAATCTTTCCTGGTAAAAACACTGTGGCGCTATAACCCCAAGATAAAAAAAAAAAACCACCAACAACACAGTACAGTTCCTTCCTAAAAATCACCCACTTCTTGTATCTAGTAAGGGCGGACGGACAGGCAGACAAGTGTACAACCGGACGGACGGACGCCGTGGGCAATGACACTACCCATTCAGACAATTGGGCTGAGGGGTAAAAACTTGACAATATCATACTTGCTAATGAAGTTTGGCCTTCTCACACAAAATAATTTTCAAAGGAGCAACCAACTGCACTACGTGTACACGGGACAATGGCACAACTGCAGCACCGAAATGGGGGTAAATTTGTAGGGGAGGCACAATGGGATGAAGTTATAAAGTGTATGCGTTTTATTCTGGTAATTTATAATTTCAGAAGTCCAGACTTCAAATGGGGGGGGGGGGAGGGGGCTGGAACATCAAAATGCGTGTTTTCGTGCCCTTACACACGCCAGCTTATGGGGCACTTTACAATGGTACGATACTACCCCACGGGGGGGGGGGCACACGTGCATACGGACGTTAGTTTCGCATCTGAGTGACATTTTGTTCAAACAGTGTTCCCAAAGAAAGAGTCTTTGTGAAAATTGATGTACTAATAACAAACGTGGTGTTCTATATCTGGCACCTCGCATCTCGAGTACACCATAAACACTTTCTGTTTCGGTAGCCTGTAAATTGCCTCGAGTAACATGACGTACAAACACAGCGTTGCAGGAATATTCCACTCTGTATACGTGGACTTCAAACAAGGTCGATGAAAGTTAACCCCAAGGTTTCGATCCAGCTCCCCTGACTCTCTGTCCAATCCCCTCACCTACCCCGCCCCCACAAATCATAATCGTTCAACATTTTTAACAAAAGGAGGTAGTTCAAAACTAAAAGAGAAGTATTTGATCTTCAATCTTTTACTGAACCAGTTGAATATCTGTTTAATACACATTTCGTTTGGCACTATTACAGTAATAGTAATTTCTATTTCAACCACTCACAATACGTTTGGCACTAGTGTCTCAACTGAAACAACCCGAAGTATTGCTGAATGTATTTTAACATATATTTCTTTATTAACATGTGTTAATTTTTCGTAGGGTATGATGGAGTTTCACGCCGTGTCAAAAGCAAATAATTTTTTTTACATCCCATTTGAAATAAACACTCCAAAAACTCCCGGGTCAGAATTAAGCCCAGTCTCTGGGTCCCAAGCCGACGCGGAAACTGGTCCAAACATTGAATTTTGCCCTGGATAATGCGTCAATCTGACCATTTCCGGGTCAATTTGACACAAATTCCGGGTCATAGTGACCACAAAATGGGTCAGGTCTCGCATGACCCGGATCTGGGTCAACTTTGACCCAGGAGTTTTTAGAGTGTAGTTTCATGCTTCGTATACATAGAAACATAACCTTGAAACAAATTCAAACAAATTCATATCATCATTTCTTCTACTTCTTCATATTATTACACACAGATCGTTTCTGAGCCAGTTTCCCGCGGAGAGCACAAACGCCATTATCAAAAAGTACAAGGTCTATAAGTTTGTGTTTCTACTTTACTAACGTTATAACAAAAAGTTCAACAACTAATAAGGGAACAAGAGATGATATGAAGATTTGAAAAATAGGAAGTAAATCCTCAGCTAAATCAGTCTCACATTGATATATTAACAAAAATGATACAACTTAGAATAGAACTGTATTCAACAAGTATACAACACTTATCTATCTACTACTTAATGTGCTACTGATTATTTTGCACCATGAAATTTAAATCACAATTTTACAAAGTAAAACAAACTAGTGTTTTCGTCTAAGTAATTTTGTTCAACACATCAACCTATAGATAAACGAGATATAAAAGATCCACTGAAACCAAATGAAATAATTAGCCAGGAAGTGGACTCCCATACAGGAGCACATACACTGTTCACAGTTTTCAATGTTGTTGCGAGCAATAGTATCGGCGGGGGGGGGGGGGGGGGGGTAAAATAATACAAAACAACCAAACATGGTAACAGTAAGTATATAATTGCAAGCTCTCTTATTAATGACATAACCTTTTCACCCCTTAAATATGTATAGACCCTGCAGTATTTCAAGATGTACCGGTCGAAATGTCTGAAGGAAATATAATGCAAATGTTTTGTCCATTCGAACATTAATGTATTTGTTGTTTTGTGATATTTATTTTTTATTAAGGAGAGGCTTTAAGTTCAAATTCAGTTTTGTGCTGAACCCATTTTTCAATGAAAGTATGGGACAATGCAAGTTTTCAGCTCATCTTAAAATGGTAAAATTATCATTGTATTGGATGCCCGTTCAGTGTAAAATTGTTTAATAGTCCAAAAGTGTCCAATGACCGTGACGTCACTTTTCAAATTAATGTGAATTTTGTGTTCGGGGATTTCGGGGTGTTCGGGGATTTTTTTTTTTAGCTGATCCCTGAAGTTACATCAAAACACTTAACATCAAAACAGCTGTGAATTTGATCATGGAGGAAGGAAATGATTTGACTTATGTCAAACGAAAAATACATGCGTTGAATGTAAGCCTATAAAGACCGATGTATTGTAGACGACTTTCGGTTAGAGGTTTGTAGTTTTCCTACTTCCATAAGGACTCTACCTAGCGGGAAACGAGTGCATCACCAAACTGAATTTGACTATAGAGCCCTTCTTTAAACTGGGCAAGTTCGGGAACCTAGTACTAACAATGCACTGGTTATTGACCCCGCCCACTTGCATCAACGTCAAACGCAGCGCTGTCTACAACGCTTTCCGTGTTGGGGTCAAATTGCGCATTCTGCAAATTGCGCATTATGGCAAGTCTGACCCGCCACATGGCCCCAAAAGGGCACTGCACTGTGGGTGCGTTCCATAAGCTTGCCCGGGTCGACCGGGTTGTGTTTATTCGGGTGAGCCCAGGCCTGGTGGTGCACCCCTCTAAATATGGAGAACACAGAGCGACGGCCTCATGAATATTTCGTGAAATACCAGACAGATTTGAGAGCCGAGCGAAAGAGGTACACTGGATAAAGTGTTGCCCACTTGTGACGTGGGGGTTGTTGAATTCAAACTTGAAGTATTTTGGACGACCTATAGGCCGTGATCAAAATGTTGGTATTTCCCAAGAGGTGTAGTAAGGGCCATTCTCAAAATTGTTGCTCGGACGTTTTGAAATTTACACAAGTGTTGGGGTGTATTGAATCGGAAGGGGAAATAACCCGACAAGCCTTGAGACAACCCACGTGAGATTGATCAGTCGATACTTTATCTTTACTGTAAAAAGCTACGAGACTTCTACTTGTCTTTATTTTACTTTATGATTTAAAACAATAAATAAAAATTGTTTACTTTAGCATTTATGCACCGTATGCTAAGGGAGCTTATTAAGTGGATTGCAACCAAGACACGAGCGTTTTACTTTCATTATAGTGTGCACTAATGTCAAACTATTTTTTACGAACATATCTTTAAAAATAATTTTTCTGTTGGTGAAACTGCAATGTCAAAATTGGTTTACAAAACTCCGGTTAATACAAAATTACACGTCTTCGGACAAAAAGCAAAAATCATGCTCACAAAAATGTGTGTCAATTTTTTGAAAGTGTATGTTTGAAATACTAAAACATGGCTGCCGTCGAGTAATATTTTGAATGCAGCGCACGTGCACCCGGGTCAAAAACCACCAACCTGCTCCATGAATAGGTCACTTGGGTCTGATGTGGGTGAGCCACGAAAAATGACGTCAAAGCTACACGAACGCAGTGGGTTCAGATCTGGGTCGACCCGGGGAAGCTATTCGCACCCTATATCAGACGCTTATACGTTGACTCCCGAATGCAACACGTCACGGTATTTTCACGGTAAGGCAACAAAATAAAAAATTCCGGATGTTCACAAGCACAACCATTTTTCTAACAAGTAGGCTTTCATTTTTATGTTTTATTGTATTAATTTTTTTAAATGTTTTTATTTATTTATATATATATATATATTTGTGGGGGGGGGGGGAGTATTAACGGTGTCCCTTCCTTTTCACGTGGACATAGAACAGCGCAGTTGAACAGTTAGCAGGGTATAAGTTGTTCCTATATTATTGTAGTCTTTAAAACAGTTACATATCTTTGTCTTATTAATCACGAAGTTGCGGATTTTTTTGTGATTATAAGCTGGTTCACACTATTAAACTTTGATAATATACCACGGTAAAACAAATCATGGATGTACAATAAATTTAAGATATTGTATAGTTTGTTAATTACAGTAGTTCCATCAAACCCCAACTAGTAAGTACAGGTAATTGACAATCACTGTTGACACACAAACAATTAACAACTACAATTAACAATTCCATCTCAAAACCGCTCTGCCATCTTTAGAGCAATTCAAACGGTAAAACTGACAACAATCTTTTGCTGAATTGGTTCACGTATTTACAAACAAATTTGTATTTGATGGTTTCCGGTGCCGTATTTCAAAGAGCTGCTAAAAATTAAGCAAACAAATAATAAATAAATAAAAAAATAGGCAAGTGCAAAACAACTTTGCTTGCCAGGGTAAGATTACCAGCCAAAAATACCAAGTTACATGTATACCGAATAAGACTGATTTCCTGATTATTTTCTCGGAGCAGAAAATTGTTCAGCAAAATGTTCTGGTTAACTCAGCAGCTCTATGCCAATCCTTGTTGAGGGAAACATCTAGCTGCACACATGATGCACACTCTACGTAAAGGTGCTGGGTCCGAGTTGACCCAGAGAGCGATCACAGCAGGGCAAACCTCAATTTCGGCCCTGCATGACACTGACCAGTAATCAGGGTTGATAGCGGGTAACTTTTTAAAAGGTATTATACAGGATTGGTAATGATAAAAAACATTGTTGATTTGTTTTAGACCGAAGACTTATTGGTTAATTGTTTCATACTATAAAACAAAAATGTCTGTGAAATATTTCCCAATAGCTGGCTTCGGTTGTTACAACCAAAATTAAAAAAAACAATGCAGAATGTTGTGCATGGTTGTTCACTAAGCCAAACTGTTCACATGTAAGTGGGTGATCACGCAAAACATGAACACTGTGTGTGACTTTTTTTTCAGCTCTACCAATCCTGTAGAACACATTTAAAACTCGGATTTCGAGTCGTGATGACCCAGAAAAGAATGCGTCAATGTTGACCCCGGCAATTGGTCTGAACCCGGCAATTGGTCTGAACCCCTCTTCCCCGGGTCAGTTCTAATCCAGAATAATTGTTAGCGGTTTGTTACGGGAATGAAAAAACGCTGGCAAACAAACATTTCCCCCCCATGTTGATGGAATTAAGAGTCATCACTATAGCAACTTACATGTTTCTCTTCCTACAACAAGGCGAAGTCAATTTGCTGAGATAAAATAGTCTAATCTTCCTGTGCATAATTGCATACAGGAACGGGTTCAGGCCTGAATTGGAGAGAAGTAAATTCGAGAGATGATTTCTTGCCTCTACTAATGAATCGCCTGAAAGGATGATGAAGATGGGATACGGGAGAGTGCACAAAGCAAACACGCCGAGGAGAACGGCTAATCTAACTGCTGGCTTCATGTACCTGTTCTTCAATTTAAGTGCTCGCCTGTTCCTGGACGCACCCAGAGAAGCATCGGAACCAAGTCCAAAGAAGGACTTCCCTCTCCCGGTCTGGCCAAGAGATGGGTGTTTAACCGGTCGTCGGGTTTGGGCAGCCGGGGAATCGCTGTTAGTATCGGTGGATGGTGTTTTCTTGTCGAATGTAACGCTTGCTTGCGAAGCTACCTTGGGTTTTTTGGACACGGTCGGATTTGTATTGCGGTCATCAAAGGCTTTGTTATCGTATACTGAGTTATCGACAGAACTTGTCACGGAAGGTTCCCGCTTGATGTTAGCAATAACATTGTTTGACGAAACGACGGACATGGTCCGGGTGCGGGATTTCCGGAGGCGTCGACGGAGTAGGACAACGAATCGCAGGGTCGAGAGGACCATCACAAGAAATGGTATCGCGAACAGGAGGACGAAAATTACGAGGATGAACAGGGAACTGCTGCGAACGGGTGATATACACTGCAAGCTGTAGTCTATAGTTTCATCGACGACTGATTTACTGGTGGAATGGACCACCCATAGGATCGTCTCGCAGGAACTGATCAGGATCGCAGCAATCCAGGCTCCAGCTATCTGAAATTTCACATTCCGGGACGACTGAATCCGCAGGTAGGACGGGTATTCCCGCGACACCAGAAGCCAACGGTCCACGCTGATTGCAGTGACGGTGTACATCCCAGCTGAGACGCCGATCACAGAGAAAAAAGCCGAGATGATACAAACCGGCTTCCCGAGAGGCCAGTAACCGAGCCCCGTGTGAACAGCGGCTACGGGTAGCCCAGTAGCCCCTACTGCCAAGTCACAACACGATAGACTTAAAATCAACAAGTTACTCGGCTTCTGACGTAGAAGAATGTTAGATCTGAATGCCCAAATAGTTCCGATGTTTCCAGCCACTGTCACGATGGACAGCAGCACCAGGAGTACTCCAGTAAATATAGAAGCTGCATCGAGTAGCACTGGAACACCAGGCGATGTCACCATGGTGTTGTCAGTAGCATTTTCTGAGTCGTACATGTCATCCATGTCTGTATACAAGCCTACACTCATGATTCAACTTCTAAACCGTTGGCAAAGCCGACTTGTTCTTTCACACACAAAAAAGCGAAAATATGTCTCAGCCTGGAACGTTGTTCTCTTAGGTTATCTCTCCTTAAATCCGTTGGCGGTGGCAAGTGTGGTGTCATGGCGTTTGGATGTAAACCATGATAAACAAATCCCACTGTTTCCTACCGCTTCCGCAACGAAACAACTTTATCAGTCTGATGCTAGTGGAAAACGTTTCGTAGTGGTGCTGTACGTTCTACCCCATTGCCTGTACAGATGTATTGCACCCATGGTTCGCTTAACAGTAGTTCGCCAGCAGCCCCTTACTCTGATTACGTTGGAGAGAAGTCATGCGTAACCATGCTACTACAAAAGAACTGATCAAACCAGGGATCGAACAAACTTCGGATTGAAACAGGAAGCCGTGACCTTGACCAACCACCCGTGGTTATCCTCTACACATTTCCCCAAAGTGACAGGTCACCTCCGTTGTTCCGGGTTCGGATCTGTATTCACATTGCATATTATTACAATCAGTCTCAATTTATCCTAAGTTATACGTGGTTGTATTCACCACATGATGATAGAGTGAACTTGTTTCAACCCTGGATCCTGTGTTCGCTTGCTAACACAAACACACGACGGGGACTATTACATTTGTCCAGTAGTACTAGACAAATGTAGACAGGGCCGCTTGCCAAATACAGAAAGGACCCATGTGGTATGTACACGGATATTCACAAGTGATGTATGAAAGCAGCGTATTAGTTTTTTCATGACTATTGATGTTGCGCCTCGAACTTGACAATCGTCCCAACTATAGTGTTAAAGTTGAAACGCCCCATACAACTATAATAGTTGTGATCGCAGTAAACTCAGAGCACCACCCAGCATGAATAAATTAAAAACAGTAAATAGTAAGTATGAAGTTATTAAGACCACTTTATACTAGTACTTGATAATATTTCAATTTGATTATAATTTTGGTTTTCCGAGAGAAGGGCTATCATCAGTTTTGACATGAGACTGTACAGAGCTGAGACCCGGGTTTGAAATAAAGCATATTATTAATGTAAGCGGGAGAATGCATGCGCAGTAACGAACTGAAAGTTAGGCCCAAGTGATGTTTCTAAAATATTGCCTTCCCTAAATTGATAAAATTTGTATTTAGTTTTTCTCTGGTCAACAGAACCCTTGTATATCATTGGAATGGATTGTTGCCTGTTCACGTTTGTGACAATGGTTTATGAAACCATAGAGCAAGGAGGGGTTTCCGGTTCAGAAATGATGCTTGGTAGTGTTATAACAAGTATAGGTCTACATTGCATGTAGATCCATTTAGAAAAGAATAACCGAAATAGGTTTGTTTTTATTTGACCTGTCAGTCCAAATTACACTAACAGAAACAAACAAAAATCATCACAACTGAAACATTTCAAATGAACACCATTTATTTCATTTTAATAATATTGTGTACAACAGCAAATTTTAATCTGCACACTCTACAAATTAAACAATTAAAACACTGGCATCGATTATTACTTGACACTGGACTATAGCAAATTATTATCCGAAGAGCGAATGATATTATTAAAAGCAATCAACTAACCTAACCAAACTCTCATTTAAGATTGTGGTCACGCACCACTAGCACTGAAAGCAATAAACATGGCGTATTGTGTATTTTAACTGCTCCAAATTTCATGGACAGACATAGTCGTTTGATTCATTTAACTCGGCTTTCTGCAATCATTCAACTGTCAAATTTTGCAAAATTTTAATAAGCCTAATAATCCTTTTTTTCTTCATTAATCAAGTGCTTGTGAGAATGTTAATCACAGTGAATTTATGTGTAAAAAAAACCCCTTATTGACCAAAATTCATCTTACTGTCGCAATTCAGCAGCATTAAAGTTTGTACACACAAACTTCAAATAAGTCCCCTGAGACAAAAGAGAAACACGTGCATGTACACAAAATTCAAATCTTATTGTACGTAAGGAAAGAGCCTGGCCTATTCAAAGGTAATGTCTTTAATTTTCAAACGAAATAGTTAATTATTAAAGAACTAGTTCACTTAATTAGGTACTGCTCCAAAAATTTGAGACTGAAAAACAAAAAACAAAAAAAACCTACTTGTAGAGACGCACTGCATCTGTTTGTGATTTAAACTTCGAGAAAGGATTCCTTTTGAAGTGATATAGGGTGGGATAATGTTCATCCCAAAACAGTTGAATCTGAGAAACGATTCATGCATGAATTGTTTGTCAGATTCCTGTGGGTCGGTGTCCGTTCGCTAATGCTGCCGCCGGAGATGCGGTTGGTACCCGCTGTTACCTTCACTGAATGTGGATGGACTCAACGTTCTTGTGAAAATACCGTGACAGGTTGTTGCACGTTTCTCAGCAAGTAGACACCCCAATAAACTGAACTTACTCATGTGACTCTTCTTGTATCTTTCTTTATGATTTTGTCTATGAATAGACCAAGTTTTGTTGCTGTATGTCTATGCCCTGTCTTGCCATAAGTCTGTGTCTTCAAAAAGTGATCGGGATGTACTTGCCCACGATTGTCCACGCTGACTCTATTCTCAAACTAAGTATTATTATAGACTAGAACGGAACTTCAACCTCCATTTTCCGGATTAATGTGTCGGCGCTCTTTAGCTTTCTGTTAATCCAAAAGTCGCAGTTCCAGCTCCGCTCAGGTTGTCTTTGTTCAACCCATTATTTTTTTTTAATTTTAATTTTTTTTTTTTTACCCAGTCAGTTTCCCTTGCGTGTTTTTTTCTTCTAATTGTTTTATTTATTTTTTCAATAGCATTGATTTGTTAAATGTATGTCCTCTTGATGTATTTCGTCAAATGGCTATCGAACAAATTGATTAGCAGTCATACAAACGTGTCATGGACGCCTTGAAATTTAGATAAATGTTCCCTCATTAAAATATAAACAAAATCTGCGTTAAGCCTCAGTTATTTTGTGTTTCTTTACAAAGTTTTTTTTCAACATTGAATTGTTTTCTGCAAACTTGTAAGCACTCTACAGCATGCAAACCAAAGAATCTACAGTCAGCTGCTATTAACAGATTTTCAAACTATTTCACATTTTTCTAAAAATAAAAATAAATAAATAATTAAACATTTTACTCAAAGTATAGTCTACAAGAATCCTGCGCTTTCCTGACTCTTTGAAGCGTGTACTCCCTAGGATGCAAGCGCATAAGCAGTGCTATTACATTTGACCCTAATTTACCACGAACTTGAAGTTTTCTGCAGATTTAATCCACAGTTAACTGCTTCCGGGTACTATTACAAATTCTTAAAAACTATTAACACCTTTCTCAATACCGTGACTCCATTGAAAATAACAATTATCTATTGTGAAGACTACAATACAATCCAGGTTGCGGCACCACATTTGCGATGAGTGAAATGACTTTTTACAAACGATATCTACAGTAAACAGTAACTGTTGGCATTGGGAGCTACTTAACCTATCGAACCATTCACATTTGTGCACCCCTCCCATTTTATAATTTAGGAAGGGGACAAGGGTTTTGAGCGGGAAGGGGGAGGGCTACCACCCCTTCCACACCTCTGGCTACGCCACTTATTATGATCAATACTTTTACAGTTTAAGAACTAAGCTAGACACCAATGTAGAATTAAACGTTTGCCATGGTAACATTCAACTTCGATTTCTTCATAAGGATTTGAACTCTCTCAACAAGTTTTCGGATCAATCGCAAAATGGTGGTGTTCGGCCTCATCGTTAACAAATTATGTGCAAACATCTTGTTCTGTCAATTTGTCGAGTAAACTTTATTTTCGAGAAAGCCCGCTATCGTGAGAACAAAAATTTCGATGTAAAAGTCATTTTCTCTTCAGAGTCTAAAAATAAAGTCATTTCGTGCGAACATACTTTCTGGTTTCTAAGTAACCATAATCAAACATTATTGTGTACTTCAATTTAGGTCATCGAATCTGACAATGCAAATGCCCTCGTCATCCTCCAGTCCCAACACTTCCCGAAACTACTGAAAATTGTGGGACTTAAAAAGCACTTTTTTTTTAAAAGATAAGCTAGGCTTAATATTTTCTTTATTATAACTGTCCTCCTTTCTGATAACAATTGTATCGATAACAGTTCATTGTTTATAAGTAAAGACTCATAATCATGTGCCTATATCAAAAACAACTAGTTATTATTTTGTCAACTATTATTATTATTTCAAAAATTGTATATTATATTTTTCCTCTTTTTTCCCCCAAAAATTTGTAAGGGTCGGTTCAGTCGAACAACCTATTGAGTAAATTCAGTTCTTTGTTTCTAATTGCGCCGTATCTTCATTTGACATCCTTTGAGGGAGACATTTCTGCCTTTCCAAGTTACCCACTGCACTCCTTGGTAATCATCGACGCTTTCGGAGTCACTGTACTTGCCATTCAGATTACTTTGGATGGCACATTTGTTGAACCACCAGCCACTGTTCAGTTCTACAGCGCAGTTTTTTCCAGACTTGTCATTATCTTGATCTCTCGTTGTGAATGCCAACTGATGCGCATCGAGGGCATCACCTTCGAATTCATAGAGAATAACGAAATAGTCAATAGGGACAAATCGTTAATAGTAAACTTGCGGGTACATTCATGTGTAAATTCCTTTCGGGAGGAGTGTTGGCTCCGAAAAGAGCGGTGGCAGTGTACTACGATTCTCCTTAGTAGTATTTTTAAACATAAAATCAATGACAGCGTAGTGTCGCCATAACTTATCCCGCTCTTATCGTGTACGTTCACGATAACTATTATGTATGCACACGATACTGTCATGCACGTACACAATGGCTATCATGTACTTACACGGTAATTAACATGTACGTACACGATTACTATGGACTTATCATGTACAAGATAATATCGTGTACGTACACGGTAATGATCATGTACATACACGATACATTTAATATAATTACGCAATAATTATCATGTACGTACACGGTAACTATGACTTATCACGTACGTACAAGATAATTATCATGTACATACTAAACAAGTTGCATTAATGTACACGATCCCCTTCGGCATTATGCGGCCTCTCCATGCGAAATCATACCCCAAACAGCTCCGAGATTGTGGCTTACGAATACAGAGATGATATTAATTTATTTTCTACAATGGCAACCGAAACAAGGCTTTGTTTGGATTTTATTAGGATGTTAAAACAATTTGCACCCAAGTTTGAAATTTACTTCAGAGATCTCCGACAACCAAATCACCTTTCTTGACCTCGTGACTTTTAAAGGCGAACGTTTTCAAAAAGAAGGAAAGCTTGATACTCGGACAGTTAAACACATTTTACTGGGATCACACTTAGTGAAAACAAATTTATAAAAAGAATAACAACAACTGGTATAACCATCGCCTATCGACTTTTCCAAAGACTGAGACCATTGTCTCCCCCAAAACAACATCCAAACAGTTTTAGGATGGTGTTCTTAATGTCCCAATACCTGCTGATCCGGTTTCTTCGAATCCACCGACTGTGAGATCATAGTTGGCTCCAGTGATGCTGAAACCGTCGTAGCGAACACTGGCTTTGCTCCCGTCGAATGCCTCCAGATCCACCACCAACTCCCACGAGGTTACGTCGTTGTCTGTCAGAGAACGAAGCTTGCTATTTCCCCACCAGAACTCCCCCTCCAGTTCACCAAATCCTTCTTGGTACTCTGCCCAGGTGCGATAAAAACTAACCGCGCCGTTAATGCGTTTTTGAATGACCTATATAATATGGAAAGGTGTTTCGTAAGTTAAAGAATCACCTGCTACTCGTTTGTAATTGAAAAGAAGAAAACAGAAGTAAGATTTGTAGGTTTGCGTGGTGTGTATATAAATGTACATATTGTGTTTAGTTATCTTGTTCAATGTATAGCCCTATCAGTTTAGGGGGCCCAAGGGCGCATACCAAATTAAATAGACAAGAAACAAAACAAAACCTAAATTAGTACTTTAAATTCTTAGTAACACTTTTTGGGGCGTTGGAATAACAAATAAATAAAAACAAATAAATAACACATCCAGCCGCAAAAAAGAGACGTCTTGGGAGTGGTATAATTAGGCGGATTAAAAGCAAACCAACAGCATATTGAATGAAGTATTTTAAAGTACATGATATGTCGGCCTCAACAAAACCTTAATCCACAAAAAGTCATCCAGGGACCATAATAAATAGATGGCTTAGGCGTGTTTGTGTGAGAGATTAGGTGCCACGCAAAAGTTGAACAGCCTAACAAGGTAAACCCCTGAGCATGAACCTAGACCATGAACCTAACAGTTCTTGGGGTAATAGCGTAAGAAAAATCACAAATTCGGGTAACATTTGCTGTCTTTTCGTGAAAAGTGATTGTTAATGGGAATAACTAATAGTTGGGAGCCGGTCTTCACGGCGTGGTAATGACAATGGGTGCTGGCTAGCCGCTGTTAAAAAACCAAGCCGAAGGCGAGTTCAATAAACAGCGAGAAACTATCACATTATATGTTCACTCTTCATCCAAATCGGAGTGGAACTTACAATGAATCCGTTCCTGGTCCCGGTTGAGTCTGGCTGTAACTCGCAGAAGGCCGGCGTGGATAGACCATCAACTAAGATGTTGTACACTCCATCGGTATCGTGTCCCGAATCAAGAACATCCTGACAGTCTCTGTAGACTGGGATTAAAGTTGTGAAGAAGAAGAACAAAGAAAATAAAATAAAACGAAAAACAAAATTAAACTTTAAATTAACACACAAGAAATGTCATGAAAAACAGCAGTTTGTTTCTGTAAAGGTATAATACAGGATTGGTCGAACTGACAAAAATAGTGGCAGACAGTGTTCATGATTTGTGACTGATCAACCACACACATCAACTAACAAACGTTTCAAACTTTGGGCTTAATCAGCTGTGTGAGTCAGCAGAAAAAAAAAAAGAAGAAGAAGAAAACAAAACAAAAAACAAGCATATTTTTCCAGCTTGTGAACACACCCTAATGTTGGTTGTCTTTTACTCTGTATAAAGATCATCTTGAACGAAATCACTCAAACAATTTTGACCGTTTATATTTGTATTTAGTAATTATTTGGTCGTTTAAGTTTGAAGTTTTCTCCGCTGCATTTTTGCTGAAATTTGATCAGAAAAACTAGCCCCTTTTTAAAATGTTTGAACTAGTGTGTTTTTATCGCCGTGAGCGGCACCCTAGTATGTTCGGAACCATTATGTCATACTGCAGACTGGTGACGATTGTTTCTCTTCGTCTCTATGCATTTAGTGATTGGAATCTTTGGATCTTTTCCACTTATTTCTTGTTTTTGGTTTTGTTTTCAAAAACGTGTAAACAAGTTTGTATCATGCCTAGCAGTTGTGCTGTCGGTGGGTTAATTTTGTTCAAGTTGATCTTCAAATTATTATTTTTTTTTCAGAAACAGAGTTCATAAATATATGTTTCTACAAAAATGGTTTTAGTATGAACTTCTTAATCAGTAAGCGTTCAGACTAAAGTAAAAGCTGTTTGTGTCCTTACCAACCCTGTATAACAAACACCTTAGAGTATACATTTTATAACTTACCATTTGTACATCCTTGTGACCTGCGGAGTTCTTCAACGTCCTTCGGCAGAGTGTCGATGTAGACAGGTTGGTCCTGCCTTGGCGGTGCATAAGCGTTGTGTCCGCCCAGCACGATTTGAGTGCAGGAACAAGGATCCCCCGGTGGTAGAACGAACCGAATCCTACCGCCGGTAGATTCATCCGGTTCAGTACCAATGACACAGACACGGGTTGCAGATGACAACGCGCGTGCTGTATGATCTAAGATGAAAGTGTATTATATAATGGTTACAAGTATGTTCCTTGGTAGTGACCTTATGTCTTGATCACAAACATTTCTATAGAGTGGGGTTAACGGGTGGGGGGAGGCTTGAGCCATCCATTCTGCATAATCCTTGCCTGCAACCACCCCACCCCACACGGAATAAACTAATTATAAACTTGAAATAAAAATACTAAACCCCCAGGGAAACTGACTGGGAAAATTTTTAACAAATTGGGTTTGAACAAAGACAAATTAAATGAAGCGGGACTTGAACCAACGACCTCCGGATTAACGTACCGGCGCTCTACCGACTGAGCTATCCAGCCCTGTGTTGGAGGTCTCCCTTTTAGTCAATGTCTTTGTTCGAACAAAGGCGTTGACTAATAGTGTCGCTGTTCAAGTCCTGCTCAAGTCCATTGCTTATTTGTTCAAACCCAAATTATAAGTACAATAAAGAAGTTTTTAAGTCGCACCCCTGACAGTAATTTCGTAGCTGCCGCTTCCCAGGTTGTATTGTAAACTTGGGTATGATCCCCTGGCTATACGGCAGCTACAGATCGAATGGCTTCTGACTGGTACCCCCGAACAAAATTATTTACAAATATAGGGAGACTGCCAACAAATTGCTTGATAGCTCAGTTGCTAGAGGTTGCAGGTTCAAATCCTCTCTTGTCAAGCTGAGATTCTCCTGGTTCTCCCACTGTTTGTTTGTTTGTTTGTTTGTTTTTCCCCTCCTTTTTTGCGACGTCCTCATTGGTTTTGTAAACAAAAGCGAAGCGATGACGTCATCGCTATTTCAAACACCCGGTCCCTTTTGTTAAAGTCCTCGGTTTCAACGGATTGACACGATCTCAATGTTGCAGTCACTCTGTACACTCATGTACTTTGTTTTGTCCTATAACCATTTATGTTCATTGTACTTACCAACAGCAGTTATTGCAATTATTGCCAACAAAGTCAGCATCCAAGGCTTTGTATTGCTTCCTTTGGACTCCATCTGGTTGTAATCTTAGGTAAAGAGAAAAATAAACACGAAGAACAAGTTCAATGATGCAGAATCGTGCATAGAGCCCGTCAAATATGCAACATACATGGGCTCAATTTACACTGCGAAAACTCCAGTGTCTGTCTTGGTAACTATGTGACAACACCGACAAGGTGTCAACTTCACCAACGGTAGTACTGGGAATAAGAAACACCATGCTGGTGTTGTCACCCATAGATACCAATGGAATCAATTGAACACCGTAGCTTTTACAATGAAGTTTTTGCACCCTCTGTGATGGTCACTGCCCACTGACCATTGATGGCAAGTTCCCGCCCATTGGTGGCGCCCTTCATATTTTTCCACTTACTCCCTTTATTGCTTTTGTATGTAGGGCAAAGGTCATGCCGACCTTGCGGCTGGTATTTCAGACACCTCACAACAGCTTTTAGTCAGCACATTTTGACTCCCATTTACCTTCGAATAGATGTTTATTTCTAAGATTTAAGACACCACAATAATCATTGCAGACTTCATCAGAGTTCACCACACACTTTGAACCCCTGAGAACCACAGTCTTGTGAGTAATTTTGTACTAATTTGTAGCTTTTCTCATCGGATTTATTATTGAGCTATTTCCTTGCCCTGTGTATTTTAGGGTGCTTGTTAGTTCACAAATTGTTGGAGCATTTATTATTCTTCACTCAAACTTATGACCAGATGGTTAGATTGCTAGATTTTGTTATATTCCTAGTCCCCTAAACATGAATTTCTAACAGTTTTCTGCGACTAGTTTGGATGCTTTTAGAGGATGAGCGATTACTATATCTTGCTATGTAAGGAAGACTTTATACACCTGCTTAGTGGAGCGATCCCTGTATTTAGTGGATTGCTATTATTATAGCCCTCATGTGTTGTTTAATTGCTAATTAATGTTCAGCTGCACCAACTTTAGACTTCTTGCCCGTTTCAAAGTATTTTGCAAGTCATTTATTAGTTGTTGTGTGTTTTATTTTCTCTACAGTTCACCGCGTACAATAAAGGAACCGTGGATACCAAAGCACTGACCTTAGGCCATATTTTCTTTATTTCGTGGTTGACACAACTGGTGGAACATAAGTTATCGCTTCCCTGAAGCTACACTTACAGCAGAAACCAGTACACCCTCCAAAAACAACACACCCAACAATTTTGTTTTGTTTTGTTTAAATAGTGGACCGATTCTCCGTTAGTGAGGCAAAGGAAGTAGAGGGATGCAAAGAGAATATGGGCTTTAAAACACAAACAGATCACAGTATATAGACAATTTCATTCCACTCCAAAATGAATCAACTCGCTTCTTCTTTCCTATGGATAGTCTTTTCAAGGTAGTGATCTGTAAAAAAAATACGTTATTGGCATGGTCTATTCGAACCGCTTTATAAAGTGGCTGTCACTAATGACCAATTAAGTAAAATTTAACTGCCACGTTGTCATGGCACTGTCACAACAGGTTTTCAATATAAAGCCGTAATTGTGGGAAATTATACTGTGACCTTTTCAAAAACGAGTTTGGGAATGATGACAGACACATGACTGAATGCAAATGTGCGGACAATAGAAATGTTAATCATTAACACACTTTGTTATAAGAAATGATCTTTAAAGTATAAAGAAATAAATATACACAATGCTTCCGATTGTTTTCCCTATTGGCACGATGAACGATGGACATACAAAAGTAAGGAACATAAAAAAGAAAAAGAAAAAAAAAGTAAACTCTAAAAACTGCTGGGTCAGTATTGACTCAGAATCCGGGTCAAACTGGGCCTGTTCCATTTCTGGGTTACTTTGAACCGAAAGCTTGATTTAAAATGGGATTGGAACTCAGATTCTGCTAGTGATTAGTTTGACCCAATTATGGGTCATTTTGACAAAGATTGGGGTTCATTCTGACCCACAGTGGGCCGGGCCCAGAAGGACTTAGAATCCGGATCAATTATGACCTGACACTTATTTGGATGTACGGGATGACGGCAGGGACCTTTAATATATAAATGAATGGGATTCATTCATTACAAATTAGAATCACAAAGTGACGTTTTAGTTGTTGTTGCTGTAGTTGTTGTTGTTGTTGTTGTTGTTGTTGTTGTTGTTGTTGTTGTTGTTGTTGTTGTTGTTATTGTTATTGTTATTGTTATTGTTATTGTTATTGTTATTGTTATTGTTATTGTTATTGTTATTGTTATTGTTATTGTTATTGTTATTGTTATTGTTATTGTTATTGTTATTGTTATTGTTATTGTTATTGTTATTGTTATTGTTATTGTTATTGTTATTGTTATTGTTATTGTTATTGTTATTGTTATTGTTATTGTTATTGTTATTGTTATTGTTGTTGTTGGTGGTGTTGTTGTTGTTGTCGTCGTTCTCGATTTAAAAAAAATATATATTATTATTTTATTTTTTTAATGTACCAACAAAGGTATAGTCAGCACCGAAAACAGAGTAACAATTTAGGGGAACACAGCCGGGTGCACTGTCTTTTTTCAAGTGAGCTCTTCGGGACTAACTGTAGTTTCCGTTTACATTTCTCTGAACTGAACCCATTTTCAGCGCTCTTGTTATGCCATTTTACTATTTTCAATAAGATAATACTGACGCAAAATATAAAAACAAATACATTGTCCGCGTGCAAATTTTGTTTAAAAACATTTAAATGTTCACATTACAGCTTTCAATATAACATAAAAAAAATAGGAGACCTGGGTGTGGGAGGGGGCATGAACATTAATATGGGGCACGCCGCCAACCCACATAGTTACGCCACTAGGTAGCTTAACATTTATATCATGACTTTTTCCTAACCCAACGCATGACAACGACTGCTGCTATAAAATAAGGTTCGGCTGGAGTGCATTCACATAGTGCCCCTTAATGATGCTAAAGAAAACATAATCAAGCATGTTTGTCAGAAAACAATTAAATGGACTTCAACGTACATTAACGCAAGTTAAGGCGATCCAGCTCAATGAATCCACTCACTTATAACTTCAGCAAATAATAAAGGTAACTAATTATTGGTGGTAATTTGAAAAGCTTCCCTTTGTAGCAGATAATTGCTTGTCACACTGTGAGTTTCATAAGCCGTATAAGACAATATCGCATTATTCAAATAATGAAAAAATATGATAATTATGCTTTGTTAAAAGACTGTTTCGTTACAGGTGATGTGCTTCTGTTTGTAAGTTGTGGGTTGGGATGCTTTCTGATTCATTGCGTTTAAGATTTGTTTTCAGTAAATTACCATTATATGCAGACATTGAAGGCAATCGATCGAGACGTTTTCGTATCCTTTCTTCTCCACTTCTTTTTGTTTGAGTTAGTCGGACATTTCTTGAGGAGAGGGCAGCATCGTGTTTGTTTCTTTGTCTGTTTTGTTTGTTTGTTTGTTTGTTTTGCTGTTGTTGTTTTTTTCGTCTTCCTTTTTTTATTCGTGGGCAGACACCTGGGATGATTTGAGGGAACATTGTATAAAATCCTACAGCTGTAAAAATAGAAGTGTAGGCCTCACCCCCCAAAAAGTCTTAGGTTCCTGAGTATGTTAATAAAAATATGTTTACCACATTTAATTGTCGTTTTACCTTTGTTCATTTTTAACTATACTTTTTCCGAGATATCCAAACTCGTAATTTTTGTTCGCTATTTTTATCCAGCCTGACACATTATACTTATTTAACCCACATTTCAGAGAATTTCCACACTTTTTTGTGTTGAGTTTGTGTTGAGTTTGTGTGTCCAGTAAAATCCAAGAAAATCTTGTCCCCTTGAGCATGGTGTAAAAGTTGTTTACATGTTGTCACGGCAACAAAGTGACAAATCGGTTTGAAAGTTATATAAGTCAATTGTAACCTTATGTAGGAACGGGATTTCTTTTGGACATATGGGGACCGTATTTTGTTATGTTCACAAGTAATTTAAATAACAACTTGCCACTAATAATTTATTCATCAAGTAAATGATGCCCTAACTTGTTTTATTTAATTTTGTATTACCGTTATATTGCTTATTTGTAGTTTTGCCAATTTGTGTTTGGTCAAAAATGTGGTTCTCGCATAATTTCAAAACTTTTGTCTAAATGGTATACTACTTTGTTTAAGCTGGTTTATTTTGACCTGATCAAAGACATGACATTATATTGTATTACTGGGTTTTCGTTGGGTGCTATAATAATTGGTTTATCCTATTTTTGGAGGAAATCAAATCGATAATTCCGCTATCTTTTGGAGCACAGGATACAAGATGAGGCCTTAACAATGATTCCACATTATTTATTGGTCTAAAAGGCTGGAAATTGGCAAGTTGAAAGTTTTTATTCAATTGATAAACCAAAATCTGATATGGGGCAAGTTTAAAACCCTAATTACGGGCTGAAAACACAAAAAGCAAGATGGCCGCCACAAATGGCGGCTATTTGAATTCCGGTATGCATTCAATACCATCACGTGACACACCATTTGCAAAACAACCGGCCATTTTCCTTATAAAGGAACGATTACCAAGAAAGGTTAAAGTCACGGTTTTCTTAAAAAATGGGGTTCCTTGAGCTCATTGTGTGTTATCTACTTGTGGGGTCCGGTTTATTGTTAAATAATTATTTGTTTTTTTATGTCAATTTCTTCTCATGCTATGGATTTGTTTATAAATATATACGCTACATTTTGGTGGGGGCGGAAAATCTCAATGTATCCAAGTTAATTCATCGAAAGGTGGTTGGTCTAAAATTATTGATCCCCGCTATTTTTTGAAAGCTTAACCTATTGGTTTACAGAAAGAAACGCGTCTTCACTGCGTGGCCATGCCAGACGTAAGCCCCGTAGTGAACTTGTGCTGTTAGCTACAACAATAATAATGTATAAGGATTAACTATTTTACAATAAATATATGCGTCCTTATTCATTTCATTACACAACTAACAGCACAATTAGCTCCACTAACGGAATCAATGTGAGACGATGAAGAAATGTAACATGCTACGGAAGCCTACTCCATGCATACACAGGTGACGTCAATCTTCCACTCCTCCATTCCTACGACACTTCACAACATTACGTTTGGACTTAGAATACATTATTTTGGAGGATCATTGCGAGTGATATGGGGGGGGGGGGATCTTCTAACCTCCCAAGCTAGTAAAACACCAAAATAGGTGTCTCATTCGTTTTGTTCCACGTGGTTAGTCCGATAGACTTTTACCCCATGAGTTTTCATAATGTGAGATAACAATCAACAACAATAACAAAAACAACAGCAACTAATAATTAATTTTCAAACAATGTAACCAACAATTGCATGACAGTAAATATTCAAATACGAAGGATTTTTGTCCTTGCCATATTATTTATAAAATAAAACAAAATGAGCAAATAATGAATGAATGCACTTACGTCTGCGAGGTTCTTTTTAGAAACGGTGCTCTCATCTCGCATATTAAATAGTAACTGTTAACTCGCTGCTCATCATACAGTATGTGTGTCGTGCATAATGAATAATTACATTCAACAAAACTAGACAGTATAGGTTGACCTTGAGAGCGTATGTATAGAGCTTTCGCAAGAATCTGGACATCCGGGCACCTCGAATAGCAGATATAGCGTGTGTTGTGTTCAGAAACTGCAGTGCAGTTAAAAGAGGTTTTATCAGATATAGATAGCGAAGAGAGAATCTGGTTAAATTGGGTTTTTTGGGCAGAAATGTTATTTTAACACCCTATGATGTAATTTTGATTCTTGTTGTTGTTGTTGTTGTAACTACGTCACAACACCAATGATGTCAATTTTAATACCCAAGTTTTTTGCAGTGTGGAAATTGTAAACAATTTTGCAAATCTTGCGAACCATTATTATTTTTAAAATGACCTTATCCGCTTCGCGTTTGACCATAAAGAACGTATATGATAAAAGGCAATCGTGATAATCCTTGATGCATATACCGTGTAACCTCGAAACTGCGACTCGATGCAACATCTTGTAATGGCGCTAAGTATACCAAGCACTTATACGACACGGTTTGCATCAAACAGTCGTCGTTAATTCGCAATTTCACACTTTGAAGCCGGATGTTTGAGTTCGAGCACTATTTATTCATTTTCTCACAAGTTTCCAGATTTTATTTTAATTTTGTTATTACATTGATAATTTAAAATGAAGCAATTCCACCATTATGTTTTGGGGCTTGAAAAAAAAAAGGATGTGACAGAAATGTTAAAAATACACAAACATGCACCCGCGTTCATCTCTCATAGCTGACGGCCCATAGAGGTGCCCGGAAGCTCTATATGGCGAGCTCGTCACGAGACTTTGCACGATCTATTATAGGTAAATTACCGAACAACGAACCACAAAATTGTGGAAACCCAAGGTAAGGGTGTTTTATACGAAGCCTGCATTCAATTAGCATACTGCCCAGGCATACAAAGCAGTTGACCGATCGTTATTTTTTTAGAACGTGTTCTCCAAATGGCTCCGTCGATGATATTTTTAAGGTGGCCTGACAGCTTAAATCGAGGTAGCAATTTTTAAGAAACGGTGACATCATTTACGGGGTATACTATTGAAATCGTTATCTTTTCTTAAATACGACTTGAAGAAAACAGAGCAAAACTCATGAATCATGTGTTGTGTTGCTATCAGCTATGACTTTATAGATAAACAGATTGTTGTATAACTCCATTATTTGCTTTAAGCGGAACTCCTAAGTCAAATTCAGTTTTACGATGCATTTATTTTTTCAATAGACAGCGTTCCCATGAGCGTCTGGAAAAAAAAGGCAAGTCTGATACTCCACGTTAACACGGTGTAAAATGTCATTTTAACTTAAACTCTTCATATTGCGAATTTTGATTCGTGATGTCATCAAACACCAACAACAAATGGGTCTGTAAAAAACAAACAAGTTTGTTTTTGTTGGGCCATTCAAAAGGTCAAATCTATATCGACTCTATATCATCATTTCGGGGAATGAGCTAAAAGTTATCTGTACGAAAACGTCTAATTATGCATACCATCTATTTGAAAGGGGACGTGATCAAAGGTTTTGGGGTTGTGACCCAAATTGCAGGGTATCAAACACATTGACATTGTATACCAATTTCCCGTGAGGTTAGAGACTTGTCATTTTCCCCCACTTGATATAAGGACTCAGTTTAATTTGAAAATGAGTGGATCACAAAACTGAATTCGGCCTTAGGCTCCCTCTGTAAGTTAAGCTAACTAATAGTTGTGTCTATGCTGTGTATTTAAAGTTCATTAAAATCAAAATACATGTTTTCCTAGGAACTATTTGAACTAATCGACCGGTTATTATAAACCGAAGTCCTGTCAGTTAAATACATGTACTGCTGTTTTAAGTTTATGTCAAGATAAGCTATACATCGGATGATTCAAGAAGTGTACAGTGATCCCCAACAATTCCCTTGTTATACCCTCGTATTTTGAGGAAAAAAACCTGCCCTTTATTTTGACCCAGTTTGTTTCATTATTATGATTTCCTCAATGTTTACGGTCAAACAAACACATTGTACACGCGACAGTTACAGGCTGGTAAGGGTCCGCCATGCGTGTGCCAGGCATAATAGTCTATTGTTCTGATTCACCGGCAGATAACCTTTAGCCGACTGAATACCAGGGAACGATAAGGAAACCTATTTTGCATCCAGCAAAAAGCAAACAACCATACAACACGC
This sequence comes from Pisaster brevispinus, assembly GCA_023634235.1. Classification (NCBI taxonomy): domain Eukaryota; kingdom Metazoa; phylum Echinodermata; class Asteroidea; order Forcipulatida; family Asteriidae; genus Pisaster; species Pisaster brevispinus. The sequence goes on along the minus strand of JAMKCF010000004.1, from coordinate 7,977,797 downwards.
AGGTAAATGAAAGCAGCCAATAACAAGGTCAGTCCATTATATATGAGTTTAAAGAGATCAATAACATCAAACTGTAACCCAGGAAGAAGAAAAAAAAAATTAATTATAATAAAATAAAAATCGGGCAAGGTATGTTAATTTTATCTGGAAAATATTTTTAAAAACATGATACAATATTTCGTTCTTCTTTATTTAAACATTAAAAGTGCAAGATTTTCGTAACATAAAAAAAGAGAAAAGATACAATTTGAATACGCGCAAGCGCACTGTGCACTACCTACAATTCATCGTAAACCTTATGCGACGTCAACTACGAGTTGAACGTTTTTTTAAGTTTTTTTAACACGGTCGAAAACGAAGAAACTTAACTTGGAATAGTCTAGCCGGATTATCGAAGCAAAACTGGGCTGCTTACGAATTGACAGCGGGCAGTTGCTATGGCAAGATTGCTGGAATAGCCCATGAACTGTGCGAGTCTCAAAGGTCTTCGCCCATTTCTTTAGAGCCCCTGGTCCCCATATTTGAGAAGCATATTAAGGACATGGGGAAAAAAAACAAAAACATTTCGCCCGGGGGGGGGGGGGGGGTTACTAATTCTCCCGGCGGATTACCTCAGAGAGTAGTCTTGCATGCAGCGAGAGAGCGAAATAGTAACCCGCCCGGGCAGAATAGCTTCTTTTTTACCATGTACTAAAAACACTTTCGTCCCATAAATGCCCATTGTTTGGACGTGTACAAGGAAACGAAAGCGGGCATTTTAACGGGCCAAGGGTTGGACAACATTCGTGAGCTAAGACTAAAAGTCCATTAAAAATGTATTAATTGAATATTAATTTGTCCACATTTCCGCCGCTGCCAACGGCAATAGTCGCCTCATGTGAACAAGGCTAGAGACAGCCTAGCACGGCCCTCTGCCTTTATCCTCAAAAAGCCTGGAATTGTGACGTCAGAAGTTCGGGCTAGAGAGGGGTAGACCGAACATCTGACGTTACTTTTTTAAGGCGCGTTGAGTAAATCCAGATACCGGCCTATAGAAAGTGCTCGTTATCAGCCAGATATACCTTTGAACCATTGTTAAGTTCTTTTAAACATGCCACAATGCCTGTACATAATCGGCGTGTTTCAGTCTGGCATTGGTGCAACATATGCGTGTGAAACCATTGGGTTGGTAAGACCAAAAAAGCTGACATTGATCTTAGCAACGAAGCAAAGCACTTTGGCAATACTGAAAACTCATCTAAGTCCCCCAATATAATTTGAAAAGAAGAAGAAAAAGTCCCCCCAAAATGTATAAAAATGGTGGGCACAAAAATAACAGAAAAATGGATCAAAAGGCTGTAATCGGACCTTCATTTGAAAAATAATAAATTCACACCACCCGCGTTGCTGCGCGACGGGCGGCGCAAACGCGCCGATTTTCTCTAAAATTCCGCCCACTCCCCCCCCCCCCTCCCAAAGAAAACAAAAAATAATAAATCAATAAATAAACAAAATAGAATAAATAATTAAATAAATAAAAAATAATAATATTAATAATAATAATAATAAAACATATATTAAAAAATAATATTAAACCCCTTGAAAATATATTGGGTTACGGGCCTGGTGCTTTGGGAAATCGAGCCCGGGGCCCAATTTCAGCTGGTACTTTTTAGCTACTTTAAGCAGTTTAAGCAGCTAAACACAAATAGATTGTGCTGACCTGAACAAGGTTAACCAGCCAAAATACCCCACCACATGTACCGTCTGTGACTGGTTTCATGCACATTTTTGCAGAAACTTGTTAAGCAAATCCTGCAGTGTCCGTACAGGGGACCCGTCTATAGCGAGACCCTAAACAGAGAGTAGCAAGACCCTTACAAATTAAAACATTTCCATTGCTTTATGGAAATACTTTCCACTGCGATTGATTGATTGATAGTAGCTGATAGTGGAGAGTAGGGTTGTGTAATAAATACCTGTATTTAAAAATTGACATTTCTTGTTACGGAATGGAATTGAAATGGTTTGGCCCTTCATAAAGGGCATGCCAGTTTTGCTGCTCCTCCTTATTATTAACCTCGCGTTTTCTTCTTTTTCTTCTTTTTTCTTCGTCTTTTAATTGTTGCAACTGGCAATAAACTGTGCTCCTTTTTCAATAAATAGGCAATCAGTTATTTGTGTTTTTACTCAAACAAGGATGTGTTTTAAGCGCGGATTATTCAGTAATTTCCTGAGTCCTAAAAAAATAAAAAAATAAAAACGCACAGGCATACCGGATTCGATCCCCGGAGCAGCCATGTTTTCTAGAGCGGCAGTTGTCATTATGATTTAACAGGTTCATTTTTAACTACAATTTTTCACTTTCCCCTTTTTTGGTAATATATAGCAACTTTTCGTGAAGTTGTTTTCAAAATGTTAAAATCATGCTGTTTTTCTTCATAAAATATTGCTGAAGGAACAAAGTAAGAATCGGGTGCACTCTTAAAAATATTTTTAACTGTCTTTTTATTTATACCTTTTCGTTAGCAAAAAAATGTGCAACATCTTGTACTCCAAACTATTATTGCATCATAATATCAAAGAAGAGTACGTAAATGTTTTATTTACAATGTATACTTCATTATTGGGACAGCTGGCCCCCAAAAAAGAGTTTATTTGTGGTTCGAGTGGTAATAATTTTAGTAAGGGGATAGAATTTTCTATCCCTTGTTCCTCACTTCTGGCCGAAAAGAGGAGGGGATAGAATTTTCTATCCCTTGTTCCTCAAACCAAGCCGAAAGGAGTTGGGGATAGAATTTTCTATCCCTTGTTCCTCAAACCAAGCCGAAAGGAGTTGGGGATAGAATTTGCTATCCCTTGTTCCTCAACTCTAGCCGAAAAGAGGAGGGGATAGAATTTTCTATCCCTTGTTCCTCAACTCTAGCCGAAAAGAGGAGGGGATAGAATTTTCTATCCCTTGTTGCTCAAATCCAGCCGAAAAGGGGAGGGATAGAATGTTCTATCCCTTGAATAGAATTTTCTTTCCCTTGTTCCTAAACTTTAGCTAAAAAGTGGAAGGGAAAATTTGTTTTATCCTTTGCTGCTCAAATCAAGCGAAAAAGAGGAGGGGATAGA
>JAMKCF010000004.1:7769701-7969701 GCA_023634235.1 Pisaster brevispinus | reverse complement strand
CCAATGACGCTGCTTACTGTGAAATTCTGCGCTTACCGTTTACGGAGCTGAGCGTGAGCGTTACAGTACCCCGTAAGCGTAGCATTTTGTTGTAAATCAGCTCCATGAATATGGGCCTGATAGTTAAACAACCAAATAAAGGCACTGCCAGTCCCTAGTCAGCTACGGAGCCCCTAACGGGACATGAACAAAAAACATTTAAAAATAAAACAAATTTTGACGTAAAACTTGTTCTTTGAAAGTCTATATTTAGCAAATATTGTTATTATTATTATTATTTGTTGTTAGTTTTATTTCTGCGAGTTTGTCTTTTCAAATGATTTTAAAGTGCTTCCTGACATTGCACGGCGTCGGGCGCCGGACGTGTGCACGACGTGTACTTAAAAACAAAATTGCTAAACAAACAAGATTCGCCAAATATAAACTTCGCAAAAAAGCAATTGATACTTTCGGTGGCACTAATGGGCTTTCGTATCCCGATGGTCCATCTGTCAAACAATGGTAGATTGCATCCGTTGTGCAATTTGTTTACGGTTCAATATCGCAATTTGAGTCCCGGTTTAATTTTTGTTTTTTTCTGTTTGTTTTTTATGTTGATATTTTTATATATACTCAAATTTGTAAGAATAATTTTGTATTATTATTTATTTTTATTTTAAATTTTGTAATTATCTATTTTCTTTTTTTCTCTCAATGTATATATTTTTTTCACTCACCTATTTATTATTATTATTATTTTTTTACTCATGTCCCTTTAGGGGCTCCGTACTCGATGAATTGGACAAGGGAAAAAAAACCTTCAGTTTAAAGATTAATGTTCTTATGCAAAATGAAAAACAAGAAAAAAAAGAAAACAAGAAAAACAAACCGCCGACTCACTATGAAACCTTTGTCGTTATCCATGTGACAGTAGACTTGCACGGATTTTCCTGCATTCTGGACTGTGTACAAGCCACTCGTTGTGTGTCCGTCATTCAATATCGACTGACAGTCCGAATGTGATGTGACAATGGCCGTCTTTGGTAATTCTGAACAAAGAAGAAAGAAGGAAAGAAAGAAAGAAGGAAAGAAAGAAAACCTCAAAACAGAAGCAGTTACATTTCAAAACCTTGCAAATTCGAGACAATTCAAATCATGTGTTTTTGTAGAACCAAGCTTTTCGTTGGCAAGAAAGCTCGTAGCACGGTGCTGGTTAAATCTGTTGTTGATAATGTCTGCTCCATAATATGAAAATCCGTCAGTTGGGATCAAAGCGAGGAAGCTCCGACGCCACAAGATGGCGACTTAAAGCTTTTATCGGGAACGTAAGCTAACGGGTTAATATATTATCATTGATAGCAGTGCGCTATTGTTTGCACTGATCTATTGGTTGTGTAAGTCGCCACGAGAGCGCACGAGCTTTCGCGAGAGTCTGGACTTTTAGGCCCTTGTATAATTATTGTATATGTGTGGGTTTTTTTTTCACCTGCTGAATATGGTTTGTATACAAAAAAGGGTAAAACTTAAGAAACGATAAGTTTAAACAAATTCATAAATCTTGGGGAAAAAAAACGTTTTTAAGCTGACCTTAATTCCCACTTCACGTTTTGCCCATAAAGAACATGCAATAAAAAGGCGATCTTCGTGATCCTGGACGTACACGCATGCAAATTAGATCAAGCTTCTACATTGAGTAGTAGTACGGTAGCCAAACCGCGTGAAACTAGGATGTTGTTGTCCCGGCAACGCCATGCAACATCACGTAAAACCCATGCGGCACAAGGTCTGTTTCCAGATTTGATTGTAAAGTTCTCCATTAGTTGGATTGTGTAAGGGCACACACCCCGCGCATCACCACCCAATTGATGAATTCAAAGATAGGCCTACAACAACAAAAACAATTGAAAAATCGACTTCACCTTGCGTAGCTGCAACAGTCGTCGTAGTGGTGATTTCCGCACACTCGTACGATTTACGAAATGCCTTGGCATCCCTTGGTAGGGACTCGATGTAAACCGGTGGAATCGTTCTTTGTGGCGCAACGGTGTTGTGTCCGCCCAGCACGACTTGAGTACAGGAACACGGATCCTCCGGCGGTAGAACGAACCGAACCCTTCCTGATTCATCCGGTTCTGTGCCTATATAACATACTCCAGCTGAGACCGTCATTACTGTAACATTACACATGCACCAAGAAGGGGGCATAACAGAGCAACTCAAAAGTTATCATAAAGAGTGCGTTGACTATGACCACCCAGAGTTTCGGAGTTAAGGTTTTCCCGGTGAATTGCACACAAACATCGAAAAAAAAGCAGCCTATTTCAACTCCATGCATTGGCATTGGTACGATGTTTCATATTGCCCTTGAGGCATGCGAATTTATAGCAGTATATTCAGTTAAACAATTGTTCTTTTTAGCCATGTCGACATTCAATTCAGAAGAGTAGGCGCAAACAGAGATGTCTGCCGAAAGCCGCTGAGAATTTGAATGCTGTTCGAAAATTTGCTGTTTTGAGGAGCATTCAATTTTGAGCGAATTGAGCGTTTAAAGTTGACCGCGGATTTGCTTAAAATGACCGGGAAACCTAATCCAACTGGGTTACCCCGAGTAAGAACTCATCAAAATAGAGATACTTAATGGAAATACTTGTTTGAATGGACAAAATGGGCATTCCCCCAAAGTCTTATTAGTTGTGTTAAAATGTTGTACAGCAACCCTTGTAGTAGTGTTTTAGTTAATCAATTTATAACTGAACCATTTTGTGTTACACGGGGAATTAGACAGGGTTGCCCTCTATCCCCATTGCTATAAATTATTCGATTTGTGCAGAGGGTTTAGCTTGTTTAATAAGGAAAAATAAGGGTATTAAAGGTGTATCTCTCCCCAATAGTGATAAGTCCCTTAAATTGGTTCAGCATGCTGATGACACCACTATTTTCATCACAGAAGATAACGATTTCAACGCTCTGGAGAACATTTTTGACACTTATAGCAAAGGCTCAGGATCCAACATTAATCTTCAAAAGTCTCAAGGCGTTTGGCTGGGTACATAGCAACATGGAACTGACAAACCTGGATATTTTGCTTAGGCTAATGACCATCTGGAAATTTTGGGTGTCTATTTTGGTAATCATGATAACACAGATAGAAATTGGGCTCCTCGTGGAGGCAAAATGGAAACTGTTTTTACAAATGGAAACACAGAGATCTCACCCTCAAAGGAAAATCGTTAGTTTGTAACTGTTTAATATAGGGTCGAGTTTGTCTTGCTATGGTTCTGTTCTGTCTTGTCCCCAAGAATACATAAATCAAATGGAAAGACTTAAGTGGTCTTTTTATTGGGACGGAAAAATTGACAAAATTAAGCGAAGTACCTTGTGTAGTCCGACAAAGAAAGGGAGTACAGGCATACTAGACATTAAGCTTAAACTTCAAGCTCTTAAAATGAATGTTTTGAGGAACTATAGAAAGAGATCTGGTAAATGGAAACATCTTTTTGAATACTGCCTATTTTTAAAGCTAGGGGTGAAAACAATCTTGGCTGGTTCATCCTAACTTGTCCCAAGGCAGTCGTTTCTAAAACGCAAACCTTTTATAGGGCTATAATTAACGGTTTCCGTCAAACAAAAGTGACTGTCCGTAATAATTTCAATTGTTTCAATGAAACTTCTAATTTGCCATTATGGAACAACACCATCATCACTAGACTTGATGACAAGTCGTTAGTCAGTGTCTATTTGTCTGCCAGCGCTGCCTATTACAAACACACATCCTGCCGTTCATGCAACAGTCACAGTGCTATTGTACATTCATGCAACGGTCGTAGGTAGCGCGTGGCAAGGTCCGTCAGCTCTAACGACTTGAGTAGCTTGTTCCCAGCCGAATATTCATATATGGTAAATTATACATTGCATATGCAAAAGTTGCCCTAGAGAGGGCCAATGGTAGTTCGTCTGACAAAATTGGAAGAATTCATTATAAACATGGGAGTTTAATTTTCTGTTGGCTTTTTTTTTTTTTTGAATGACAGTTTATTTGCCAACATCAATGTAAAAAGCATAATATTTTAATCATTGTAACAATTTCTTAACTTTCTTTCAAGATAAATTTGACCAATACATTATCATAAAATGTTACTATCAATAATAACCCCCTATCAAAGAATGAAGTGTGCGCCTGTTAGCTGCAAGATGCCACACACTGCAAGATGTATGATGAATATTAATGTATTCACGATTCTTAACCAATCAAACTGCTCCGTCCAATTTTGGTAGCAAGTCCAATTGCATGTGCATAAAGCTGGGTTCAAGTTATTCAAGACGGTAATTGCGACTGACTCACACACATATTGGGATCGAGGATGTGTGTACCGTCCCCGCAACTAGACCGCACAACAATTACCGACTTGATTTCAAGACTACAACATCACCGACAACCAAGACAAGATTTTAGATAGCTCTATTCTTAAACCACAGGGCATCCTCCATCTCAAACAGATTATTGAAAACAGTAAGATTAGTTCATTTGATAAGTTAGCTAACAAATTTAATATTTTGCCCATTAATTCTGGGCGTATTGTAGAGCGTTTAAAGAGAAACATTAAAGCTGAGTATGTTAGTGAGACGAGGGAAGGCCCTCCGAATCACTTCCTAGATCACACTAGAAGACAAAATTAAGGATGTCACTGTAGATTTAGATCAAATGAATGTTAAATGTTTTTATAGCAAATTAATTGAACAAAATTACAATCCGCCAGTTGTAGAGAAATTCTGGGGCAATCTTTTCCCTGCTCAGACTCTCAATTCGAATGATATCTGGAACAATTGGGGGGGGGGTGCGAAATTCTTGATTCCGAAGACAAAGATTTATGGTTCAAACTAAAACACAAAATTCTTCCCACAAAAGACAAACTTAAGAATTATTGCATTGCTCAAGATGACAAATGTCCTCTGTGCAAAGTAATTACTGAAACTATCGAACACTTATTTATTGAATGCAACAAACACGTTGGGGCTTGGTTGTTCGTTGAAAATCTTATACGTAATGGACCAGTAATAGCACCTTTTGCTTAAATGATGTCAACAGAATGTTGGGAGTGAGTATCACAGATCAGTTGTGCTTTTTTTTAATAGCACGTTTAAACCGATCGATATGGAAGGTTAGATGTAAAGAAGCTTATGGAGGAAACAACAATTGTAATATTTTGCTTTCGTGCACAGCTAGCCTTCCTAACTTTCTGTCTTTGGAAAGAAAAAGACCAGAAGACGATTCTTTTAATCGTTTATATTGTCGTAACAGTGTACTTTGTTGTATTCAAGACGACTACTTAAAATTTGTTTCTAAGTTATTCTGCTGAATTATGTGCAAATCCATTGTTTCGTTGTCTAATTTACATTTAAACGTGTAATAACTTTTAAACTTGAACATGTAAATATTGTAAATTAATGTTTATGTGTTTCTTGTATGAGTAAAATTGTGATTTTGTTCTTTGTGCATGCAATGAAATAAATGGAGCTGTATAGCTCCACTTTCATGAAAAACAAAATAAATAAAATAAATAGATAAATAAATAAGCTATATTGTGCGCGCTAGTGTTAAAAGTAAGTCGCCTTTGTTAAGTTGATTTCTGTTAGCTCCATGTCTGTGCATTTATATACAGGTTGTTCATTACAAAACCGTCTGCTTTTCGGAATATTACTCGGCATTTTTTTGTAATGACTGTTTTTGTGAACCGTACATTTCGGCTGTTAGCCTTTGTATTGCAGTATTGCTAATAAGCGATTATTAGTAATCATCTAAATTAAAACATAATATTCAAACTATAAACAAAAACTTGAACATGATAATAGTATACATCAATTGAAAAAAGAAATACTACTCAAAACAGAAGCACTAAGACTCAGAACGCTCCAAGGGAATTACGTCACGTGACATTTTCTATTCATTGGTTCTTCTGACATTAGTTTTCAGACATTAAGAGCTTTACTTTTCTGGCGATAACAAGGTTATATGCAATTATGTACAACCCAACAGTCGCTACTTGAGTGAGCGGTTAATCAGAATTACGTAACAATGGACAATGTGATGTCTGCCACGCATAGCATAATAATGCCTCTCATATTGACCCATCTAGGGTGACTGCTCTATATTCTGATAGCCCCGAGAACACTGTCCACAACTCCTCGTGATTTACACGCTAGGGGTAAGGTAAGGGTTAGAGTTGGAGTTAGGGTTAGAGTTAGGATTAGGGTTAGGGTTATGGTTAGGGTTAGGGTTAGGGTTAGGGTTAGGGTTAGGGTTAGAGTTAGGATTAGGAAAGTACACGGGGTGTCAGAACAAAGGTCTGTATCCATGTCTAGCCCTCAAGGGAAGAACCTCTCTTGTCCAATATGCATACCACTTGATGATGTTATCAGCACACGCTTCCAGGCGTTTCCATGGGTTAAAGGGGGTTTGTTTTGAAATCTCTCAACACTTCTTTTTTATCTAAGTGTGTAGTAAACATGTTCAAGTATTGCCATGTTTAATTAAGTTTTATCATTTGGTTACCCGTTGACAACTGATATGCCGTTTTTGTACACAAAGGTTGCTGACAGATTTTGTTTGTCCTGCCCCCTTCCCCTCTTGACCAAAATCACTGACCCCTGTTGACTGACCACCCCATGATGTTGGACATGGCCCAGCTGAGGATACCATGGTATTGTGATCTGAGTAGAATTGCGTGTACAATAGTTTATGGTAAAAGCATTGGAAATAATAGCATGTGTTTAGCAAGTGGTGACACGTCCCTCGTCCGATGGCTTTGGGTCTACTATCAGAAATACATGACAAGATATGAAATAGTTGAAGATGAACTTACCTAGAATAATCTGAGCTAAAGCAAATGAGATAAGCATCTTTCTCGAGCACATCTTAATCCCATCAGTCATCACTCATATACAGGGAAACTGAAATAAGAAATAAATATTGTGAGGTATGTTATGTTTAAAACAATTTCAGTCTAAAACTATACAGGTTTTCTCTGTCAACTTCAGCCAAGACCAGCCTATGTCACTCTAATGCATTCATATTACAGAACTAAGTCAATGCAACTCCTACTGGCTTCTGGTAGTGGAGCAAGTTTGTGTGAAGTAGGCGTGGCTTACAGTTGAACTACGTCAGGGTAGTCATTTTGAATAATTATTATGTGTGGGTTTTTCTAAAACCGGCACCCACCTTTTTTTATTGGGTGTCTTCTACAGCTTAACAAAACAAAACATAAATACAGGTTTCCCGGTCAACTTCAACACAACAAAAATCATTCACTTTATTACCCGGCTCATTTAATTTCGTCTGAAAATGCATGATCTCACGATGTCAATTCTAGAGCAAAGGATTTTGTTTTCATTTCAAAATTATGACCGTAACTTGTCAACATGTGCTAGACAGCCCTCTGCGTGCAAATAACTTTAATTATGGGATGAGCAAAACGAACAGCTAATGCAATTTAGACAAAAACACAACAAGTTTATGAATTGTACACAACACGGAAATGCCCCTCACAAAGAACAACCCAAGTGAAAGTTAAGGGGCTAATGCAAGCTTACTCGGTGGGCCACAACTCATAATTTGAACGCACAAATTAATGTGAGCTTCGATGAGTCTTTAATTTTAATTTCATCAATTGTAAATGTAAAAATCAACTTAAGAATGGTCGTAGAGTTGACTTGAATACCTATGAATAAAATAGAATGCCTGAAACGAAACTGAACTAAGAAATTGGATGCATAAATAGCTTAAACAGAAACGCTACAGTTTGAGTGGATAAGAGGGAAATGCTTGAGTTTGAATGCGTTGGATGAATCTGAATGAAATGTTGCTGAAATTTGCCAAGAGAACCTACGAGAGTGAGGTAATTTCTCGTTTTCAAAAGATACTTTCCTGTTTTAATAGTCTACAAAAAATTGACGTCCATGGCTTCTTTTCACAAGCTTTGCTTCTTTATAAAATAAATTGAATAATAAAAATATTAAGTTTTAACTGATTGGTTTAAATCAACATCAAAACGGTTTAGTTTTCCAATAAAATGCGCACAAATGCACGCGCAATATTTGCGGGGTGTTTTATGACGTATGGAGTGCATTCAAGGCCATTAAGATTCATCTTTAAAAAAAAAAAAGGAAGACTAATGTATGCACTTTATTTTAGCTTGCTAATGGAGTTGCTCCGTCCCGGTGCTTTTAGGGATGATCTAAGTTGAAGCATAAATATGTATAAGTTTATTTTTATATATATAATGTATAACTCTATCCTTGCAATTGACAAAGGCTTATGAATGATTGAGGCGGAAGATAGGGCCTACTGTGGTTTTTTTTTGCATTTCTGCGGAACAAAAATTAGTAAGTACTGCTATGTGACGGTATAAGGTAATGCTGTGTGACGGTATAAGGTATATATAACACTTTAAACCCTGCGATATGTTTTAGTTGAAAACTTCACTATACTAGAATTTTTCTCTAAAATGGATTTTACCCAAATAAAGAATAGACACATTTGGGTCAGTAGGTGTACACAAAAATTACACCTAGCTTTTGTAGGTCTTAGCATGGAAGGAGTTTGAAGGAAAACATAATACGAATTGAATGACAGTTCTCACAGAGACGTAGCTCACAATAAAACGAGTTGAGTTACGGGCGTAAACATTATGTCCGTGGAATTACAGGTTGATGAGCAAGCTGATCGAAACATCGAATTGTAGGTTCATTCATTGTTTGTCTGACAAACAAAATACGGAAGTGTTTGTACCACTTCAGTCCCTTTTCGTAAAAAAAGAAGAAAACAAGTTATACCTGCAAACCCTATTCATAAAACGAACCGTATGAAAGTTTTCGTTATCTATATATTTATTGAATTTAAATAAGGTTTTAAAGAATAAGAATATTATATGCTCTTTCGCATGAGCATACAACAGTCAAAGTGACGAATACAATTTCAACAGCTTAGCATTGGATGATCAAACAAGGTCATTACAATTTATTAGGTCGCAAAGATCGTTAAACTTCGCAAAGGCCAGCAGCAACCTTTCATCGTCATCAAATGTAAAAAGGTAGTACAACTCAACTGAAAAAGTGGTGGTAATCTAATATTGATTGAATATAAATGAAACAGAGTGCATGAGAAAACCAAAATTGATTCTGAACAAAAACGAAATTGTTTTAAAGTGCAATAGTATATGGCTGAAAAAGAAACCCTAGTTTGACAGAATGAGCGAAATATGCCTGAAATTGAATGCGAGCTCGCGATCATGCTAAAGCTACCTCATGTGCTTCAGGCATTTTATTCTTACAGTGGTTTGTGCTTATATAACCGGAATGGAGGTGGTGCATCGTCTGCCGAATTCTGTTGTGATAGTTTTGACTGAGATATGGCACATTATCGAAGCACCTATTTGAAATTTACTTTTTTTAAAAGCTTAAACCTGTAGACTTAAACCATATTTTACCGAAATTGTATTATTCATTAAATTACCATCATCTAACACTACGTTGCTATTTAGATTTGCTAAACCGAAATAACCAGGCCCTTAAAAAAAAAAAAAAAAATAACAATACAATAAAAAAAATATAAAAAAAATAGCTAGGTCAGCATTGACCCGGTGGAGGGGGGGGGGGGGACATACCTGTTTCCGGTCAGTGTGACCTGTTTCCGGTCAGCGTGATCTGTTTCCCGTCAGTGTGACCGTTTCCGGTCAATGTGTTCCGTTTTAGGGCTCAACGTGACCAGAAACTCGGGTCAGTAAAATACACAGGTTGTAACTCGGGTTACCGTGATCCAAAAATTGGGTCACACTGACATTCTCCGGGTCATTTTTTACTTAAAAAAGGGCACCTTTTAAAAGTCTGATCTTGCATTTTCAAGAGTTAAACACAACTCGCAAAGCTAAGTATAACCACTGACTCATGCATTGTTTTTGAAATAAAAATTATGATCCAGAAGCTGACAATATCTGGTTAGATGCTGTATTCATCCCCTCTTTCCATTCATTTCGTAAATTCATTTTTTCCCCGCCAGTTTCACGTCATAACGCTTCATTCCTCCATCCTTCCATTCCTTCACTCCGTCATCCCTTGATCTAGTCATCCCTTCATTCCTTCATTCCTGTATCTTTTATCCCTCCTTTCTTTTATTAATATATCTTTCATCTTGTCATGATTCCTTCTTTCATCCCTTTATCCATTTATTCCTTTATTCGTCCCTTCATGCCTTCATCCCCCATTCCTCCACTCCTGTATGTTGCATCTTTTCATTCCTTCATTCATTCCCATATCCCTTCATTCCTTCATTCCTTCATCTCTTAATTTTTCCATCCCTTCTTTTATCCCTTCATTCTGTTTCATTCCTTCCCAATCACCAATTTCAATTACTCTATTCCTTCATTCATTAAGTCTTTCGAAAGTTTGTTGTCACGTTTCCCCCAAAACAAATACTAACTTTTAAGACTAATGAGACAAAAATACACGAAAAGCAAAAATTATGACTGGAATCCCTAAGTAAATACTAGACTGCCTAAAGGGTACAAAACGACAAGCAACACATAATTAGGCTACCGGAAGACTATAACAAGGGAGAACTGAAATCTGCAGACAACGAAACGAACAATATAAACTTAAATGTGAACGGTTAAAGGAAGGTTGTCATAAATTGGTGTTCCAAAAAAAAAAAAAAAAAAAAAAAAAAAAAAAAGCTTGATGCTGCTTTTGATAGTATAAACTAATTGGAGAAGGTCTACTGAACATGGATCAATCAAAACCTGTTATATATCCTCCGCTGCAAGGTTCAGATAAGTGGCTTTTGGCTGCCGGACTAATAAATTACATTTAAATGAGAACGAGTGAAGGTTGTCATAAATTGGTTTTCCAAAATAAATTTACAACAATCTTGCTTGGTGGAAGCATGCGTGCAGCTTTTGATAGTATAAACTAATTGGAGAAAAACATTCTTGGAATAATATTGTTCAACGGCAAAAAATCAATCTTTGATCCTACTTTTAAACACAGATACAGAATAGCTAAGTAGACAGGTTAGAATCCAATTTCAACTATATCCAGTGGAGGTACCCCCCCCCCCCCCCCCCACTGATGTCCGTGTCCCTGGGTACCCACCCAACCCCTTTTAAAATCTAGACTTTTGAGAAAAAGATGATATCAGAGTCAAATGCTACATGTTAATTTGATAACTTCAGTGTTTAAACTATTTTTCCATTTACACGCTGACAATGTTTTAGTTTTTTTCATTCACGTAAGATCATCTTAGAAAAAAAAGAAACCAGATGGCATTACAAGAGCTCTGAAAATGGGACAGATAATGAGAAATGCAAGTGGGAACTATAATTTTAATCTGCCAGAATTGCCCCCTTTGAACAAATGATGCACCCCTTGTGCTCCCTAAATTGTTGACCATTATTTTCGGTGCTGACTCACGACTCGTGCTTTTGTATAGTTTTTCAGAAAAAGTCATTTGATTCGTTTCAAAAAAAGAAAAAAGGAAGAAAATAAACAGGAAAAAAATCTAACAAAAGTGCGATAATTTCGTCCAATTCTGTGGTAATATCTTTCTGCAATCAATTATAAAATATTTAACATTATGGTTTTGTACTTTGACGTTTATGATAAAGGCTTATCATGGTTGGAGTCAAAATAAGCAACAGTTGTTTATGAGGTCTTTGTAGGACATTTCCTCTCTTTTGACAGTATGGTCTGATGGAAGAAAACATTCTCAGGAGGATTGGTACTTGTATAAACTTTGTAACAGTGGTTTTTTTTTCAAATTGAAACTATAAATAAACACAAATGGAAACTATAAATAAACACAAATTGTCAGCAATTAATTGTACTCTGACCCTGAAAATATTATTGTATATTGATAGCCTAAGCTAGACCACCATGCCTCCCGTCCCAGAGGGGGTGTCAACCAACATGGCACGAAAGGGCAGGACAAAACTCGGCCAGCATCCTTTGTGTGTTCAAAATTGTCATTGGTAGATGCAACCACATTTTAAAACTCAATTAATTAAGTACACATATAAGCTTAAACTAACCCCAGCAATAACTGTACATGTTAACAACTAACTGAGATAAACAGTCGTGGAAAGAATTTCAAAACAAACACTGTTAACGTGCGATATCTCAAATACGTAACCACCATTGAAATGAAAAAATAAAAAGTAAGTTTTATTGTAAACATCAACATATGTTGATTAAAACAATCAAAAAGTTCAAAAAACCAAAGGTATACTTTGCCTTTAACGTCTCGACAGACCATTGTCCTAAACCCTATACTTCCATTTTTATTATAAACGTGAACTCACCGATTCTGGAGACGATGTCTCTGTCAAAACGTCTGTGTTGAAGTGGGAAGGCCAAAATAATCTACACATCACCAAGAAACAGAATTCTGAGATGACATATTTAGACGACGATGTAAAACTCTTGTCAGTGATCGCCGGCGACCATGAAACAAACGATTAAGTAGAGCTCAGGATGAGTGATCAATTATTCAAAAATAACTGCTCAGGGAGATGACTTTGTAGCGGAAAAGACGAGACCCATTACTAAACAAATTAAATTCTTAATGAGAAGACCACTTGGTGACAATCAACCCCTAAAAGCAATTCACTGACGTCGCATAGTAACCAAAAGTTGTTGTTTATCTAGAGTGGTGTGTAGTTATGGATGGACGCTAAAAGCACTGCGTGCTGTCAATTTCAATTACTATATTTATAAGGAATATTTCAGAGCCAACACTCCTTCCAAATATATTTACACATGGCTGTGTAACTCGTAAGCTTTGAACATCACTATTAACGAAATCTCACTATAGAAATGTATTGATCGAGCATTAAATAATTTGAGACTTCATGGTTAATAGCCAAAGACGGCCTGTGTTAAGTGTAGTGCATTGTTAAGGGCTATACCGGTACATCCACATTAGTTCATCATTGTTGAAGGGCATGTTCGCTTTGTGATCTAAATTAGATATAGGTCTAGTACAATGTTCTGTAAAAACTGGACACAACAAAATTATTGATTATTTTATCTTTCGGGTACGAGGGACTCATGTGTTGTTTTTCTTTATCATTGCTCAGGGATTCCAGCGCTAATTACGTATGCTGGTATCTGATATTGAATATTAATTTCCTGTACTGGGCGGATAATCGTCCAATCATAAACTCTCGTTACGTAATGATTATGTAGTATTCACCTTGCCACTATACATTAACCAATGAGCATACACCTTTGGGAACTATTAGCATAAAGCAAACCCGCCCACAATCTGACCTTTTTACAGTGGGAACAAGGCTCTGTTTCGTCTTCGTTTTTTGGTACGAGGTTGAAAAACCATGCTTCGACCCCACGGTATACTGTATATCAAGTACTGCAGTACCGTGCCAGTATTGTTATGCTACCTGGTGAATTAAAAGTGGGGTGCTTGCGTAAAGAGCCCTGGACAAGGCTAGACCAAATCAGACATCGCTCACAGTCGGCATGCACGGTAAGATACAAACTAACCTTAACCAACGATGAAACGGCAATTGACAACAAAGGAAACATAAAAACAACAGGGATTGAAGTTCATAATTGTTTTAATTTTATAAACTTTTTTTTTCAGAGAATAAAAACTAAAAAGGGAAATATAATAAGGGCTCACAATCTATATCTTTGTTTTACCGTAAATAATATTCTGTATCCACCGATGCAGTTATAATTAAATTATCTATCAAATTAATTAAGGTACCCCTGTTTCTAATTACTGGATTCGAACATACCTCCCATCACCGTGCAAGCTCGAGGGTATCTTGGTTAAAATATCTGATCTGGATTGTGAAGGTGTCGAGTTCGAATCCAACCCGAACAGAGTATGCCGGCCCCGTGAGTTTTGTTTCCTTACAAGTTGGGGGGGGGGGGCGGCACTGGCTACGTAGTGCTTATCACCCGTCGATGTAGGGTAAAACACGCACAAAATAATACAAAGACTCTGGTCACAGTGCATTATTATAAAAACTCAAAAACAGAAATTTGTCAGCGAGAAGCAAATTATAGTAGGCCTAAGCATAGTTTTTGTATAGGCTGTGACTACTTTTTTCCTGTTCAACTAATCATATATATTATTAACTTTGACATTGATGCAACAAATTCAAATATCAGTAATATATAATTTTTATATTTTATGCGAATAAATGCCCTTCGGAAATAGAGTGCAATATTGCTTGGTCATATCAGTCATACCTTGGTATAGACTGAGTAGGGTTCTTCTATAGCAAACGCCGTTAGCTGCGAAGCAAAGTGATGGGTCGCCGTGCCTGTGCCTGTTTCCCTTTACAGTGTCGCAATTTCGCGATTTAAATGGGTGGACCTAAACGAATAGAAGGATATTAACTTGAACAAAAGTTTTCAGCAACCGTGAAAGTGTAGCTTATATAACTGTTTAAATACTCGTATATTAGCCACGCGTTCTAACATATCGTGTATGTTGTTTTCGTGCACATTTAGTGATAACGTTATATAAACACTTGGAAATAACTAATTTTACCTAAACAAACACATTAGACCGGTTATGTGAGATATCGTCATGTCCTGAAATGAACTTATTTCTACTGTTCAAACTAACTTCACCTAATACGCTTAGTACTGAAGCACAAACTTTTCACAAATCAACTAACTATTTATTTTAGAAACAGGCCAATATAGACGATTTATATTCAACTTTCAACGAGTACTAGGATTGTATAAGGTGTTTTCTTGATTAATGGATATCATAAAGCTAAATAAAAACCCATAATATGCCAGTGCGTCAATATAAAAGGGTGGCTGTCGTCATGATCACAGCAGGCTATTGGTTGTATATCGAATGGCCCTTTCCCATGAAGTAGGCCCTATGTGAAATGCACATCGCGCTTGCGCACTAACACTATTCTGGTTGTCAAAATGAGGGAAAACCGCGCCTGTCATTATGCGTTTGTGCGTCTACCTACCAATAATGCCTATGCGTCTTTGCAAACCAAGACTGTCTGCATGGGGTGCTAGTAATCAGCATAATTCATGGGAAAGGCCAATCTTTATAACCGAGTTACTGCACGTGCCTGCGGCTGACCATCACAACACAAAGGACGCCGTCATTATGATATTATTGTGACTATGACGACCTGTAGTAACTGGTTTAGAGTCTATTATTTCATGAACATCCACAGCCCGGTTACGATCATGTCGTAAATTGTGTCAAACTACTAATTTGAAAAAGCTTCAGCTATCTACCAGTGTTCACCTTCAAGTGTCCCTTTCAACAAAATAAAGAAACCGATTCTTGCAGACTCAGCGATTCTTTGCATGGAATAAAACTGTTTAAAAGTGTACCCTATGCCTTACCAGACTTTACTCCAAATACTTAATAGAACTCCATTTAAAGGGCTGTGTCGTCATGGTCAAAGCAGGCCTGCTGTGGCTGTTAATGGAATATGAACCCTCACCAAGTTACTGCACGCACGCGAACCCCTAAGATATGTCACGGAGGAAGGGCGCGCGTGTGCAGTAGCTGGGCTAGAGTTCATACTCCATGTAAAGGCACAAGCCTGCATTGGTCATAACGACACTTGGTCCTCAACTCCCCCCCCAAAAAAAAATAAAATAAATAAATAAATAAAAAAAAAATAAAAAAAATAAAAAAAACAAAAAAAAATAAAGTAAATAAATACATAAATAAATAAATAAATAAATAAATAAATAAAAAATAACAAATAAATAAATAAATAAATAAATAAATAATAAATAAATAAATAAATAAATAAATAAATAAATAAATAAATAAATAAATAAATAAATAAATAAATAAATAAATAAACAAATAAATAATAAATAAATAAATAAATAAATAAATAAATAAATAAATAAATAAATAAATAAATAAATAAATAAATAAATAAATAAATAAATAAATAAATAAATAAATAAATAAATAAATAAATAAATACATGAATAAATAAATAAATAAAAATGAAACAACAACAATCAAGCAAAAATTGGAATATATATAGATCGCCTAGCATAATTAAACTGTGAATCTTTGTTGAGATCAAAGAACATCTACTTTTTCGCAGCAACCTCTAAGACAATATTGTCAAAAGTACAGCGAATTATTAAAATTTACATTTAATGCATCCAGCCTTCCACCAGCCATCTGAAAACCTCTTCTCATAACAAAAGCAAATAAGTATTACTTTTATCTTGTACACTACTCCATATTGTCTGGTATAAGCTGAAACTCGTCTTAAAGGGACACACTGCCTTCAAATCTCTCAAAAACAGCTTTTGGGAAATACACTTGATCGTTTTTAGGAGTCGTTTATGCAACAACAACAGAAACACCACAATGTGTTGTAGTTTGTGAGAAGTGATTTGGAATGAACATAAATTTGCTTCTTGAAATACAACCAGCGAAACACACGGTCCGCCATTTTTTATTTATTTTTTTTGTCACAAAACTTCTACAAAATAGGGGACCGTGTTCTGTCATGAATTTTAATAGCAATTCGAATTAATTTTATTCGAATCTTTATCTTTAAAATATCTTTTTAAGTATATTCATTTCATAACAAGTGCTTTGTATAGCCCAAAGAGCCGTAACCGAAGGCAACGTGTCCCAATAAGTAAAACGTGTTCGAATGGACAATATTTCACATAAGTTGTCTTATCTTCATTTCGGTTGCTTTGAGGGATTCGTCAGCCTTCCACGGTGACCAGTATATTCCCTGGTACTGTGTTACCCCAGCGGTGTTATGGTAAAAACCATTCAGATTACTAAGTGTGTCATCACAATGAGAGAACCACCAACCTCCACCCAAGGACTTGGCACAATTATCGCCATCGTCGTCGTTGTCCTCGTCAAACGTTGAGAACTTTTTCGATTCAAAACCGTCACCTTCAAAGAAACAAAACAAAAGTAATTTTTTAAGGAAACCTGAGCAAGTTACATCACTGGTCGTTCATCTTTCATTTTTAATCATATGCTTTATATAAGATTATACTGCAAACAAAACATCAATATAATGGGTAGTGATTATCTTTAACAGGTTTATGGGGAGATTTCAGCGGGACACTCTGGATCAATCTTTCCATAACTTTTAAACATTACATACAGAAGCCAAGGATGAAAAATTTACGAGATACGCCCCCCAACCGTATATTTCGAATATCACGAGCGAATTTGATGAAACTTGTCAGAATTGACAACATTGTTAATTTCACCAACTCATACATGATGACGTAAAAGAAAATAGTTACCATTTTTGTCGTTTTTTTCTCACTTTGGTAACAAATTGTATTTTCGCATACAAATTTCCGTATGTTGTTGTCTCAATGCAATAAAACTTTGAAACTTGTTTACTCTAAAAAAAATATATATCAATAATGTGACATTGAATGTTATAACTGTGGTCACCGTTGATGCGCTATAACTTGTATATCCAATTCGGGGGATTGGTATTTTTTATTATTTTTTCCCCCACCTAAAAATCTGTGTGCAATGATAAGGCCTGATTGATTATTTGTAGTATTGCCAAAACGAGTTAGAAATAAGCATGCTAAACAAAATAAATTTGATATAGTTTTAACCTCTCAATACCAGCTAAAAGCACAAAAACCAAGATATAGCGGCCATTCTGATTTCCGACAATACACTTCACACTATTATGTGACACAACATTACAACTTTTGGGGCAAAAAAAAGAGCAAAAAATGTAAATAAAATTGTTAGAATTATTGATTCAAAGTAAAAAATTAAAAAAAAACAGTTGTCACGGTACCAGCTTACACCCAATAACAACTTACTTTTTACAACATGATCTTAGATAACTATTGAGAAAAGTAAGAATATTTGGTGGTGATCAGATGCAGCGTTAACGAGTTACGGGCAAAAATATGGTGAGGGCACATAACACATACAGGTTTTTATTCCTTACCGTTATCATCGGTGACGTCTCCTGCTTTGAAACCCTCAAAACTGACGTCAATCTCATAGTGACTATTCTCCTCTTTAATGATGAATTTGTCGTATCGAACCTTGGCAACAGAGCCATCGAATGCAGTCAGAGTGACTATCAGCTCCCATACCGGTCCATCATATGTTATCTTGTGAATCTTGTCATTCCCTAACCAGAACTCTCCATCTAGATCTCCGAACCCCGCTTTGTAATCGGCCCAGCTTCGGTTGAAGTGTATTGATCCATCGTAGCGTTTTTGAATCACCTTGAAATTTGTAAAATTTGTCAGAGGATAAACCTTGATAATTACCGTTGTTTTAAAACATCAACAATTGATAAGCATCAAATGGAGAAAGGGGACAACTACAAACACCTCGGCAAAATACTGAAAATACAGGATACTACAAAGAAGGAAATAAGGGGTGGGATCATGGGGGATGGAAGTGTTTTGGAATGAACAAAGAATTACTAACTGACAAGGAAAACCCAACGACTTCTAGAAGAACATTTTACAATCAGTGCATCCTGACAACAATGACATACGGGGCAGAGACATGGTCAACAACCAAAGAGATGGAACACAATTTAGTTCTCACGTAAACACGCGAGAACTATGGGAAAAGGATGCCCGGACTAACTTTACGCGACAAAGTCAGACATAGCAATATAAAAACTCAGATCAAAGACATCATGGAAAAGACCGAGGAAATGAAGTGGAGATGGGCAGGACACTTGTCAAAAAGACATGACAACAGGTGGACCAAGAGACTAACCAAACAGCAACCTAGAAGAGAAAACAGAAGAAGAGGAAGACTAAAGAGAAGGTGGAGAGACGAAATCCAAGCATGCACAGACACGACAACTTGAACCAGAATAACAAGGAGGGCTTCATCCAACAACGGGTGATTGTGATGATGGTGATGATTTACGTATGGTTAGTTTATTCCTTTATTTTTTCCCCGGTTTTCAAAATATATTTTCATACAATTTCTAGATACGATCGGAAGCAAAGTCTAGTTATGGTTGACTCCATGTTTTTATCTGTCGTATCAACAAAAAGTAAACTACATTTGACCTGTTTTGACGATATCGCACAAGGGTCAGAATTGACCCGGATTCAGGGTACCCATGTGTCAGAATTGACCCGGATTCAGGGTACCCATGTGTCAGATTTGACCCGGATTCAGGGTACCCATGTGTCAGACTGACCCGGATACAGGGTACCCATGTGTCAGACTGACCTAGATTCAGGGTACCCATGTGTCAGACTGACCCGGATTCAGGGTACCCATGTGTCAGACTGACCCAGATTCAGGGTACCCATGTGTCAGACTGACCCGGAAAGTGGCTTAAAATTGTTTTATTAACACGGAAACTGCGCCAGTTTTTGCTTTAATTTCTAGCAAAATGACCCAAAAGTTAAGCCCCCTGGGACCCCTGATTGGGTCAATTGTGACACAGACTTTTCAAGAGTGAAACAAAAACGGGCTTAAAATAAGAAATGTAAACGAAGAGTCAATGGTGGAATCGAGACTCACGATTCGAGAGACACTTACAATGTATCCCTTGTTAGGAGTTTCCATATTACAGTTCACTCTGAATGTTTTCTCCTTCTGCTCGATGGTATATACGCCGCTGGTGGTCTTGCCCTGCTCACGAGCATGCTGACAGTCACTATACACGACTGGAGCCCCACTAGTTACAGGAGTCTCTGATGTCTCGTCTATGAATAAATATGAAAGTTATATTTAAAAAAATAAACTAAACTATTTGTTTGAATAAATAACTCGATTGTCAATTCTTGAGGCATTCTGTTAACCTTGTACACATGACGTCAGTGACCAGGGCCCAATTTCATAGAGCTGCTTAAGCACAACAAGTGGCTGAGCACAAACTAATTATGCTTACCAGAATAAGGTTCCAGCCAAACTACCATGTCTCATGCACAATTTATGACTGGTATACTGCTACGTTTTTATTAGCAGAACATTGTTAAGCAATATTTCCTGCAGCTCTATGAAATTCGGCCTACGGGCCGATTTCATATAGGCCTAGCTGTAAAGCAGAAAATACTGCGTAGCAATTTTCGTTGCTAAGCAAAAAATGAGTGGGGCACCAGTCACGAAAGTTTAAACTGTATGGAGTTTTGGCTGGTAGCCACTTTCTGCTAAGCAATATTTGTCTGTGCTTAGCAAGACGCATTAGGCCCTATATATATATATATATATATATTATAGCTCTATGTGCGCTTGGTACCATTGCATCAGGCTGACATTGACATGTTCAGAAGTAACTTATGCTTTATTAATTCAAAAAACAAACATATTTTATATAAAAATAGGCTTGAACACAATGCGTTCACAAAAGAGGAAAATGCGTTTTAGTGTCATCAAAATGTAGTGAACGATCGCAATCGAGATCTCTATCGGGGCCACATAATGCCATAAGAGAATGGTGACCAACTGCAGCGTCCCCCTTCCGAAATAGAAGCATACCCCCACCCCAAACTTACAAACCCATTCTACCTGGACCCCTCCCCACTTCAAAGCAATGCCCCCCCCCCCCGTCCCCCACCGAATAAGTCCCCCGCCCCCTACGCTGTTGTGCGTTCATTATAGGTTACATAGGGCCCCCTAATAGTTTTCAGTTTCCGGAAACGATGACAAAGTTACCGCCCGAATCTGTCAAATATTAGGATAAACATCAATTGATCCTCATGTAATTTTCTTATTATAGCCGTGATCGCCATAATGGAAATTTGAAAAGCAAGTGTGCAATCTGTGACGTGGGGCTCAACATCTAAATACATGTTTTCTTAGCTCGGCAGACCAGCAGAACGAGAGACTGGGTCTTATTCATGAACAACAACTTACAATGTCCTTAAAATCGAATGAACTTTAAAAACTTTCTTCAAAACTTCTTCAACGATCAGAAGGGGGGGCAACGTTGACCATTGATTTTGATCTTATCGACTTTTTTTGTTTCTCTCTTATCCCTGAGCACATTCTTACCTGGTAAAGTAGAGTCTGTGTACACGAAAGGAGCTCCACCAGCAACAGGAGTCTCTGATGTCTCGTCTATTTGAAAATACAAACAAAATAAGAAGGAAAAATAGATAAATATGACTATACTAATTATGAGGTGTTCGGTACGGAGCTCTGTAAGTGCCATCCAGCTTTGTTGAGATCCTGGGATAATTTACTGAAGGATGATGACATCATAATTATAAGATGACGACATCCAAAGATAATTAACTGTATAGTGCCACTGTCCTGAAGTAAATTATCTCAGGATCTAAACATGTCAGGTGGCAATTTAAGAGCGTATACGTATTTTCTCTCTTATCCCGGATGACATTCTTACCTTGTGAAGTGGAAGTTTTCTTAAGGTCCTCACTTTGCGGGCTTTCATTGGGGCATCCTTGTGATCTACGGAGTCCTTCAACGTCCATTGGCAGAGTGTCGATGTAGACAGGTTGGTTCTGCCGTGGCGGTGCATAAGCGTTGTGTCCGCCCAGCACGACTTGAGTGCAGGAACAAGGATCCCCCGGTGGTAGAACGAACCGAACCCTACCGCCAACAGATCTATCTGGTTCCGTGATTAGAACACAGATACGGGCTGACACTGAAGTCCCTGGAACCAATGACAGAGATTGTCTCAATGACAATTAGTTTGTAATAACGTACAACCAGCTTATTGTGTGCTTCTTCTGATGTTTTTTTTTTTTCAATTCACTCAATGTAACCAAACTGATGGCTTGAATTAGGCCAAACCGACCCGACCAAAATGTTTGCATCATGTAAGCCAGTACTCATTTTACTGCTATTGAAAAAAAAAAATCTGAAATTTGTGCAACACATTATGAAAGGATATGTCTAGCGGGGTACATTTTATCCAGTTTTTAAAACATTAACACCTCAAGTTGACCTTGGGAATTTGCAAACGTTTGAACACAATGTGAAAAGAGATTTTACGTTTTGTTAAATGAATATTTTGTCAAATTAAATGTTTTTTAAAAAGTGGGGGAAAATTACATTTGCCAAATGGCTTGTAACTATTTTGCTAAGAACTTATTTTGCTACAGACTTCTGATTATGCAACAACAAAAACATAAACAAGTATACAAATAAAATGTTAAACACTGATTCGAAAAACATTAATATCGGATAATCAAGTGAGAAGGAAAAATGTTTTAAAATATCAGATCGAAAAGAAAAATGTTCCTAAAAACAAATTATGAAAAACAATGTAAATAAATAATTTGGGGGAAAAAAACCCAGAAAAATCAAACAAACCAAAAAACAGAAATTGCAACCGTACATACCTGCCACAAGACAAATTGCCGCAATGGCATTCCAAACCAGGTTGGTTTTCATGTTTCGTTCGCGACTTCAATGCAAAACAAGCTGAAAGACAGAAGAATTAATGCAAAGTAGTTGAAACCTTCTTAGAAATACCATGGTTATCATAATCCTTAAAAAAGATTGTTTACATCAGAACTAAAGTATCAAACCATAAATCGTCGAACTTTTCTACCGAGTGGGTTTTAATGGTAGGGTCATAGATTTGTTTTTAAGAACGTAATGATAAGTTTAAAGCAAAATTATAAGGAAAGATACAATCAAGCTGAATATGCTGCCTATATTTGCTAAGAAAACAATTCAACACAAATTGTTACGATATTTTCACAAGAACGTCAAATCCATCCTTGTTTAGCGAGGTGAGAGTGCGTACCTACCGCATCTCTGGCCGCAGCATTCATGAACAGACACCAAATCTGGGAAAACTGAGAGACGATTCATGTATGAATCGTTTTCTTGTTTCGAATGTTCTGTCGTGTAAAAAATTACTCAAACCATATTACTTCAAATTCTTTCTCAAAAGATTGTTTCCCCCTTCTTAAGGTTATTCGTTTTTAGAGTGGTCACCAATGTATGAGGCTACCTTATAGTGTATTTTCTGAGCACTGCGGTGGCTGTTATAGTGACAATTTGGCACTTTTGGAGAACAAAGGGAATACACGTTGGTCTGTTACTATCAATAATGGCTCAGAGCCTCAAATTGGATGGCCTTTATTCTTTCGGCACATTCTCACATCTCCATTTCTGCATGCGGCTAATGACGTCAGATTTATAAAAGGTCTAAGAATGGCAAATTAGTCATTTCCTCGCATTATCGCCCAGGCCACGGGCCGATTGAATAGAAAGTGTTATTAAAATTCGCGGCACGTGCCTTCATATCTGTAGAAGAAGAGCAAGGTGAGATGCTACGCTAAATTGTGTAATATGACAATGTTTTATATCGTTCATCTGCAGCTCCTCTCCTTTGCAATCATTCGACCCGGCTGCTTCTGAATTCAGCCTTCGAAAGTTATACAGGGTCAACAACGTGAGGGCTTGCGAACCTTATTGCACCTTAAACTAACTTCCCATCGTGCTTGACTCAAATTATCTAAAAACAATACAAAAATTTGTGAATGTGATTCGTATCAGAAATTTCGATACATTTGTTTTTTAACAACTATAAACCGTTTGTGGTACGGAGTAATCCTTTTAAAAAAAGGTTAAATTCTTTTAAAAGTCATCTCTCCTGAGAGAAAACACTTATTTTCGCTAACCACATACTTTAAACGTAATTTCACCACACACTTAGCTAAGACGACACTTTCTTCTGATAACTTTTTTTCAGAACTATAAGTTGTCATCTGAATTCCGAAATCTACTTGGCGGTATAGCAAGACACGTTCTCAAAGAACAAAATCGACACGGCTAGATGTGTTACCGCAAACTCAATACACATTGAAACCTCACAATGCAATGCCTTAAAAACCAATGGAAACAGCTGTATTTGTGCATTTATAATTATGATGTTTCGATTTGTTCTGCCAGTCTTGCCCTATTAGTTGTTAAATAACTGGGCAAGCACTACATACGCAGTGTGGACCTGAGAACAAAAGAGGTCCACGAAATGTAAGGATCTGAAGCACTATGTGGACTTACACACGTCCACACAACGTTATTTGCAGTGTTGAGGAATAGGATTTTCCTTAAGTGTACAGAACAAAGGAATGTTCACACAACGACTGCAACACAGAGCTGTGTGTATTTATAATTATGATGTTTCGATTTGTTCTGCCAGTCTTGCCCTATTAGTTGTTAAATAACTGTTAGTGTGTGTGTGTGTGGGGGGGGGGGGTGCTCTCACTCTGCCTGATGACGGTTAGTGCTTGTATACCGTGATGTGAATGCTCTCTGACCTCTTATTTACCTTCACGCTGTGTTTAGTCCAGTAAACATATTATTATTATTATTATAGGGATGCTTATTAAGCACAAAAAGTAGCTAACCACATGCCGATCAGAATAGGGTTACCAACCAAAATACCCTGTCACATGTGCAATTTGTGAATGGTATTCTGCCTGTTTGTTTTGCTAAGCTGAAGATTGTTAGCATTTCTGTTCCATAGCTCTAAGAGTTTGAACCCTGATCGGGAGACACTTTTCTTCGACATTACATGTCAAAAAAAAAAAGTCATGTACTTCCTACCAGACGATTCGGTACAGCTCAAAGGAGAACTTTCGTTATTACATGATGGTAATATTTTATCAACTTCTGAAGTGAAGAACGAGTGAACTGAATCGTAAAACTAGTTTAGACGTTAATAATTTAACAATTCATGATTTTATGAGGTAATTATGATGAGTAGCTATTTCTGTTTTACCCATACACCGATGTGTGTTAAACGCTATACACTCAGTACTTTCCCCGAGTCAATAGGTACAGTTTGGGGCGCAAGTCGCGAATTTTGTAAAAAATATTTGCGTTGATATTCACGATTTTGGGCATGAGCCTTGAATGTTTGACGTGCACTGACGTCAACATCATGAATTTTGTCGGAAATATTGGCCCCCAATATTTGGTTGAAAAGAGAGGAGTCAACAATAATAGTGACCCGTTTGAGGACGTCACATCATTAGGGCAAACTTAAATGCCAAAATATTCTTAAAAGATAACGCAGACTACTTCACTGATTACCATTAGTGCAGAAAAGTGCCTATCTTAACTCATTAACTCATTACAAACCATATAGCTCTGTGTTATTTAAGTGTATTTAAAAAAATAGATATATACATTTGGTCATTAATATTGCCGACTCGGGGCAAAAGTCGTAAATTTAGTCTTGAATATTGGTTCCAAAATTCGAGATGTGAATATTGGCGTCAATATTCACGTCTTGTGTGAGGGTGCTTTCTATAATATCACGCGGCTCACCCCACATATGCCTACCAACAAAGACTTTACATAAGGAAGATCGTGGGTTTAACCATTTTGACTGTATGTAAACTCTGTCTAACCATACTGAGATCATCAAACTTCAATCATCAACAACTAATATGACTTTTCCCAATTGAATAATGAACACGAATATTAAACAAGTCTGAGGGTCATAGATTTGTACACAACTATACTCCAACAATGACAATCAAAACTTACTTGGTATTAAGAACTGCAGCAGCTTTTGATAGTAAAACTATTTTGAGAATTGATTCTATTCTACGAAATATGGTTTGATAATTTTTTTATTCCAAAGCATTTGAATCTGAGAAACGATTCATGCATGAATCGTTTCTCAGATTATAGGGTTGGTGTTCGTTCGCAAATGCTGCGGCCAGAGATGCGGTTGGTACCCCGTCACCTTTTTAAACGTGGATGAATTCGACGTTCTTGTGAAAATCCCGTGAAAGTTTATAGTTTTCTGTGGTTTTCTCAACACGTAGACACTGTATTCTGATGAACCTTTCAGGTGTGACAAAATTTGCTACAAAACGAAGCCCGTATTGATGGGATGTGTAAAGAAAAAAATGAACATCAAGTATAATAAACCACAAAATAGGGCTGGATAGCTCAGTTGATAGGGCGCCGTTGCGTTAATCTAGAGGTCGTTGGTTCAAGTCTCGCTCCAGTCAATTTGTCTTTGTTCAAACCAAATTAATAAAATTTTCCCAGTCAGATTCCTTTGTGGTTTATTACTTGATATTTAACATAGTCCCAATAAGGTGATCCCTTGGCTGCCGCTTCCCAGGTTGTAATCGTAAACTTGGGTGTGATCCCTGGCTACACAGGGGTGCGTTTTCGCGGTCGTAACCAATAACTGTTTCGGTTGACTTGGCCACTGTTTAATCACTAGTCAGTGACCAAAACAGTCATTGGTTACAGCCGCGAAAACGCACCCCAGCATGCAGCTAACGGTTGAATGGCTTCTGACTGGAACCCCCGAACAAAGATATTGACTAATAGGGAGACTGCCAACATAGCGCTGGATAGAGTTGGTAGAGCGACAGCGCGTTAGTCCGGAGGTCGTTGGTTCAAGTCCCGCTCCAGTCAATTTGTCTTTGTTCAAACCCAAATTATTTTGAAAAAAATGAACGTGAACCAAAGCCAACAAGTTATAAAACACAAGGGAAACCGACTGGGTCAATTTAAATAATTTGGGATTGAATAAAGAAAATTGACTAGAGCGGGATTTGAACCAACGACTTCTGGTTTAATGTACCGGCGCTCCAACAAGGGACATATCTAGCCCTATGTTGATGGTCGCCCTATTTGTTGTCAATATCTTTGTAATTGTTTGGGTTGGCAGTCAGAAGCCATACAACCGTTAGCAGCCGTGTCTCCTGGGATTACACTCAAGCGTACGATACAAACTATCTATATCAGTTATTAATAAATAATATTATCAGAGTTCATTGGCGGAGTTAGTCTTTTTGGAATACGTTCAAACAATGTATTTATATATTTATTTATTTATTTATTTATTTATTTATAATATTAAGAATAGCAGCTTGTTCATTTTCATTATTTATATAGAAAATAATATCTCTCAGAACCGTAAGATTATCCCTCATATTTCTGTCATAAATACCACAACATTGATCAATACCTGTAATGAACGGCATAATTCTGTTTAATTAAACGGTTAGTTATGACTTTGGAAAAAGGTTACTTCTTTCTCCTTTGTTTTTTGTAAATAAGACGAATCAACGCACTGGTCTTAAGAGCAGGGAGAGAGCCATTCTGACAGCAATCATTGATAACTTGAATGAAATCCTCTTTAAGAGTCATTTCACGTAAATACTTGACATATGTGTCCACGGTCAAATAATCATTTTTTTAAATACTTTGTAGGTCGAAGGGCCTTGGGGTGCAAGTAAACAAAATCGAACTTATAGCCCGTTGCCATGGTAACAGCTCATTTTGTGTTTTTGGCATTTTAGGCCGATTTGGAGGTCTGAAAAACTGTTTTTTAGCTCATGTTTATAACTTCACCCTACCAAAATGCAAAATTATTTCACAAAACCGTTTATACCACTACAAAGTATCCTTCTTGGCCTTACTTGAGAAAAAAAATAATTGCTATAAATTTTACCCTTATGCTATTTTTGCATCAAGCATTAAAGCATGTTTTTAGAACTTGCAAAATCGACATTTTTACCCTATTTTTGGCCCTAAAAATTTCAATTTGCCAGGGGTCTCAGAAAAATTTCCTTTCGGTTGTGATTAGGGCCAACATTGGTCTTTCCATATCTGGTGAGAAAAACTTGGGCAATTGTATCCTGTTGTGACAATACTGCCTCAAAAATGGAATTTTTTCCCAAAACAGGAAAAATGCATTTTGAAGTTTTTCTCTCAGTTTGAACCAGTATCATTAAAAAAGAACACTTTAATCAATCAGGCACCTTTTCCTGAGTGTTCTGTAAGCTTGTTGAATAACCCCACATTGATGAAAAACTTTTGATGACTTAAATCTCAGACTTTACCCCACCCCCCCTCCCCCCCCCCCCCCCGAAGCGTATTAAGTTACATTCCCTTACGAGTCATTCGTGCCAACTCATCTGACGGGTTGGCAGGCCCCGTATCAGATTTTGCTATTTTTGTTTGTAAACATTCCACTATGGTGTCATGAACACTCACCAAATTCTAGAAAACTACTCCTTAAGATTTCTGAGGTATGGCCCCAAAAAAAGTTTAAGCCCCGCCCCTTCAAATTTACTTTTTGTGTTTTGGGCATTTTTAGAGGCCTATATCTACAAATTGAGAAAAGATATGTAACTGCAAATTAATATACAGGGTACCTGGTACCCCATCAACTAGAATATACTGTCAAAAGTAGCATAGGACATTCTTATACCAAGGCATAGGTCTATCAAAACTGACATTTTAGCCCGCGGAATGATTTTTCGTAATTTTTGAGACCCCTGGTGCTTAAAGTTAAATGTCAGATTGCTTTTGTATTACATTTGGTTATAAACTAGGTGTCATGAACACTCACCAAATTTTTGAAACCTACTCCTTAACATTTCTGAGATGACCCCCTAAAAGTTTAAGCCCCGCCCCTTCAAATTTACTTTTTGTGTTTTGGGCATTTTTAGAGGCCCTATATCTACAAACTGAGGAGATAAGATATGTAACTAGAAAATAATATACAGGGTACTTGGTACCCCCATCAACTAGAATCTACTGTCAAAAGCAGCATGACATTTTTATATCAAGGCATAGGTCTATAAATCTGACATTTTAGCCCGCGGAATGATTTTTCATCATTTTTGAGACCCCCTTGTATTACATTTGGTTATAAACTAGTTGTATATGTGTGACCTGCTATAAGGATAGACCAACCCCCCCCCCTTTGATGGGTATTTATAAATATACTTTGTGTCCAGTCTACTTCTTTGAGAAGTAAATAAAAAAAATGACTCTCTATACTCCTTCAAGTAAAACAAAAATGAATATGACTAATTTAAGGTTATTGTTGTGTATGCATGCAGTTTAGTGAAATCACTTGTTTACAAAAGAGCTGACAGAGCCTTGACTTCCTGCAGGCATAGTATGTACACTACGGAAGTGTAGTGCTGCCACATGAAAAGCAATCCTTCTCTTACATGTCTTAATGTGTACATACACAATAACTATCATGTACGTCAATAAACATACATAATAACTATCATGTATAGTACACAATTACTTATCAACGTACAAAATAACTACGGACTTACCATGTACGTATAGACGACGATTATGATGTTCGTACATGATAATTATCATGTACGTAATTGTACACTACACAAAAGGTTATGTGTACGTACACAATAATTATGATTTATGAACACATCCCCATAAGACCAGCTGTATAAAAAGATTTTGTGAAGCATCTCCATGTGAAATAATATTCTTAAACAAGCTTGGTACAAACTATTAGTTAACATCCTAATAAAATCCAAACAAAGCCGTGTTTTGGTTGCCATTTTAAAGTATTTTATCTCTGTATTCATAAGCCACTATCTCGGGGTTGTTTGAGAGTACTTTTTGCATGGAGATGCTGCACAAAATTGTGCACTATACATGATGCGTCTGAAGTTGATCGTGAATCGTCATTATTCTGTACATACACTAAACATGATAGTTATCGTGTATGGGGGGGGGGGTGACAATTATCATGTACGAACATGATAGATATGTACTAACAGGATCCTCTACGTACACGATAAGTCCGGAGTTACCGTGTCAGTGATAGTTATTTTGTACATCCAATAGTAGTAATGTATGTATGATAGCTATAATGTACGAACATGATAGTTGTTGTACACGATCATTTTTACACGCAGATTGTTTTCATTCAAGTGGCGGCACTACGCTTCCATGGTGTACAAACTATGTCTGCAGGAACTTAGTCTAGGTTCTGTGGCTCTTTTGTAAACAAGTGATTTCACTAAAAACTTCATAGTACACCAATAACCTTAAAATAGTCATATTCATTTGATTTTTTTTAAATGAAGGAGTAAAGAGTAATTTTTTTTAATTTCTCACACAAGTAGACTGGATACAAAGTATTTTTGGGGAAAATTTGTAAATCTGTAAGAATTGTCCCATGTTGTCAAATAACCACTTGAAAAAGGCGGTATTTTTTTGCAATTTTACAGCCAGACCCACAATCAGACCCCTGCTAAATACCCATCAAAGGTGTGATTGGTCTATCCTTATATCAGGTTACACATATACACCTAGTTTATAACCAAATGTAATACAAAATCAATCAGACATTTCACTTAGGCACTATAGTGGTCTCAAAAATTACGAAAATCATTCTGCGGCCTAAAATATCAGTTTTTACAGACCTATGCCTTGATATAAAAATGTTCCAAGCTACTTTTGACAGTAGATTCTAGTTGATGAGGTACCAGGTACCCTGTATAATAATTTGTAGTTACATATATTTTCTCAATCTGTAGATATAAGCCTCTAAAAATGCCCAAAACACAAAAAGTAAATTTGAAGGGGCGGGGCTTAAACTTTTATGGGGTCGTATCTCAGAAATGTTAAGGAGTAGTTTTCTAAAATTTGGTGAGTGTTCATGACACCCATAGGGGAATGTTTACAAACAAAAATACGAAATCTGAGGCGGAGCCTGCCAACCCGTCAGATGAGTTGGCACGGAATGACTCGTAAGGGAATGTAACATAATACGCTTCGGGGGGGGGGGAGGGGTGAGATTTAAGTCATCAAAAGTTTTTCATCAATGTGGGGTATTCAACAAGCCTACAAAACGCTCAGGAAAAAGTGCCTGATTGATTAAAGTGTTCTTTTTTAAAGATACTGGTTCAAACTGAGAGAAAAACTTCAAAATGCATTTTTCCCATTTTTTGAAAAAAAATTCCATTTTTGAGGCAGTATTGTCACAACAGGATACAATTGCCCAAGTTTTTCTCACCAGATATGGAAAGAGCAATGCTGGCCCTAATCACAACCAAAAGGAAATTTTTCTGAGGCCCCTGGCAAATTGAACTTTTTAGGGCCAAAAATAGGGTAAAAATGTCGATTTTGCAAGTTCTAAAAACATGCTTTAACGCTTGATGCAAAAATAGCATAAGGGTAAAATTTATAGCAATTATTTTTTTTCTCAAGTAAGGCCAAGAATGATACTTTGTAGTGGTATAAAAGGTTTTGGGAAATAATTTTGCATTTTGGTATGGTGGAGTTATAAACATGAGCTAAAAAACAGTTTTTCAGATCTCCAAAACGACCTAAAATGCCCAAAACACAAAACGAGCTGTTTCCATGGCAACGGGCTATATATGGATTTGAAAGTTCGATTTTGTTTACTTGCACCCCAAGGCCCTTCGACCTACAAAGTATTTAAAAAAAATTGTTTTTTACCGTGGACACATATGTCAAGTATTTACGTGAAATGACTCTTAATAATCTGCCAATACAATTGATAAAATTCAGTGGTTATACCGTCCATTTCCTGAATGGAACTCTCTAAATTTTCAACCACACAATCAGGAAAACTAATTTGTTTTAACTGTTTTCAAATTTTCTTTGGTAGTTTCACCGTCAATACTCCCAGTAGAATATAAATTCCGATAAAAATAATTGACACAATTACACACAGCGATGGAATGATTACTTTATAATAATGGCTTTTCAAAAATTTTAAATCATATTACTCATTTTGTTTTATTTATATACATAATTGTTTTAAGGGGTTGCGTTGCATCTTTTGTTCAAGCAAATGAAACGCCACAAAAAAATGCGACACCCCAGAAAAATAAAAGCCACACCGCCAAAAAATAATATTACAATAATGAAACGGGGAAAAAAAGAAGGAAAACAAAAATGTGACAAAACATGTAATGAACATCATATCTACGTCTTTTCTTGTTAGCATTTGTGTTCCTTCCAAAAAAAACCCAAAAAACACACACACACTTTAAATGTCTTAATTTCTATTGTTATGCAAATAAAGGAGTTTTCGTTTTGTTTTGAGTGGTTGTTGTTGTTGTTTTGGGGTTTTTGATTGGGAGGGGTGGGTCCTAAATTTTTTCCACCAAATTGTTTTTGGTGTGGGAAAAGTGATAAGAAAAAACAAAGAAAAAAAATACGAAACTGCACCCGTAGCTGTTAGCTCAAAGGCGCCCGGAAGCTCAATGGTGACCTTAACGTCGCCAGACTTACACGGTCTATTAACCGTGACCTCAGGGTACCTTGTCCACCTACTTACTCTTTTATGGTCCAAAGACCTCCGTGGTTTGGATATTTTTAAACCCATCCCTATCGCTCGAGTTTACTGGAAAAAAAGTTTAGTTTTCAAGACTCTTGCAGTAAATTACTAGAATTGTGGTTCAAATTGAAAAATATTTCCAAGGCTTGTTATTAACGTACAATTATCGTCCTTTTCATTAATTTTGTCATTGAATAACATAATATGCCAGGTTTAGAAGTGATAAGTCTGTATGGAACAATAAATGCCTCTCGTTAACGGTAATTTTTATGGTGATTATTTTATGTAAGGATGAACAAAATATTTGTAAAGGCTTTGACAGATCATTATTCATTATTCCTTTAGAGTTGACTTGTAAAATGCTGATAACGATGATATTATTTAGCTTGTAAACTTCTTTCATCATTTTGATATTGTTGAAACCTATAACTTAGCAATTAATCGGTAAGAGCATTTGATGCCAGGTATGAGCCTTCACGCACGGGTAGAGACGGCCAGCCAGCCGACCAGGCACACACAAAAAAAACCGGCATATCACAGTATATGATAATTCTGGCCGTCCATGCACGCTTGGTGTCGAATATAATTTGTTTTTTTGTTTTTCGAAGAAAACAAATTATATATGTTTTTTGTTTTGTATATGACATGTTACAAGTATAAATATATGTTTGACCTTTTCAAAGATTTTCGTTCACGTAAGGATGAATTTATGAAACATATTTACTAAAAGAAGGGGTGCTTTTAGCGCAGCTGTAGTCGAGTCCCTGTTGTCCGTGTCCGAGTCCCCTTCGGTCCGTGTCCGAGTCCACAAAAATTTGGACTCGAGATCGGTCTCGAACTCGAGACCAGGCTCGAGTCCTCCAGTAATGGGTGTTTTACAGTATTTCAGCACCCCCATCCAAAAAGTTGGGGTGCTGCAGCACCTACAGCACCCCGCTCTTGCGGGCCTGCATTCATGTATTTTTTTTTTCCTGACACCTTGTTACGCAAAAGGAAAACAAAAGTAAGCATTCTGGATGTGAATTGACGTAAGCGAAATTGTTGGAATATTTTCCATAAATGTTTAAAAAGACATTGAAACATGTTCACACGAAAGCTTTCCAGATGTAAGTTATCCAAAAATAAAAGCACATTATAATAATTGCCATTTTAATAATTCAATCATAGATCAGTTTGCAATTGTGTATGCAACCTTGTTGGACAATGAATAGCAAAAGATGACGAGGTGGTGAGACTTCATCAAATTTGCATTTTCCCCCCAAAGGCAGCTGTCAATACAGCTGCACATCGTCTGACGTGCCAGTATTGTTAGCAACATTTTGGTGCATCAAAGCATTTATTTTTTTCTTCTTCCCAAAGTACAATAATTGGGAGTTTCTCGAAAATATTGAAACAAAAAATCACTGACAACTGTCACTTTACTTTATATCTTCTTTGGAAATAAACTTTATAAGTTGGAATTCTACAAATTAATTTCTTCGAAGAAATCTACTGCAACCTCCTTTGTGGCATTTTAGAATAACATAATTACTTTAAAACGCATCGTTTATTCAGAACAAGTCAATTTCTACAGTTTATCTACATTAAGCCTAAAACAACAACAGAAAATGGCATACTACTGGTGGGTTCGAATGCCGGGTGAGCTCAAAACCCCACCAATATCTGTCGGGTTTGTTTACCCCGCATAAGACTCGGGAAAGCACTGGACATAATAAGGTGCTCATCAAAAACCAATGCCAGAGTAAACAAGAAAATTACTCTTGATCCCCAACACAACTATTACTGGTACACCTATTTAATTAGACACCTACAACCTACAACAACCACCCCCACCCTCCGCGCGCCCAAAACCCTTGCCCCCCCCCCCCAATCTGGGATCGGAAAATGCACTAAATAAATGGTTTGATCCATTACCCCATCCCAAATATGTCTTCGCCCCCCCCCCCCACCCAAACCCGACCCCCAATAACATTTCTGGATACGCTACTATGGAGAACAAACCACCGGAACGTTGATCTTCCTATAGACAAAATTAAGTAGGCATAGGGTGTACCAGAATGATGCATTTCCCGACCCTTGCCAGGATTCAATAGCTGCTTGGGTTTGAGGTCTCGGTGCACTGCATTGTTCAGTTTCTTGCCTCGTTGGGTATAGTTGGGAAGAATAATATTAGTTTTGTAAGGTAAGCCTAGAACTTCATTAACTCTAATGGTCCACGGATCCATGGACCATTTTAAGACTGTTAACAAATGAATGTCCTTGTCGTCAACCTTCGCGTCTGCGCTTTTTCCAAAGAGTCATGAAGAGGTCCAGGAAACAATTGCATTGTACCTGTTCGTCAAATTTGGCGTCCGGGGACAGGTGGAAGATAGATATTTCGCAACATTGTGGACAATTCAAAATTGACCAGGAATGTTGATGTTGAGATTTACCTCTTAGGTGTCCCTTCAGGGCATTTTACGGACCAAGTCGCAGCCTTAAATTTTGACGTCGAATTTCGCAACCAGAGAAAAACCGCACGCGTCCCCAACCCCCATAAATTTTCAGTGCCCCCATGCCCCTAGCGAAAATCAGTTGATATGAGTCAATTTCAAACAATACGTGGAGACTTACCATTTGTTATTCAGCCAGGTGGAGCTCCATCGCTACAAATGAGCTTGCTTCGAACTTTGTTTTATTACAACTTTCAATAAATGTGCGGACCGATACCATCAGCAAATTAAAAAAAAATGTATATAGAGTTTCCATGACA
This sequence comes from Pisaster brevispinus, assembly GCA_023634235.1. NCBI lineage: Eukaryota > Metazoa > Echinodermata > Asteroidea > Forcipulatida > Asteriidae > Pisaster > Pisaster brevispinus. Next base: position 7,934,901 of record JAMKCF010000004.1, on the reverse strand, counting down.
ACTGTGGCATTGACAACTACCCTAAGCTATGCCTTTTGTGAGTTTTTAAAGTGGAAGATCAAGTTGCAAGTAATTGATCACGTCTACATCCTCCTCCCTGCGTAACAAAGGGACGTACGGTAATGGGGACACTTATTTCAGAACGAGAAATGAGCGGCATTTTTCATCATGGTTTGGGATTGTGGCTTTAAAGGGACATCAAAGATGTTTATTTACGTAGATTTTTGCGATTTGTGCCCATAGTCGCATATTATTCACTTTCATTTTCATTTCATTTCAAGACGTCAGCGCGTGCGCTACACACCAAGGTTTGTGTCAGTTTGTGTCAGTTTGTGCGCGCCGTGTGTTGCAATGGTAAATTTGAACATTGTGTCAGTTCGTGGCGACGAAAATTTTCAGTTCCGGTGCCAAGTTGCTTAGCCTTATCATCGTAACTAAAAAAGTTAAGCTCCTGAAGCGTTGAAACTCCATGAAATTGTAGGCCTCGGTTAACAATGCCTAAACATGAAGAAAAAAAACCTAAAAACTAAGAAACAGAAGTGGTTTTGTACAAAATGTGTCAGTTCGTGGAGTCGGTGACGATTTGTGTATCAATTACAAGTTCGGAGATGTTATTTTAATTTGCCATCAGTGAACTAGGAGATGCCTCCTATCCAAACTTGTTCACGAAGTCAAACTAAAACGAATCACAAATGTAAAAACAAAAATGGTGGGAGTTCTATCAAAAGACAGACAATTCCCTGGAACAAGAGTGGGAAATAATAATCTTCAGCTATGTGCGTTTTTCACATCAAGTGCGAGAAGGCGACGTCCTTTATCGCACGGTCACGACCCTGCAAGGTTTTAGCTGGTCTGGCATTCAATGTGGCCCCAACATGTTACCTAGATGTAAGCAAAACCTAAATGTAGTCCCAAGCTTGTACACAAGTGTATCCCGTACCTAAACCACGGGCTACATATAACGTACAGAGTTGGGCTGCATTTGGGGGCTCTATTTATGTATCAGGCTACATGTAGGTATCTGGCTACATTCTAGGGCCGCACATCTCGTTCAAACTGGTGATCCATGTGTCTCATTAGTGATGAAGGATGAGGAAAATGTAATACAGTGTAGCGCATTATGCAAAACTGTGTCTGGACTCACTAGATCTGTTTTATGTTTCCCTTTACAGTGCCGCAATTTTGCAATAATGCGAAACGTTAAAGATGCAAAGCTGTTGTAAAAAAAAACACACAGTCACGAGCAATCTCATTTTTTTTTATGAGTAGGCCTATATAAAAAGAATGATTTTGTTTAACACTTTGAAGCAAATTTTCAGGAACCGTGAAACGTAGCTGAACTGTTTAAATATTCTTATTTGCGGCACGTTCTATCGTGTAACATACGCGAAGGTTGTGCGTGCATATTCAGTGATAACGTAATTACGAATAAACTAATTTCAACTTCACAAACACCTTGAACCGGTTTAGGTAAGAAAACGTCACGTTCTGTTTTATTTAGTATTGAAACAACAATTTTTCATTGAATAAATGTTGACTATTTATTTTAGAAACTGGCCCAAAGTAGGCGTTTTATATTCAATGAGTATTGGGATACAATATATTTTAGGCCTAAGGTAAGGTAGTCTTGATGCAAGACGCTGTTGTTTTGTTATTATTATTATTCATGATGGCTACATTTGGTCATAAAGCTTTTTCTGTGGCAGCACCTAAGCTTTGGAATGCGCTACCGTTGCATATACTTTAGCGAACGGAAACTGGCCTCTTTTAAATGTAATATAAAAACCCATCTTTTTAAAGACGCTTTTTAGTCTGTTTTTCATGGTTTTGTTCTTTTAATGTCTTTGTGGGTTTTTTTTCAATGGTCGTCTTGCCAGTTATTTTAGATTGTTTACATAGGGTTAGAGAAGCTGACTCATAAAAAGATAAACACGTTTAATGATGCCAGCAGGGATAGGCCAATTATGTTATTGTAGTAAGTCACTTTTAGTTCTCTGTTGGCGGGACAGACGTATCCACAGACTGTGGTTTGGACACTGGCCTGGTGACCAGTCTTTTTTCTAAATCGTTATCTTCCATTCAGTGGATTTTAACATGTGTTATGCGCTTTTGACCACTTGTATGTAAGGAGTGCAATATAATTTGTAAAATATTATTGGGGGTTTTGGTCTGGTATCCAAACCACCTTTGTTTACGTCCAGATTTTTATGAGGGGTTTCGGCCTGGTAGCTAGCCTTGTCCAAGGCTCTTTACGCAAGCACCCCGCTTTGAATTCACCAGGTAGCATAACAATACTGGCATGGTACTGCAGTACTTGATACCTGGCTACCTGGTAGCCGAAAAGTCTATTGATTTCGTCTAGATTATTATTTTTTTCCACTATTGTTATTTTTTTACTTCCCGTCCTTTTTCCATAGGTTTTGTACACGGATTTTGCTATCAGATAATCTTAAATTTAGCAGCATCTTGTTGCTGCAGCGCCTTGTTGCAGCAGGGCCTTGTTGCAGCAGCGCCTTGTTGCAGCAGCGCCTTGTTGCAGCAGCGCCTTGTTGCAGCAGCGCCTTGTTGCAGCAGCGCCTTGTTGCAGCAGCGCCTTGTTGCAGCAGCGCCTTGTTGCAGCAGCACATTGTTGCTGCAGCGCCTTGTTGCAGAAGCGCCTTGTTGCAGCAGCGCCTTGTTGCAGCAGCGCCTTTTCGCAGCACCGGGGGAGTGCCAGGGCAGAGTGGCATAGTTAATAGTTAAAAGTTAAAAGTTAAAAGCTAAAGGTTAAGAAGTTAAGTAGATACGTAGATACGTGTCTTCCTAACTTCTTTTTCCTTTTTCCTTCTCCGCCTTGGCGGGACTCGAACCTCTAACCTTCCGTCGTCTTGTCAGTCCCTCTGATGTAGAATGAGTTCGTTTCTAACTAGTTATTTCTATAAATTTAAACAATGGCGGACATCAAACTTGTAGTAACGTTTACGTTATTGTTTTCCTTTTTTTTTTTTGGGGGGATGGGTTATTGATGGGGAGTACCCAATTGCCTATACGCAACATTGGTTCTTGTGTGCAGTTTTTAGATATTGATATACGCCGCGTGTGCACATACACGTTTGGAAATGAACCCTGCCTAATTCGCAAAGTTTGAAGGGAACAGAATTATCTGAAGATGGTTACTATGTGTAATAAAGTTATTTTAAGTTTCCATTTAAATATCAGTTAAGATCTATGATGGTTTACATCATGCGTTTGAAATTACTTCGGAAAGTATCGATTTAGCGACAAGGAATGCTCATGGGTTTTACAATTTTGAGGGAAAATAGAACTAGCTTTTGTTAATTAGCTGCCGACTAACAACCCTGCGAAACAGGTTTTGAATGGCGTCGCCCTAGCAATAGCCTCATGAAAACTGTAACTGTTTTGTGGTAAGATGCATTCTGGTTTAGGTGTTCCCTGATACATCATGCCCCCCCCCGTTGCTTTCATACTTTAGCACACAATTTTTCTCTTGTACAGAGGTAGCCCTCCCCCTCACCCCCCCCCCCCCCCCCAAAAAAAAAAAAAAAAAAAAAAAAAAAAAAAAGATAAATAAATAAATACAAAATTAATAAATAAGCAAATAAATAACAGAATCCCATGTAGAATTACTGAGATTCCAAGCACACAATGAAGACACACTAGGGGAGTACACTATGCCTCATTAAGCATGAACTGCTCTTGATGAGAGGTGCTTTCAAACCATGTAGGTAACAATTCAAGACTAATACGAGGAGACATCTGGATGGAAGACCAACCCACATTAAGCTCATTTGCATTTAGGGCAATGCTGTACTACTACAATGAACAACCAGCTGATCACTGCCAATTTCAGCAGTGGCGTAACCACACACTTCGGGGTGGGGGTGTAGGTGTAAAGACGTGTTTGAGGGGGCAATGTTTTGGATAAAACCATTTATTTCTTCATGTTTTAGATCTCATTGTGGGGGGGGGTGCAAGAGGTGGGGCGAAGTAAGGGTTCTTATTTCCCGTGTGGTAATACGTCGCTGGACTTAAGGTCATTTCTGCACGATTCGAGCCCACGGGAGTAAATCGTTGTTTTTGACATTTTGGCCGTCATGGCCGACCAGCCCATTGCAAGGGATCGTCAAACTCAGCAAATAACACAAATTGAACACTGGTTTCCTTTAACTTCTACTGCTTTGATTTTTATTCAAACGCATAATTCTTATTTACAGAAGCAACATAATTTTACTAAACAGTAATTTGAATGCTGAACGAGTCGGTTGCACACCCAAAGGACACAGACGACGAGCCGACGGCGCACGTACATTTTGTACTGGGTATTAATCATAGTGTCACATACCTACGATGGAAATATTACGTCTACCTCCATCAGGTGTTACAAATACCACTTATGAGAAAGTTTGGGCGTTAACCTTTTAGTGAATTTGCCGTTTAAATCATGCATGCGTGGTGTGTGTTTCACTCGAACGAGTAAGGCAAGTATGGCAACCAATATGGCGACCAACTATCAAAGAGAAAGACATGCGTATGGCCATAACAATGTTTTGCATAAAATCGTGCATTAATAATCATGTTTTATTAATTTATATATTTCATTGGCAAAATCCTATCATTTATCGTTGAACCAATTTTTGTGTGTGATGTTATTTATTTATTTATTTATTTATTTATTTATTAGTGAGACATATCACAAGTTCAAAGAAGAATGACAGAGGACCAGTTGCTTTTTGACTTGATGCCTCTTTTGCGGGTAACCATACTTGAGCGCGCGCGTAGAATGGATCGGCCTCAGGCCTAAATAAAATGTGCTAGATTCTAGCACATTTTAATGAACCAATTCCAGGGGTTATGATCGAGCAAGGCATGCTGGGAAAACGCATGCTGGCGCGACGAGATCGATCACCCCTGGGAACGAGGATGAGTTGCCCCATGACTTGATGCGTCCTTTGACAGCGCGCTCTTCGAAGTCTTTAACACAGAATGGATCAACCACAGAACTAATGAAAATATCCAATATGTTTGGATATTTTAAAGTCACACTTCCAGGGCCCAATTTCATAGCGCTGCTTAACGGTAAGCAACTTTTTGTGCTAACTATATCAGAAAATGTTGCTTAGGCGTAAGTTTATTTTACAGGTTGGCAAGAAAAGTAGGCAACCATCTTGCTCGTTCACCATGGATTTGCATTGTTACGTCATTCATACAGTAAGCACCAGAAGGTTAGCATGCCTTTTCATGTGATTACGGTTAGCAGTGCTAATAAATAGAAATCGCACAGTAAGCACAAAATCGGCCAATAAGCAGCTCTATGAAATTGGGCCCAGGGGTTACGATCGAGCGAGGCATTCTGGGAATTTAAAAAAAATGGTGCGGCGAGGTCGTACACCACTGGGGACGAGGTTGCACAACGCCTATCTATTCCACGCACAGACATAATAACACATGTAGGCCAACAGCACCTATGGAAATCAACGTCTGGATACCGTAATTTTGACAGGACCCGACCATACTCAAACTATGGGCAGAAACCGCGAAAACGCAAGCGAAAAAACGTGTAAAGCAATGGGCGAGCGGGTGCATGATGGTAGTACATTTGTGTTTTAAGGGTGACAAATTCACCAAAAGACTTGAAAACAATGTTAAATTAATATCTAGATACCCTTTTTCACGTTAGCTGCTTGCTGTTTCTCCTCTTTTTACCGAACTTTCTCCATAACGATAAAAGTAGGAGGAAGTTATTCTTCATATCAATGAACATTTTTCGTCACACACTTTCCGGCCAAAGTGCGAATCGGTGTTTTGCGCGGGCGCTGACGACGCGTACCGCCTACAGATTAACGTGCTACTAATACACGTGATTTTTTGGTGCGCGTTCCACGAGAGCGTACGCAAAAGATGCCAAAGGCGTGCATGCAAGGCGGGCCGGAGTTTGGACAGTTTTATGTTAAAGAGCAAGTTCAGTGATTATTTCCCGAAAATTAAGTTATAGAAACGACGTTTTATACGGTTAAACCTCAACGCCCAACATTTGTAAACGGCTGTCTAGAATGTTCATGAAGTGTGGTATCTTAGATATCCAGGTAAAACTTGACTTTTCACAATGAAAACGACACGAACGCGAAGAAATTGACAGTCCTGTAGGCCTTGGCCCTAGGTTATGTATAATACTTTTGTTTACAAATTTTTGTGATTTCCTCCAAAAATCAGCAAAAGTCAATCAAACAACGTTTACAAATTGTTAAGATTTCCTCGAAAAATCAGCAAAAGTCAATCAAACAATGTTTTGATTACTCCAGTTATTATAGGAATTTTCTCAAACTCATCACTTAATTTACAATCCATCATCGGGTCAATATCTTCTTAAAATTCAGGAAAAGTCCATGAAAACGAGACCACTGCCTCGTGGCTATGCCTAAACGTGTACAAAAAGTGTTGACGCGTCTTCACTTCCGCCCGTAGTTTGAGAAAGTCAAAAATTTCAGTTTAGCGTCCCCTGCTGTCGGTTTATAGGTATTACATGTTTGTGAGTCCACGCAACTACGTTGCTATGCGCTAGCGCCCTCAGTCGTGTGTCATGACCTTTACACTTCCGCATTATACACGGAACATTATTTATTAACAGGTTTAAAATGTACTTGAACCATGCCAGTTTTTAGTCCAAAGACTGAATTGAACTCAGGAGCTGTGTCTTCACGATCAAAGCAGGCTTGGGTGGCTGTACATGGGACTATGAATTTATACCCAGTTAGACTGCATGCGCGATCTCATGTATAAGGAGGGAGGGCGCACGTGTGCAGTAGAACAGGATTGTTTATAATTCCATGTACAGCCTTAGGCCTGCTTTGATCATGACGACACAGCCCCTTTAACTTATTCTACAACTTAAAACGAACACAGAATTAACTAGACATTCAGTTTTTGTCTACTACAAAAACAAGGTGTTCGGATTGAGTGATTAGCAGGCAAATATTGAAAGTAAAAAAAAAAGATATCCAAATATGGACAGAACCTATTTCAAATAAAGCTTGATATTATCTAATCTAATTTAAACTTCCGGTTTAAACAGGAAGGCAGGTCAAACCATGTCACTAACAAATAAAACGAACCCTTACACGTCAAACTTTCACAGGCATGCAAAGATTTAAATCATAAGAGCTGTGGTTCTCAATATATACTTTTAACAAGATTTGGTAAAACTGCCTCTTTAAGGTGACGTCATGTAACAACTGATGACGTAATTTTTCAAGGAAAATAAAATTTCAGCTTGAGGACATCCAAAAGTTCAGCTCAAGTGAGAATGTTACTATGAAGATGAAGCCTTTAGAATTGACATTGAAGGTGACGTCATGTAAAACCTGATTTTGTCACCGTAACAGTACCTAAAATTTACCTGCCGCTAGAGGGCGCTCTTGTATTTTAATGACGCCATCGGTCTTAATTTTAAAATCAGACCTTTTCAGACCACAACTTCATACAAAACGACTCAAAAAAAGTTGCAACTTTTAAATAACAAGGCACTTCCGGTTTCAACCGGAAGTAGAGGTCACGTAATGTCACGCATACAATTAAAATCGAAGACCTATACTACCTTCGTATAATTCCGCAAAAAGCAACCCAGGGGCTTGTGTACTTGATTTTATACGAAATTTCTAAGATTAAAATATTAAATGACGTATATCACAGAGCGAGCCAATATTAATGTCCCAGAGCGGGATAAAAGCATGAACAGTTATTTGATATTGCGCCATCATACTTGCGGAATGTACACGTACTGCTTTCGTTTCCGTTATGTGGGACTATGCGCACAGGCTTTGTGGACTTTGAACCTTATGAATAATGCAGCCGAACAGCCAGCTGCAGCGGTTTTCCTTACGTGGGTTAATACCAACGTTGTCTGTAATGCCCGTTTAGGAAAAGAAGTTATGGTCATAATGGTGTCATATGTGTGCAAAAGTAATGAGTTTCCATTACGTGGGACTGTACACACAGTCTTCGTGTTGCACACACAGGCTTCGTGGACTTTGAACCTTATGATTCATGGTGCTGAACAGTTGGCTACAGCGCTTTTCTCATGTACAAAGATTAAATGCGCGGTAATACTAACGTTGGCTGTAATCACCCATTTAGGACCAGAAGTTAAGGTCATATTGGCATCATTTCTGTGCAAAAGTTTCGGAAGGATCACAGAACTACAATCTGATGTAAAAATTGTGATGAAATGATCAGTAGTTTTTGAGATATGAATTTTTAAAAATATTCAACTTCCGGTTTGAACCGGAAGTCGGGGTCAAACGAGGTCAAACTCTGTGAATCGTTTTTAGAGTCATAACAGGTCTATCCGATGATGTATAGATTGTAAAAATCCATTGTATAGTTTTGGAGTTATGATTTTTTCAAATATTAAACTTTGATTTAACGTAACTCAACACCTGATGACGTCATCATGACGTAACTGAAGCGGTTTCATCTCCCAATGAATATCTAACTATGTGTAAAGTTCCAAGTTCATACAAGCTTCGGAAGTATGCCTTTGTTTGCGGAAACTCGACGGGAAGAAGAAGAAGAAGAAGAAGAAGAAGAAGAAGAAGAAGAAGAAGAAGAAGAAGAAGAAGAAGAAGAAGAAGAAGAAGAAGAAGAAGAAGTAAAAACTAGACATTCAGTTTTTGTTTACTACAAAAACAAGGTGTTCGTGATCGATGTCATCAAATTATGATTGAACCAAAAGTTAGGTCAAATGAGGTCATACTGTGTAGCGCTAGGTAAGTCCTAGGAGCCCTTTGTGATGCCGTGTAGTTAATAAAAAAAACAATGTGTTATTCGGGAAATATAATTGTTTCAAGTATTGAATTTGACCATCTTCCGGTTTGAACCGGAAGTCAAGGTCAAATGGCATAACATTTTGTGTATCGTTTCTTTACTTGTTACCTACCTCCCAAATGATGCATAGATTGTAAAAAACCAATGTGTGGTTCAGAAGTTATGATTTTTTGAAGCATGAAACATCAACTTCCGGTTTGAACCGGAAGTTAAGGTCAAACGGGTCATATTTTGTGTAGCGCGTGTTTAATTTATCAAGACCGTTCAGACGACGTCTGGATTGTGAAAATCCAACGTGTGGTTAAGGAGTTATGAATTGTTCAATTATTATACGGACGGACTGTCACAGAGCTCTGTAAATAATGACCATTCATGTGATATAGCGCCCTCGTGTGACATGTACATGTACTGGCAAGGCTGCGTGGACTTTGAACCTTATAAACAATGGAGCGGAACGGCCAGCTACGGTGAATCGGCAAAATACGCAGTTTAAATGCGGTAGCTGTGTACAGTGTCGGAGTATTAATTTTGGCCTACACTATCGTGCGTTGTCACACGATGAAAGTCAACAGACACATGCGCTTTGACGCCCAGTTTTGACCAGATGCAAAGATTAAAATGCTACAATATCTGTGCAAAAGTTTCGGCAGAATAACTTATCTATAGTCTGATGCAAAATTTACGTTAAAATATTACGCAGTTTTTGAGATATGAATTTTTCAAACTTTCAACTTCCGGTTTGAACCGGAAGTCAAGGTCAAACGGGGTCATGTTTTGTGTAGCATTTGTTGACCTTTTAACGACCAATCCGATGTTGTGTAGATTGAAAAAATCCAAGGTACGGTCATGAGTTATGATTTTTTACAAATATTAAACTTTGATTTAATGTAATTCAATACCCGATGACGTCATCATGACATCATTAAGCTTGTGTCGTCTTGACACTGAGGTTCAAGTGTCTGATGAGTTTCAACCTTTAGTTCAATTTGAATCTTGAGTTATGCTGTAGAAAAGCCAAAAACATGACTTTTTGAAGGAAAATCAAGGATGGCAAACTTCGACCCAGGGTAACGACCCGGAAGTTAAGGTCATACGATTTTGACGTTAACTTTTCAAATGATGCCTTAGTCTTGATCTATCCGATGCTCAATAATGAGCATCATAGCTATCAAATTCACGAAGATACAGCAACTTGAAAATGGTCATTTTTCAACTTTAAAAACCTTGTAATTCGACACCTGATGACGTCATCATGACGTCATGACAACTGTGCCGTCCTCATATTAAGGTTCAATTGTCTGATGAGTTTCTAGGTTCAATTCAGTTTCAATCTTGAGTTATGCTGTAGAGAAGAGTTCGCTGGAAGAAGAAGATGGAGAAGAAGAAAAAAACTAGACATTCAGTTTTTGTTTACTACAAAAACAAGGTGTTCGTGATCGATGTCATCAAATTATGATTGAACCAAAAGTTAGGTCAAATGAGGTCATACTCTGTAGCGCTAGGTAAGTCCTAGGAGCCTTTTGTGATGCCGTGTAGTTAATAAAAAAACCAATGTGTTATTCGGGAGTTATGATTGTTTCAAGTATTGAATTTGATCATCTTCCGGTTTGAACCGGAAGTCAAGGTCAAATGGCATATAATTTTGTGTATCGTTTCTTTACTTGTTACCTACCTCCCAAATGATGCATAGATTGTAAAAAACCAATGTGCGGTTCAGAAGTTATGATTTTTTGAAACATGAAACATCAACTTCCGGTTTGAACCGGAAGTTAAGGTCAAACGGGTCATATTTTGTGTAGCGCGTGTTTAATTTATCAAGACCGTTCAGACGACGTCTGGATTGTGAAAATCCAACGTGTGGTTAAGGAGTTATGAATTGTTCAATTATTATACGGACGGACTGTCACAGAGCTCTGTAAATAATGACCATTCATGTGATATAGCGCCCTCGTGTGACATGTACATGTACTGGCAAGGCTGCGTGGACTTTGAACCTTATGAACAATGGAGCAGAACGGCCAGCTACAGTGAATCGGCAAAATACGCAGTTTAAATGCGGCGGCTATATACAGTGTTTATGTTGGCCTACACTATCGTGCGTTGTCACACGATGAAAGTCAACAGACACATGCGCTTTGACGCCCAGTTTTGACCAGATGCAAAGATTAAAATGATATAATCTCTGTGCAAAAGTTTCGGCAGAATAACTCATCTATAACCTGCTGCAAAATTTATGTTAAAATATTACGTCGTTTATGAGATATGAATTTTTCAAATTTTCAAATTCCGGTTTGAACCGGAAGTCAAGGTTAAATGGGGTCACGTTATGTGCAGCGATTGTTGAACTTTTCACGACCTATCCGATGATGTGTAGATTGAACAAATCCAACATGCGGTTCATGAGTTATGATTTTTTACAAATATTAAACTTTGATTTAATGATATTCAATACCCGATGACGTCATCATGACATCATTAAGCTTGTGTCGTCTTGACACTGAGGTTCAACTGTCTGATGAGTTTCAACATTCAGTTCAATTTGAATCTTGAGTTATGCTGTAGAAAAGCCAAAAACATGACTTTTTGAAGGAAAATCAACGAAGGCAAACTTCGACCCAGGGTAACGACCGGAAGTTAAGGTCATACGATTTTGACGTTAACTTTTCAAATGATGCCCCAGTCTTCATCTATCCGATGCCCAATAATGAGCATCATAGCTTTCAAATTCACGAAGATACAGCAACTTGAAAATGGTCATTTTCAAATTTAAAAACCTTGTAATTCGACACCTGATGACGTCATCATGACGTCATGACAACTGTGCCGTCCTCATATCAAGGTTCAATTGTCTGATGAGTTTCAAGGTTCAATTCAGTTTCAATCTTGAGTTATGCTGTAGAGAAGAGTTCTCCGGAAGAAGATGGAGAAGAAACTAGACATTGAATTTTAGTTTGCTACAAAAACACGGTGTTCGTGATCGATGATGTCATCAAATTATGATTGAACAATATTTCATTTTATCAATCTGATTTGTGCCCTCTGTAATGCCGTGTAGTTGATAAAAAACCAATGTGTGGTTCAGGAGTTATGATTATTTCAAATATTGAATTTGATCATCCGGTTTGAACCAGAAGTCAATATCAAATTGGGTCGCATTCTGTGTGTCATTTCTTAAGTTGATAAATACTTTGCCAATGATGTAAAGATTGCAAAAAACCAAAGTGTGCCTTAGAAGTTATGATTTTTTGAAACATTGTTTTTTAACTTCCGGTTTGAACCGGAAGTCAGTGTTAAATGAGGTCACACTGTGTATCGTTTGTTAAGTCTAAAGAGCTCTTTCTGATGTTGTTTACTTGATAAAAATACAATGAGTGGTTGAGGAGTTATAATTTCTTTAATTATTAAATTCATCTTCCGGTTTGAACCGGAAGTCAAGGTCAAATGGCATAACATTTTGTGTATCGTTTCTTCACTTGTTACCTACCTCACAAATGATGCATAGATTGTAAAAAACCAATGTGTGGTTCGATCAGAAGTTATGATTTTTTGAAACATGAAACATCAACTTCCGGTTTGAACAGGAAGTTAAGGTCAAACGGGTCATATTTTGTGTAGCGCGTGTTTAATTTATCAAGACCGTTCAGACGACGTTTGGATTGTGAAAATCCAACGTGTGGTTAAGGAGTTATGAATTTTTCAATTATTATACGGACTGTCACAGAGCTCTGTAAATAATGACCATTCATGTGATATAGCGCCCTCATGTGACATGTACATGTACTGGGGAGGCTGCGTGGACTTTGAACCTTATGAACAATGGAGCGGAACGGCCAGCTACAGTGAATCGGCAAAATACGCAGTTTAAATGCGGTGGCTATATACAGTGTTTATGTTGGCCTACACTATCGTGCGTTGTCACACGATGAAAGTCAACAGACACATGCGCTTTGACGCCCAGTTTTGACCAGATGCAAAGATTAAAATGCTATAATATCTGTGCAAAAGTTTCGGCAGAATAACTCATCTATAACCTGCTGCAAAATTTATGTTAAAATATTACGTCGTTTATGAGATATGAATTTTTCAAATTTTCAACTTCCGGTTTGAACCGGAAGTCAAGGTCAAATGGGGTCACGTTATGTGCAGCGATTGTTGAACTTTTCACGACCTATCCGATGATGTGTAGATTGAACAAATCCAACATGCGGTTCATGAGTTATGATTTTTTACAAATATTAAACTTTGATTTAATGTAATTCAATACCCGATGACGTCATCATGACATCATTAAGCTTGTGTCGTCTTGACACTGAGGTTCAACTGTCTGATGAGTTTCAACCTTCAGTTCAATTTGAATCTTGAGTTATGCTGTAGAAAAGCCAAAAACATGACTTTTTGAAGGAAAATCAACGAAGGCAAACTTCGACCCAGGGTAACGACCGGAAGTGTAGGTCATACGATTTTGACGTTAACTTTTCAAATGATGCCCCAGTCTTCATCTATCCGATGCCCAATTATGAGCATCATTTCTTTCAAATTCACGAAGATACAGCAACTTGAAAATGGTCATTTTCAATTTTAAAAACCTTGTAATTCGACACCTGATGACGTCATCATGACGTCATGACAACTGTGCCGTCCTCATATCAAGGTTCAATTGTCTGATGAGTTTCAAGGTTCAATTCAGTTTCAATCTTGAGTTATGCTGTAGAGAAGAGTTCTCCGGAAGAAGATGGAGAAGAAAAAAAAACAGAACAAAAAGAATAGGTGTTCGTGCAATTTGCACGAACACCTAAAAAACCTAGAAATTGAGTTTTTGTTTGCTACAAAAATACGGTGTTCGTGATCGATGTCATTAGATGAAGATTTAAAGATATTTTATTCTATCACCTCGATTTGTGGTTCAGGAGTTAGATTTTGTTCCAATATAAATCTTCAACTTCCGGTTTGAACCAAAACTTAGTTCAAACGAGGTCATACTGTGTAGAGCTAGGTTAGTCCTAGGAGCTCTCTGTAATGCCGTGTAGTTGATAAAAATCTAATGTGTGGTTCGGGAGTTATGATTGTTTCAAGTATTGGATTTGATCATCCGGTTTAAACCGGAAGTCAAGGTCAAATTGAGTCGCATTATGTGTGTCAATTCTTAAGTTGATAAATACTTTGCCAATCATGTAAAGATTGCAAAAAAACAAAGTGTGCCTTAGAAGTTAAGATTTTTTGAACATTAATTTTTAACTTCCGGTTTGAACCGGAAGTCAGTGTTAAATAAGGACACACTGTATATCGTTTGTTAAGTCTTAGGAGCTCTTTCTGATGACGTTTACTTAATAAAATACAATGAGTGGTTGAGGAGTTATTAATTTGTTAATTATTAAATTCATCTTCCGGTTCGAACCGGAAATCAAGGTCGAAGGGCATAACATTTTGTGTATCGTTTCTTCAATTGTTATCTACCATCCAAATGATGCATACATTGTAAAAATCCAATGTGTGGTTCAGAAGTTATGATTTTTTAAAACATTAAATTTCAACTTCCGATTTGAACCGGAAGTTAAGGTCAAACGGGTCAGAATTTGTGTACCGCGTGTTTAATTTATCAATACCGTTCAGACGACGTATGGATTGTAACAATCCATTGTGTGGTTAAGGAGTTATGAATTTTTCAAATATTACACGGACTACCATTATTTGGATGTGCAATATACAATGAAATAGCGAGCGACGCCAAATGTATTCCTGTAGGTGGCTTTACAGTTTCAATCAAAGATCGTATAGCGCCGTAGGTGCTAACGATCTTTGGTTTCAATACAGACACGTTAACTTAAACAACGCGCGCAAAGTACATGTGGCTGTATGGACGTGTAGCGAGACCTTGACTACACGTGCATCGTACACGTGCATCGTACACGTGCGTGGCTGGTACAGGTTTGACATACATTGTATTTACGTGTAGGCCTACACTACCGTGCGTTGTCGTACAAGGTCGTTCAACAGACACAAGCGCATTGACGTCAAGTGTGAACCAAATGCAAAGGTTAAAATGCTATAATCTCTGTGCAAAAGTTTCGGCAGGATAACTCATCTATAGTCTAATGCAAAATTCAGGGTTAAAATGTTACGTAGTTTTTGAGGTTTTTAATTTTTGAAATTTTCAACTTCCGGTTTGAACCGGAAGTCAAGGTCAAATGGGGTCATGTTGTGTGAAGCGTTTGTTGACCTTTTAACGACCAATCCGATGATGTGTAGACTGTAAAAATCCGACATGTGGTTCATGAGTTATGATTTTTTACAAATATTAAACTTTGATTTAATGTAATTCAATACCAGGTGACGTCATTATGACATAATCAAGTTTGTGTCGTCTTGATGCTAAGATTTAAGTGTCCGATGAGTTTCAATGTTCAGGTAACTTTTAATCTTGAGTTATGCCGTAAAAAAGCCCAAAACATGATTTTTTAAAGGAAAATCAACGAAGGCAAACTTCGACCCAGGGTAACGACCCGGAAGTTAAGGTCATACGATTTTGACGTTAACTTTTCAAATGATGCCTTAGTCTTGATCAATCATATGCCCAATTATGAACATCATACCTTTGAAATTACGAAGATACAGCGAATAGAAAAAGGTCAATTTTTAACTTTAAAAACCTAGTAATTCGACACCCGATGACGTCATCATAACGTCATCAAGTCTGTGCCGTCCTCATGTCAAGGTTCAATTGTTTGATGAGTTGCAAGGTCAAAATCAATTTTAATTTTGAGTTATGACCAGTTTTTAAAAAAGACCACAAAGGCAGACTTTGACCTTCCGTTAAGACCGGAAGTGTAGGTCATACGATTTTGGCGTTAACTTTTCAAATGCTGCCCCAATCTTGATATACCAGTTGCCCAATTATGAGTTTCATACCTTTAAAATTGACGAAGATACAGCACTTTGAAAATGGTCATTTTCGATTTTAAAAACCTTGTAATTCGACACCTGATGGCGTCATCATGACGTCATGACAACTGTGCCGTCCTCATATTAGGGTTCAATTGTCGTATGAGTTTCAAGGTTCAATTCAGTTTCAATCTTGAGTTATGCTGTAGAGAAGAGTTCGGGAGAAGAAGATGGAGAAGAAAACTAGACATTCAGTTTTTGTTTACTACAAAAACAAGGTGTTCGTGATCGATGCCATCAAATTATGATTGAACAAGATTTCATTTTATCAACCCGATTTGTGGTTCAGGAGTAAGATTTTGTTCCAATATACATCTTCAAGTTCCGTTTTGAACCAAAAGTTAGGTCAAATGAGGTCATACTGTGTAGCGCTAGGTAAGTCCTAGGAGCCCTTTGTAATGCCGTGTAGTTAATAAAAACCCAATGTGTGATTCGGGAATTATGATTGTTTCAAGTATTGAATTTGATCATCCAGTTTGAACCGGAAGTCAAGGTCAAATGGCATAACATTTTGTGTATCGTTTCTTCACTTGTTACCTACCTCCCAAACGATGCATAGATTGTAAAAACCAATGTGTGGTTCAGAAGTTATGATTTTTTGAAACATGAAACATCAACTTCCGGTTTGAACCGGAAGTTAAGGTCAAACGGGTCATATTTTGTTTAGCGCGTGTTTAATTTATCAAGACCGTTCAGACGACGTTTGCATTGTGAAAATCCAACGTGTGGTTAAGGAGTTATGAATTTTTCAATTGTTACACGGACTATCTATGAATTATTTTGTCACAGAGCTCTGTAAATAATGACCATTCATGTGATATAGCGCCCTCATGTGACATGTACATGTACTGGCAAGGCTGCGTGGACTTTGAACCTTGTAAACAATGGAGCGGAACTGCCAGCTACAGTGAATCGGCAAAATACGCAGTTTAAATGCGGTGGGTACAGTGTCGGCGTATGTTTGTTCGCCTACACTATCTTGCGTTGTCACACGATGAACGTCAACAGACACATGCGCTTTGACACCAATTTTTGACCAGATGCAAATATTAAAATGCTATAATCTCTGTGCAAAAGATTTGGCAGAATAACTCATCTATAACCTGCGGCAAAATTTATGTTAAAATATTACGTCGTTTATGAGATATGAATTTTTCAAATTTTCAACTTCCGGTTTGAACCGGAAGTCAAGGTCAAATGGGGTCACGTTATGTGCAGCGATTGTTGAACTTTTTACGACCTATCCGATGATGTGTAGATTGAACAAATCCAAGGTGCGGCTCATGAGTTATGATTTTTTACAAATATTAAACTTTGATTTAATGTAATTCAATACCCGATGACGTCATCATGACATCATTAAGCTTGTGTCGTCTTGACACTAAGGTTCAACTGTCTGTTGAGTTTCAACCTTCAGTTCAATTTGAATCTTGAGTTATGCTGTAGAAAATCCAAAAACATGACTTTTTGAAGGAAAATCAACGAAGGCAAACTTCGACCCAGGGTAACGACCCGGAAGTTAAGGTCATACGATTTTGACGTTAACTTTGGAAATGATGCCCCAGTCTTCATCTATCCGATGCCCAATAATGAGCATCATAGCTTTCAAATTCACGAAGATACAGCAACTTGAAAATGGTCATTTTCAATTTTAAAAACCTTGTAATTCGACACCTGATGACGTCATCATGACGTCATGACAACTGTGCCGTCCTCATATCAAGGTTCAATTGTCTGATGAGTTTCAAGGTTCAATTCAGTTCCAATACTGAGTCATGTTGTAGATAAGAGTTAAGTAGAAGAAGATGGAGAAGAAAAAAAAACTAGACATTGAATTTTTGTTTGCTACAAAAACACGGTGTTCGTGATCGATGATGTCATCAAATTATGATTGAACAATATTTCATTTTATCAATTTGATTTGTGCCCTCTGTAATGCCGTGTAGTTGATAAAAAA
The DNA here is from genome assembly GCA_023634235.1 of Pisaster brevispinus. Classification (NCBI taxonomy): domain Eukaryota; kingdom Metazoa; phylum Echinodermata; class Asteroidea; order Forcipulatida; family Asteriidae; genus Pisaster; species Pisaster brevispinus. The sequence goes on along the minus strand of JAMKCF010000004.1, from coordinate 7,917,185 downwards.
CCAATGTGTGGTTCAGGAGTTATGATTATTTCAAATATTGAATTTGATCATCCGGTTTGAACCAGAAGTCAATATCAAATTGGGTCGCATTCTGTGTGTCATTTCTTAAGTTGATAAATACTTTGCCAATGATGTAAAGATTGCAAAAAACCAAAGTGTGCCTTAGAAGTTATGATTTTTTGAAACATTGTTTTTTAACTTCCGGTTTGAACCGGAAGTCAGTGTTAAATAAGGTCACATTGTGTATCGTTTGTTAAGTGTAAAGAGCTCTTTCTGATGACGTTTACTTGATATAAATACAATGAGTGGTTGAGGAGTTATAATTTTTTTAATTATTAAATTCATCCTCCGGTATGAACCGGAAGTCAAGGTCAAATGGCATAACATTTTGTGTATCGTTTCATACCTTCCAAATGATGCATAGATTGTACAAATCCAATGTGTGGTTCAGAAGTTATGATTTTTTGAAACATGAAATTTCAACTTCCGGCTTGAACCGGAAGTTAAGGTCAAATGGGTCATATTTTGTGAAGCGCGTGTTTAATTTATCAAGACCGTTCAGACGACGTTTGGATTGTGAAAATCCAACGTGTGGTTAAGGAGTTATGAATTTTTCAATTATTACACGGACAATCATTAATTGAGCTCTGTAAATAATGACCATTCATGTGATATAGCGCCCTCATGTGAAATGTACATGTACTGGCAAGGCTGCGTGGACTTTGAACCTTATAAACAAGGGAGCGGAACGGCCAGCTACTGTGTACAGTGTCGGCGAATGTTTGTGTTGGCCTACACTATCATGCGTTGTCACACGATGAAAGTCAACAGACACATGCGCTTTGACGCCCTGTTTTGACCAGATGCAAAGATTAAAATGCTATAATCTCTGTGCAAAAGTTTCGGCAGAATAACTCATCTATAACCTGATGCTAAATTCATGTTAAAATATGACGTAGTTTTTGAGACTTGAATTTTTGAAAATTTTCAACTTCCGGTTTGAACCGGAAGTCAAGGTCAAATGGGGTCATGTTGTGTGTAGCGTTTGTTGACCTTTTAACGACAAATCCGATGATGTGTAGATTGTAAAAATCCGACATGTGGTTCATGAGTTATGATTTTTTTACAAATATTAAACTTTGATTTAATGTAATTCAATACCTGGTGACGTCATCATGACATAATCAAGTTTGTGTCGTCTTGATATTAAGGTTCATATGTCTGATGAGTTTCAACCTTCAGTTCAATTTGAATCTTGAGTTATGCTGTAGAAAAGCAAAAAACATGACTTCTTGAAGGAAAACAATCGAAGGCAAACTTCGACCTAAGGTGACGACCCGGAAGTAAGGGTCATACGATTTTGGCGTTAACTTTTCAAAAGTTGCCCAAGTTTTGATCTATCAGATACCAAACTTTGAACATCATACCTTTGAAATTCACGAAGATACAGCGAATAGAAAAAGGTCAATTTTCAACTTTGAAAACCTTGTAATTTGACACCTGATGACGTCATAATGACGTCATCAGTTCTGTGCCGTCCTTATATTAGGGTTCAATTGTCTGATGAGTTTCAAGGTTCAATTCAGTTCCAATCTTGAGTTATGCTGTAGATAAGAGTTGAACGGAAGGAAGAAGATGGAGAAGAAAAAACTAGACATTGAATTTTTGTTTGCTACAAAAACACGGTGTTCGTGATCGATGATGTCATCAAATTATGATTGAACAATATTTCATTTTATCAACCTGATTTGTGCCCTTTGTAATGCCGTGTAGTTAATAAAAATGCAATGTGTGGTTCAGGAGTTATGATTATTTCAAATATTGAATTTGATCATCCGGTTTGAACCAGAAGTCAAAGTCAAATTGGGTCCCATTCTGTGTGTCATTTTTTAAGTTGTTAAATACTTTGCCAATGATGTAAAGATTGCAAAAAAACCAAAGTGTGCCTGAGAAGTTATGATTTTTTGAAAAATTATTTTTTAACTTCCGGTTTGAACCGGAAGTCAGTGTTAAATGAGGTCACACTGTGTATCGTTTGTTAAGTCTAAAGAGCTCTTTCTGATGACGTTTACTTGATATAAATACAATGAGTGGTTGAGGAGTTATACTTTTTTTAATTATTAAATTCATCTTCCGGTATGAACCGGAAGTCAAGGTCAAATGGCATAACATTTTGTGTATCGTTTCATACCTTCCAAATGATGCATAGATTTTACAAATCCAATGTGTGGTTCAGAAGTTATGATTTTTTGAAACATGAAATTCCAACTTCCGGCTTGAACCGGAAGTTAAGGTCAAATGGGTCATATTTTGTGTAGCGCGTGTTTGATTTATCAAGACCGTTCAGACGACGTTTGGATTGTGAAAATCCAACGTGTGGTTAAGGAGTTATGAATTTTTCAATTATTACACGGACTATCATTAGTTGAGCTCTGTAAATAATGACCATTCATGTGATATAGCGCCCTCATGTGACATGTACATGTACTGGCAAGGCTGCGTGGACTTTGAACCTTATAAACAAGGGAGCGGAACGGCCAGCTACTGTGTACAGTGTCGGCGAATTGTTTGTGTTGGCCTACACTATCATGCGTTGTCACACGATGAAAGTCAACAGACACATGCGCTTTGACGCCCAGTTTTGACGAGATGCAAAGATTAAAATGCTATAATCTCTGTGCAAAAGTTTCGGCAGAATAACTCATTTATAACCTGATGCTAAATTCATGTTAAAATATGCCGTAGTTTTTGAGATTTGAATTTTGAAATGTTCAACTTCCGGTTTGAACCGGAAGTCAAGGTAAAATGGGGTCATGTTGTGTGTAGCGTTTGTTGACCTTTTAACGACCAATCCGATGATGTGTAGATTGTAAAAATCCGACATGTGGTTCATGAGTTATGATTTTTTACAAATATTAAGCTTTGATTTAATGTAATTCAATACCCGGTGACGTCATCATGACATAATCAAGTTTGTGTCATCTTGATACTAAGATTTAAGTGTCCAATGAGTTTCAATGTTCAGGTAACTTTTAATCTTGAGTTATGCCGTAAAAAAGCCCAAAACATGATTTTTTAAAGGAAAATCAACGAAGGCAAATTTCGACCCAGGGTAACGACCCGGAAGTTAAGGTCATACGATTTTGACGTTAACTTTTCAAATGATGCCCCAGTCTTGGTCTATCATATGCCCAATTATGAACATCATACCTTTGAAATTTACGAAGATACAGCAAATAGAAAAAGGTCAATTTTTTACTTTAAAAACCTTGTAATTCGACACCCGATGACGTCATCATAACGTCATCAAGTCTGTGCCGTCCTCATATCAAGGTTCAATTGTCTGATGAGTTTCAAGGTTAAAATCAATTTTAATTTTGAGTTATGACCAAAATTAAAAAAGACCCTAAAACGCAGACTTTGACCTTCCGTTAAGACCGGAAGTAAAGGTCGTACGATTTTGGCGTTAACTTTTCAAATGTTAGCCCAGTCTTGATTTATAAGATGCCCAATTATGAGCATCCTAGCTTTCAAATTCACGAAGATACAGCAAATAGAAAATAGTCATATTTCAACTTTAAAAACCTTGTAATTCGACACCTGATGACGTCATCATGACGTCATGACAACTGTGCCGTCTTCATATTGAGGTTCAACTGTCTGATGAGTTTCAAGGTTCAATTCAGTTTCAATGTTGAGTTATGCTGTAGAGAAGAGTTCTAGGGAAGAAGAAGATGGAGAAGAAAAAAAAAAAAAAAAAAAAACAGAACAAAAACAATAGGTGTTCGTGCACATGTTGCACGAACACCTAAAAAACCGAACAATAACACAAGAGGTGTTCGTGCACATATTGCACGAACACCTAAAAAGGTGTTCGTGCACATTTTGCACGAACACCTAAAAACAGAACAAAAACAAGAGGTGTTCGTGCACATATTGCACGAACACCTAAAAAACAGAACAAAAACAACAGGTGTTCGTGCATGTATTGCACGAACACCTAAAAAAACAGAACAATAACAACAGGTGTTCGTGCACATATTGCACGAACACCTAAAAAAACAGAACAATAACAACAGGTGTTCGTGCACATATTGCACGAACACCTAAAAAACAGAACAATAACAACAGGTGTTCGTGCACATATTGCACGAACACCTAAAAAAAAAAAAACGAACAAAAACAAGAGGTTTTCGGCTGTTGGCCGAACACCTAAAAAACGAACAAAAACAAGAGGTTTTCGGCTGTTGGCCGAACACCTAATAATATAATAAAACATACCTAATATTAAATACATTGGCTACCACTATGACAATGTGAGTCTTTGTCAAATACTAAGAACAAAATGGGGTTTTTTTTGCAGTGACCTCTGACACTACAAGGATTTGATACACTGATTGTTAAGTTTACGGTTTATGCATCAAGGCTTCCGCCAATCATCAAAATCAGTTTCCAACAATACTCCTTATTTTCTCGTTATGTGCCGAATTTCGTCTTAAGTAAAAACTTGTTCGATATTTCAATATTTCACATAAATTGTCTTATCTTCATTTCAGTTGCTTTGAGAGATTCGTCAGCCTTCCACGGTGACCAGTATATTCCCTGGTACCCTGTTACCCCTGCGGTGTTATAGTAAAAACCATTCAGATTACTTAGTGTGTCATCACAATGAGAGAACCACCAACCTCCACCCAAGGACTTGGCACAATTATCGCCATCGCAGTCGTTGTCCTCGTCAAACGTTGAGAACTTCATCGATTTAAAACCGTCACCTAAGAAAAACACAAATGCAAAAGTAATTTAAGATATTTAAATATTCGATAATCTACGTATCTGTTTGCGATGTCCGTTGAATGTATGCGATATCTGTCATATATGTGCGACTTTCAAATAATTATATATGTGCAAAAATCTACGTATTTGTACCCGATATTTGTCACTATGTGCGACTTTCAAATATTATATGTGCGACAATCTACTTATTTGTTTGCGATGTCCGTTTTATGTATATGCGATATCTGTCATATATGTGCGACTTTCAAATAATTATATATGTGCAAAAATCTACGTATTTGTACCCGATATTTGTCACTATGTGCGACTTTCAAATATATATGTGCGACAATCTACTTATTTGTTCGCGATGTCCGTTTTATGTATATGCGATATTTGTCATTATGTGCGACTTTCAATTATGTATGTGCGATACTCTACGCATTTTGTATGCGATATCCGTTTTATGTATGGGCATTTGTCATGTGCGACTTTCAAAAATATATGTGCGATAATCTACACATCTGTGTGCGATGTCCGCTGTATGTGTGCGATTTTAAATATACCCGTGCGATTTTTGCAATGTATATTCGATCATTAAATAATTGTGCGATGTTTGACAATGTTTTATTGCGATCGTGTGCAATGTGCGAAAACGGAATTGTGGGATATAGCATGGTTTCCGGTCGGTCAGTCGGTCGGTCGGTCGGTCGGTCGGTCGGTCGGTCGGTATGTATTTATTTATTTATTTAGACACATAAAGGTTTTTATTCCTTACCGTTATCATCGGTGACGTCTCCTTCTTTGAAACCCCCAAAACTGACGTCAATCTCATAGTGACTATTCTCCTCTTTAATGGTGAATTTTTCGTATCGAACCTCGGCAACAGAGCCATCGAATGCAGTCAGAGTGACTATCAGCTCCCATACCGGGTCACCATGTGTTATCTTGTGAATCTTGTCATTCCCTAACCAGAACTCTCCATCTAGATCTCCAAACCCCGCTTTGTAATCGGCCCAGCTTCGGTTGAAGTGTATTGATCCATCGAAGCGTCTTTGAATCACCTGGGAAAATGCAAAAGTTTATCTTTGATAATTACTGCAGTTTTAAAACAACAACAATAGATAAGCATCAAATAGAGAAAGATGACAACTACAAACACCTCGGCAAAATAATGAAATTGCTAGATACTACAAAAAAAGGAAATAATGAGTGGGATCAGGGGGTGGAATTGTTTTGGAATGAACAAATAATTACTAACTGACAAGGAAATACCAATGCCACTACGAGGAAAATTATATATATATAGGATGCACTGACTATAGTCAGTGCATCCTGACGTGACAACAATAACATGCGGGGCAGAGACAGGTTCAACAGTGAGCTATGAAACAGAGGATGCTTAGACTAACTTTACGCGACAAAGTCAACACAAAAACTCAGATCAAAGACATCATGGAAAAGACCAAGGAAATGAAATAGAGATGGGCAGGACACTTATCCCAAAGACAGGACAACAGGTGGACCAGGAGACTAATCGAATAGCAACCTAGAAATGGAAACAAGAAGAAGAGCAAGACAGAAGAGGAAATGGAGAAACGACATCCAAATACACACACGAATGCGACAACTTGGGTAAGAATAGCAACTAGGAGGGGAGAATGGAAATTGCATGAGAATGGCTTCAATCAAAATGGATGCACGCAGCCTGATGATGCTGATGATTTACGTTTGGGTCTTTATGTTCTTTTATTTCTTATTTTCTTCCGGTTTCCAAATTTCATTTTAATATATTTTTTTTAAGATCCGAAGGAAATTATGGATGACCCGATGTTTTCATTTGTCGTAGCACTAAAATGGGAAACTACCTTTGACCAGCATTTACGATATCATGAATTGATCTCGGATTCCGAGTCCCGTAAGGGGCCTCATTTCTGGGTCATGTCGACCCCCAAAAATAGCTTATAATGGGATTCGAACTGAAATACTGCGTCAGTTTGAACCATTTCCGGGTCATTTTGTCACAAAATCTGGGTCAAACTGACCCAGAAATTGGCTCCCTTGGACCCTTGATTCTGGGTCAAATCTGATTCAGAAATTTAGAGTGAAAAAACGACGACCCTGAAATTAGATGTGTAAACATAGAATAAATGGTGGAATAGAGACACTTACAATGTATCCCTTGTTAGGAGTTTCCATATTACAGTACACTCTGAATGTTTTCTCCTTCTGCTCGATGGTATATACTCCGCTGGTGGTCTTGCCCTGCTCACAAGCATGCTGACAGTCACTATACACGACTGGAGCTCCACTAATTACAGGAGTCTCTGATGTCTCGTCTATTTAAGGATACAACAAAAATACTAAACGTTGTTGTACTTGTTATCTTTGCTTTACCAGAGCTCCGTAATTTCTCTCCTATCCCGGATGACATTCTTACCTTGTGAAGTTGAAGTTTCTATTAGGTCTTCACTTTGTGTGCTTTCAATGGGGCATCCTTGTGATCTACGGAGTCCTTCAACGTCCATTGGCAGAGTGTCGATGTAGACAGGTTGGTTCTGCCTTGGCGGTGCATAAGCGTTGTGTCCGCCCAGCACGACTTGAGTGCAGGAACAAGGATCCCCCGGTGGCATAACGAACCGAACCCAACCGCCAACAGATCTATCTGGTTCCGTGATTATAACACAGATACGGGCTGACACTGAAGTCCCTGGAACCAATGGCAGAGGTTGCCTCAATGACAATTAGTTTGCAATAAAATATCATATAAAACTTGTGTGGCTATTTCTGGTTTGTTTGTTTTTATTTGTTTGTTTGTTGTTTGTTCTGTGTTTGTTTTTCATTCACCCAATGTAACCAAACTGGCTTGAAGGCCAAACGGACCTGACCAAATGTATGCATCATGTAAACCAATACTCATTAAACTGACATTGACAAAAGTAAACTGTTTGCAACACAACGATGCTATATCTGCGGAGCCCCTAATGGGACTGTTAATAAACAAAATGTACAGATAAAAGGGGAAAAGTTAGAAAAGTAACTCGTTCCCTCGAAATATTGCTTTGAAGTAACAATAGGCCTAAATGTTATTTCGATGGGGCGATTTTTTTTATTTTATTTGTTTTTATTTTTTTTTTTTTTTTTTGGGGGGGGGGACAAAATTGGTTACACAAATAATTATCGGATGCAGTTGAGAGCAGTGAAATCGGGACTATTACATTTTCATTTCACAATTATTACGAAATCGTTTCCATTAATCTCCATTATTTTTAATCCAAGTCCAGTATTAATGGAATAAGTCTTTCTGGAATACGAGCAAGGATTGCAGACCTATGGTAGATATTAATTTATGTGTTATGAAAATAACATCAGTGTTCTGTTGCGTTGATGGGTTCGGTATCTCAATCATGCATTTTCCGTGACGGTTACTGAGTTTTTTAGCATAAGGGGACTTTGTAGGTCGCATTTTCTGCGTCTCTTTTTTCCCCGTCACATTTTTGCAGAGCAAATATTTATGTTCTGTTCTTTTTTACTAATTTAATTTTTTTTAATGTTATTTTGGTTTTTTTTATTTATGTATGTATTTATTTATTTATTTAAGTATTTATTTATTTATTAATTATTTATTTATTGTTTATTTATTTGTTTATTTTTGTTTGTAAATGAACAACAAAATAAATTGATATTTTTTTAAAACTTATTTATTCATTTATTTATTTGTTTACTTATTTTCTTACTATTTATGTATTTATTCACTCGTCAGTAGAAGAAATATCACAAATGATATAGCAGAAGAAATAGAATCTGTGATGAAAATGGTCAACTGTAGTCGTTAAAGTAACAGAGGGCAAACTGGTGTTCTTTTGCTCATTGATTGTCTTGGCACTAAATAACAACTGAAACATGCAAGCTAGAAAAAGCTTGAAAATCATCATTAGCCTAACTTTTGCCTGAAATAATCTTGTTTCGTGATTTTGCGTTGGAGATGATCAATATTGACTGAGTCAAAGTTTGTAATACTTGCATTTACTTTTCCCCCAGCTTTATGGACAATATTATTATTAACTTTTCAATTATTAGGAAAACTTTTCATAATCTATAATTGATTTGCCAGCAGTGCCCCTTGGAAAAAAATAGTGCCCTCCCCTTGTGCCCCCTACAAAAATACCTTTGTTACGTCGCTGTTTGTGTTTTTGTGCTTATACAAACTTGAAAAACAAGCATATATATTTTTAGCTTTGTTTTTATTAAGTGATTCAATTTTTGATAAAACATTTAATTCAGCAAAGTAATGCTTTTATGCAGTTTTTACTTGATAGTTAGATCAGTATGTTATTTTCATCCTAAAAAAAACCTAGTCATCTGAATACTCGCGTGTCGTGGCCGAGCGGATAAGATCACTGGACTCAAGCTCTGGTGTTTTTGATCAGCAGAGTGTGGGTTCGAGTCCCGGTCGTGACATTTGTGTCCTTAAGCAAGACACTTAACCATGATTTCTTCGTCCTTTGGATGGGGCGTAAAGCCGTTGGTCCCGTGTGTGTAACGCACGTAAAATAACCCAGTGCACTTATCGAAAAGAGAAGGGGTCCGCCCCGGTGTTCCTGGTTTGATTGGCAGCATATTGCGCCACAGCACCTTGTAAACCATTACATGGTGCTATGTAAAGGAGCAGGTCTCATACTTTAAACGTAGCCCCCAAATACCTTGCAGGAAAATACTTAATGTTGAAGCGCCTTGAGCGTCACTGAGTGACGGATATGAGAGCTATATAAATATAGCCATTATTATTATTACTCAAGTTTTCAGAAAACAGAACCAACTTTTACAAATGTCATTGTCGGGCTGTTTCAAGGTTTGTAGAAGTAGGCCTATTCGTTTATCAAATCTGTGTAATCTTGAAAGTTCCAGTGCAAAGCATATTTTTAAAGTCTATTAAGGTCCATTGCTTTATTTTGCACGTTTGAATAAAAACTTGACTGCTGAATGAACTATAGTCGGTTTTGTTGACGTAAAGAATTTTTTTGTAAGCTTAAATAAACAATTAAAAAAAGGTTTTTTAGTCAAGTGGGAAGCAAAAACAAAATATAGCAAAATAAATTGAACAGCTCGTGTGGGATGTGTATTATTTGTATTACAGTTGGCTACAATATCAATTATTTTAGTTAAATCGTCAAAAAGAGAACATAACTAATGATTATGCTATAAAAATAATGATTTGATTTTTTTTCTTTCTTTTGTTTCTTTCATTTTTGAAATTATCTTCATAACGCCTGACACAAAAATAGAGCGGACGGCGCACGTTTGTTCTCACGCATTATTTTCTCACCGATCCACGCGACAACACAAGAAGAGGACGGGCCGCATGAGGCCGCAAGACTCTTGAATCATTTCGTAAAAGCCAGCTGCAAGAGCTGAACAACCATTCAACTTTACAAAATGAAAAAAAAAGTGCTTGGATTCAAATTCAAATTCTATTTTATGTGATCCTGATTCTTTGCTTACTATAAGGGCAGATATTTTGAGGAGGATTTATTTCTACATTATATAGATTTATCTCAGCCAAACCAACACGCCGAGATGCCTAGCACGTCAGAACATTGAGTGTCAAAGAACTTCAGATATAAATAAACAAATAGGAGATACAAACAATCAGAAGAATAAAAATGACCTGTGAAAAATAAAACGCTCAGGAATATAACAAATATGATTTGTTGTAAAATGTTATAACGATTCCGTATATTTATTGCTAATGTTTTAAATACCAGGGCAAACAACTTCAATATTAGCAAAAACGATTAGTTTTCATTTCAAACTTACCTGGTACATGTTTTGACTTGAAGGGTAACGAAGCAAAAGAAACAATTATTACAATTAAGACAAGAAACAGGATTTAAGTGAAATGTCATAACACGGAAAACGTCTCTTATATCTGTTAATGAAGTGCCAGTAATAGAGCTCTAAATTGTCAGATTACTCGGGAGTCAAAAATTATGTTTAATTTGAACCCACACAAGTTGAAATTCATTGGCAATAAACGAAAAGGAAAACGCAAGCGAGCAACTAATTCATGTGCGCTTCGATGAGTCTTGACTTGATTTCATCACTTGTATTTATAGGCAAGATAGAAAAATCAACTTAAATGGTCAAAGTGTAGTCTTGAATGCCTTTAAATGAAATAGATTGACTGAAACAAATCTGATTGAGAAAAATCCAAATCGTGTGTGTACAAAAACAAAATTGAATACTTTAATACTTAAATAGGTGGATGATTTTTTGCTGAAATTGCCCCGGAAAACCTATATTTGCAATGTATTTACGTATTTATTATAATCAGGCTGAATGAATTTAACGTCAGATTTACCTTCTATAGAAATTGCGACAATGAACAACAGAGTAAGAGCTGGTAGACTAAGAGCCATGTCGGATTCCACCACCGTTTTTGCTGTTTCCAGAAATAACTGTTAAATCATTGCATGCGAATCAACAAAGTCATCGACACCTAACTTCGTATGTAACGTTCTTTGCGTCATCTGTAATTGTTGACGAACACAATCTGACTGATTAAAATCTGACCAATCAGCGACTGACACTGGTACGCCGAGTACAAGTAATTACAGTCATTAAAAAAAAAACGGTTTGCTCAGATTCATCAGAAACACGTTCTTTGCTGCAATGGATCGATGGAAGAAAGATTAACATTAGACTCCGTTGTGATGTTGCTTTTTTAATAGGCAACCTTGGCCGTCATTCGCTGTAGTCTCGTTCTGGCATTTTCCATTAGTTAAAATCTCCAGAACAAACACAATATGATAAACAGTCTTTCGCCAAATCCTAAAATCAAGTCATCGTAATCATTGTGTATAATATGTCACCATATAAAAAAAAATGTATCCCGATTCTCAATTTAGCTGTTTACGCCCAACAGTTTTTACAGCGCTACCATGTACGTGGGCAGGAAACAGCTTATAATGACACCCCTTGGTGGCAAGCGGGGGAAAATTTATTATTATAATGCTTCTTTGTTTATTTCCTCGCAGCTACTCGTGTAGACAAACAACAACCACTACACAGTACAAACCTTCAGAATCTTTACTGCCATGGATTGAGGGAAAACATTTTTGTTTCTCTTGACTAACTTTCCAGCAGCAGCATATGGTAGTCTGACATAACTTGTTTTATTTCATCATAATTCAGTAAGGAGCCCCTAAAAGGACATGTAAAAAAATATTCAGGGTTTACTCACAGACAAAAAAAATGTATCATGCATATCATCACAAAGGCATGATTGATAACAATTGTTCGTTGGAATATTTTTGGTAAGTGTTATTTAAAGGCGTTACAGGACTGGTAGGACAAAAGACAAAATGTTAAATTGTAGTCCGATTGGGCCTATGAAGTTCATAATGGAACCAGGTTTTTTTTTCTCTCCCTTAAAGATTTCCCTCTTAAATGTAGTCATATTCGAGAAAACTGTATCTGAAAACCTAAAAAATGATAACAATAATGTTAATAATAATAAATAAATAAATAAACACGCGACAGCTGTTTTCGGTTTATATAAGTACACTGCGTTTGCTGGAAATCGTGCATGGTTTTTCACTATTTTTTAAATCCACAATTTTCACAGGTTTGTTATTTCAAGTATAATGGTTGATCAAACTAAACATCTACCAGTCCTGTATAATACCTTAATATTCAGAAAATTGTGTTTTAGAGAATTAGTTAATTGAGAGCTCTTTAAGCGTCGGGTATCTTTGATATCTAAATAAATATCAACTGACATTGCAAATTATATGTCAAAAGAATCAAGGAAGCTGTGTAGTATTATGTTGAGTATATTTGATGGTTATGCTACAGTTTCGGATACTGTTTATAACTTAACAGGGTATTGGATACAATGGCAATGTACTCCGTTTTAACGTGAGGTTGGAGACATGTATTACCCCCGCTTTCATGTGGACTTTATCTATTGGATAATGAATCAATCACAAAATTGAGTCGGTCATGCCTCCTCAAAATAACCATGGTTTGACATTATTAAACAAGTAGGAGTAACGAAATAAAAAGGAAAAGGAAATAAAATTCAATTGACAAGGGCGTGACAATGAAATGAAAATGGAATTTATTGATTAATTTCAAACTGAGCGCTTGTTCTGATCCGTAACGACTTTAAAAACCAGATTAAAAATATTCTCTCAACTCCAGTGACAACTGTGTCTTTGTTAGCTAGCCGAGGAAATGCTTTGTCGTCCCCGTTCGACTGAGGTGCATAAATAAATCAAATTTGCAGTTGCTGTGCCTTGATGAAAATAATTAAATATAAAAAATCAAGACCTGCCGTGAAAACAAATTACCAAAACTTATTAATTTGTCTTCGTGCTAATATGGAACTAGGCCTACTTTCAAGCCCGGTTCACTTCCTGCGAATCCGAATGCGAAGCGAATACGACGTGAATTTGAAGTCACAACTCTGTTTTCGCTGCGAATATTCGCAAGAGTTGAGCACAGCTCAACCCTTGCGAATATTCGTTGCGAATTTGTGACGTCAACATTCGCTTCGCGTTCGCATTTGCAGGAAGTATGAACCGGGCGTAAGAGTGTGGCGTAACGATATTTTGAATAATAATTAGGGCACAGTGTTTACTTGAGCCAGGGCGCGGTCGTTTTAATCGCCAGTCACTGTCGGTCTGGTTTTGATGGTTCACATCACGTAATAGTTTATATATTTTGTGTTAGTTAATTTAGGACTCTTTTATTTGTTAATAAACCAGATCATACTTAAAAAGTAGTTTCACCAACTTTGTATGTAATGTCTCTCAACTTTTCGATTGGCCATTTGGAGCCATTAGCACCGTGGACACTTCTTCGGAAACGTTCACAACTCAAGCAAAACGTTTTTATGTGTGTTTGTTGTTGTCTGTTTGTATGTTTGTTTGTTGTTGTTGTTGTTGGTTTTTTTTTTGTTTTTTTTTGGGGGGGGGATGTTGGCATTTTTCCTTCCCTACATACGGACCATACTTCAGATCGTTACAAACAGCCATAAAACTTAACAAAGTATATGCCTATCCATAAATAGTATGAAAACAAATCAATCAACAAAAAACGTTCACCTTGTTAGAGAATAAGTGTGTTTGTTAGTCGAAGAAAAGCGTTTGCGTCCCCGCTTGACTAGAACGGAAACAAATCGAATTTTCATTGTTGAGTATTGTAAATTTAAAAGGAAATTAAAAACCTGTCAATTTGTTAATTTTAACGTGTGTTTTGTACGTGCGCAGCCTTCAAATAAAAAGGAAGCGACATTTCCTGGTAAACCCAATACCCATTTACTGGAGTCGCAAAAAGCATACCACTAGCTCTTCATATCAAACGACAACATCATGGACCTAGTTCAAATCCCCTACACGACGGTATCTACGACTATCGAAGAGTCACAGAGTGACGACGTGGGCGTTATGGCGCCGGGACACGGGGAAGCTTTCGCCAGGTTAGTCTCAGCATTCTACGGTATAATCTGCGTCCTTGGAATCGCTGGTAACCTAATGGTTGCCATCGTGCTCCTCCGCGTGAAGTCTCTGAGGTCCACCACCAGTGATTTCTTGGTGCATCTCTCCGTTGTAGATTTCATGGTCAGTGTCCTGGTCATCCCAAGTTTTCTCGCTGCAAGGCCAGACGCTTTGTCGAACCGCGGGTTCTTTGGTGAACTTTGGTGCCGATTCTACACCTCCGAGTTTCTGTTCTGGTTATTTACTGCGGTATCCGTCTTTTGTCTGATTACAGTCAATTTGGAGCGTTACGCAGCCATCGTCTACCCACACAAATACAAAAAAATATTCACCAAACGTAATAAATACGTCATGATCGTCGCATGTTGGGTTTTGGCCATAGCGACTAGATCATATTTCTTCTTCCTGTATGGCTTAGACGAAGTCAATGGGTGCCACTTTTTAGGCTGGCCCAATGAAGCCGTTCAATTGGCATTTGGCTTTTACAGTTTTGCAGCCAACTTAGTACTTCCGTTCGCTGTGATGGTGTTCGCTCAGACAAAGGTAATCTCAACACTGAACAGACAACTGAAGATGCTAACAGAGAGAACAAGTTAGTAACTTTTATTGTAATCATATTTCACTTCGATTTTAAATCTTGTTAACCAATCATACAAATGTAATATGTATTTACCTGGCAGAAACAGCTACCACACTTTCCACATTTTTTCCAGAATTAAAGCAGTCTTTTATACTTCGTGTTTATATCACCTAAACCCCTTTTGTGACTGAAAATATATTCAACAATTTAATCGTTTTTCATAAACAGAAACACTGAAAATGAGCTGTAAATAAAGATGCACGGCAGGTTTTCATTATTTCGTATGAAATTATTTCAATCTGAAATCTCACAAAGTTCTTAACCAAATACAAATCTTCCTGATAATTATCTCCGTCTGAAATGCCGTGAAAAACTCTAAATCACTAAAACCAACATGTTCGTTTTCTTTTCTTTCTATTTATTTTCTTCTTCTTCGTCTTTAAAATGGGATCACCTAGTTTGAGGACATTGTCACAGTGTCCGTTTGATGGTTTGTTAGGATATATATAAATGATTTACCCTTAAAACAAAGTGTAGGCCCAGTGTATACCATTGGCGTGTACACATTTTTCAACCATGGTGCCTTTAGGGATCATCGCACATAGTTACGCAATTGCGTAAAATATCATCACGACCTGTTACACAAATCATCATAATTTACATGAACATTCACGACACAGGCAAAATCCTGAATGTTCATACTGTCTTTTCATTTAAAAAAAAAAGAGTTGCTCGAAGAAAACACTTTAAACTGTAGGGCCTATACTATATAAATAAACACACAAATAAATATATCGGGTAAAAAATGCCAAAATGCTATAAAATTCCCAAATGCAAGTGACGTCTCAGACGAGAAAGCACTTACAGCAACCGTTGTTTTCTCCGAATTGTTTTCTTCTTGCAGCCTCTACCGGTGTCACTCCAAATGACCAGCGTAAAATGTGGCAGCTGAGAGCCTCCAAAACCCTGGTGAAGACCCTCCTGGCCTGCGTTGTAACGTTTGCCGTCTGTTGGACTCCAAACCAGGTCTGGTTCTTGCTCTTCAATTTCGGCATTCCGATGAATCCGGGCGGACATTTCCACCTCTTGACCATTATCTTAGCTGTGGGTAATTCCTGTGTTAATCCAATCGTTTACACCCTGACCAACAAGCCGTTCCGCAAAGGGATCAGGAAGGTCTTTTGTAAGGGGCGGGATTCGAACCAGGTGCATGAGAGTGGAACTTCTGCCATGACTTTGTCCGCAACTGTATCAATGTAGTCTGGGGTGAACAAGTTCCATTGAACGAACAACCGAACTTACTTTTTTATTATTATTTTTGTTTTATGTTACAGTTAACGCACTTAAATAAATAAAAATTCACGAGTATACCGGCACCCCACATTACATGAGCAAGGGCCATACCAAACTATGCTATCAAATTCAAGTTCAATGACCAATACTTATTTTTTTATATAAGTGAGCAATATGACCATCTAAAAAAGAGCTTCGTCTAACTTGAGATGACGTCATTAACGTATTCTTTAAGTCTTGATTTAGACAACCTAATTTTATTAAAAGGAGCGGACATTAATAATTTGACTGTAAATTCAGCTGAAACCTATCGATTTAGGCTTTAGTAATACAGTGTCTAGTCGTTCACCTCTGTGGACCGGGTTCGAATCTCTCCTCGGAATGTGCATTTTGTATTTCAGTCCTTACCTGATTGCATGGGTTTTGGGACCTCCTCAAACGTCTCAAACTGAACATTGTCTTCTCTTCTTAGGGCTGGTGTGTCTCCACTAAGTTCTATTACCACATTATTTAAAATCATAACAATTAGCTTATCCTTGCCATGTGATTGGTGGATCTATCGTTGTTGTTGGTGTTGTTGAAGAACAAATCTACACAGCTAGTAGATATACACATGGTATTACCGCAAACCGAATATATATTGATACCTCACCATGCAAAGCCTCAAAAAGTATATCTGTTGTTGTTGTTGTTTTTGATATTGTATTTTCTATAATTATTAGTATGATTATTATTCTAATTACAGGGTATTTAAGGGGCTATTTCGTCATGATCAAGACAGGGTGCGTTCCGGCCGCGCGAACGTTTTTGCGAACGTTAAAATATGCGTCACGCTAACAATTTGAACTCACCTGGAACGCGTTGTGTTAGAGACATGTACTCATGTTCGCTTCAATCTGTCGGACTAATCATGCCGAGTTATTATATATATGTGTGTTAGGCCTTGTTCTTCCGTCTGTTTAAAAAAATAAGAAGAAATATTTTCCTTACAACTTACACTCACTACTTTTATAAATACTATTTGACGTGCTTATTATAAAACTTTGCTACAACCAATCTGATTTGTTTAATGAGCGGTTAGATTAAGTTCACATTTTGTCTAATATTAAATCTTTTGTGACTGCTTTTGCACTGTTTGCCAACATTATTTTTTAGTTGGCGAACATAGCTAACACCTCCCCAGAGCGTTTGCTGAATTTCACAAACATGTGTGAACGCATTTTGCACTTAATAACGCGTTCCACTTTGGAAACGTAAAGTTAGCTGACAAATGTTTGCATCGTTTAGCCTGAGTGGAACGTACCCCAGCTCTGTGGCTACATAAACTCTCACCCAGTTACTGCACGGCCGCGGGCGCCCCATTGATACGGAAAGAGGGAGCGCGCGTGCAGCAAACAGGTAAAGCATTCATAATATACCCTTATCGTGCTGCCACCATCTTGGTCGTATTCCTTGTATCCAACAACGGTAATTAATGCTAGTATACATTACCCTGAAAATGAACCAGACATTTTTTTTTCTTCCAGCCTCGGTTTGGTTACATTGGTTCAGATTGGAGCAAATCAAGATGGCCACATCGTGATAAAGGTCTATACCATGCACAGCCACAAGCCGGCTTTCAACATGATGTTACGAACCTCGTTAAAACGCAATAATCACTTGCACTAAACAATCACATTTTGTAATGATTGATAGCGCACTTTTAATTTTGCTACTCCTCACAATTTGTATAACGTGATGTGCTCACTAACAACAACAAAAAGACATTGAACAAAAAAAGGGGGACCGCCAACATTATTGTGCAAGCTCAGTTGGTAGAGCGCTGGCACGTTGATCTAGAGGTCGCGGGTTCAAATCCATTGAAGTCAATTTTGTTGTCTGTGTTCACCCCAAAAATAAATTTTAACTGACGCGGTTAGTTTTCCATGTGTGGTTTATTGCTTGATATTTGAATTAAAAAGTTGCAACCCCTTCAAAGGTGATCACTGTGTACTGCCGCTTCCCAGGTAGCTTGCATCATAGTCTATGTGCAAGCTCTGGTTATACACGGCAGCTTCAGGTTGAATGGCTTCTGACTGTCACCGTAAGACCAAAGATATGGACAAAATGGAGCTGCTTTTTTTTTTAAATATGCGTCCATGACATTGACAGAAGTCATAATAAACATGCCTGGCGTGCACCTGTACCTGATCAAAAGTATTATTTGTGTTCAGTACCTTCCAATTGTAAAATGAAATAAATTAACATACCGTTACCATTCAGAAATATAATGTATTGGCTGTTTTTATTGTGTAATGACATTAATTTAACCGTGGGCACTGCCAGTTTGTTTCGGTGGGTGCTGCTGATCCTTAAATATGTTTAATTTGAAATTAAATCGGCCCAGTAATGTACATCTTGACCAGAGAGTTAAATTTCAAGAACAAACTTAAAACTATCAGATAAACGTTAAAAACGCAAATAATACATACAAACGGGAAAACGAACAATAGGCCTACGCTACTACATAACTTTTTGCAGTAACAGTGTATTACATTGACTCCGAGCACTTCTTGGCTCCTTCTTGAAGAGTGAAAGATTGGGTGCTACAATCCAAATACTTTTGACCATTCCCAATCAAACTGGCTTGGCAGTGGCTTAGTGTTCATGTCGACACAACTTCAAACAATTACTTTAAAATCATGCACAATTGACGTGTTGAACAAGGGAGGTAGAGTGACGGAGGTTGAAGGAACAATCTCTAATGATTGAATCCTATTTGAAAACAATTGTTTTCTTGCATTATATTGTCACAGTCACTGGTTCTACAGGAAGTCAAAGGGCTGCATCAGTGCATCCAGGGTGTTGTTAGAATACACTATAGGTTCTTATAGTAGCTAGATCAAGGTGCTTTACAACATTATGCCTTTTCATCAGTCATAAATGTACCATTCCTTAAACTTTCCCAAAAGGGATCATGCAACCCAACAAGCTTGGAATCATAGCCAAATGCTGATGCTTCAGCCATTACAACTTCAGTCCAATAATGTAACAAGGGCAGTCCGGCAAGATACCCTTTTTGGTGTTCCCATCACAAAGAAACCAGACAGCTCACTCCATCACAGTTTCTACCGAAAACCGACCAACATTGACCGTTCTACACCAGAGCTCCTTCCATAACCCCAGCATCGAGTTTTCTATCCAACACACCCTTTGGTTCTACGCGCCTACAACTTTTGTATATGGTGTTCCATAATATAGAGGACAGAATAGCTTCTATTGTGGTTGTGGATTGCTCCGTCGGAGTTGTGAGTTGGCCAGTCGGAGTTGTGAGTTGGCTGTTGGAGATTGGCAGTTGGAGTTGTGAGTTACTTAGTTGGCCAGTCGGAGTTGTGAGTTGGTCTGTCGGAGTTGTGAGTTGGAGTTGTGAGTTGGAGTTGTGAGTTGGTCAGTTGGAGTCGTGAGTTGGTCAGTCGGAGGGCATGGGTTGGTCCGGCAAAGTTGTGATTTGGCCAGTCGAAGTTGTGAGTTGTACAGTCGGAGTTGTGAGTTGGCCGTTGGAGTTGTGAGTTGGCCAGTTGGAGTTGTGAGTTGGCTGTCGGGGTTGTGACGGGTAGGGGGGGGGTTGTCCCATGCGAGTTTGCCATGTTTTCCTGTGTACTTTTAAATATAAAAACTAAAAAAGAAAAACAAATGCGAAAACTCATAAAGGACCACAATAGGCGTATTTGCAAACAAAAATTCGCCCACAACTAACAGCTCACAAGTCCAACGACTTGCAAATCCGACGGCCAACTTACAACTCTGACAGACCAACTCACAACTCAAACTGAGCAATCCACAACCACAAGGGCGTGAGCTGTCCTCTATGGAACACATTTGTTTCTGTAATCCTGACAGCCGTCAGCATGAGGATCAGCACACATACGAAGTCGATCTCTTTGTGTGTCAGCCAGTTGACGACCGGGTCCCCCCGCCTGATGAAGGACTACGATGCCGCCATTATTAAAGGCGAAAGTGTGTACAGTCGGCTATCATTATGGTGCAACGTCTGGTGCTCACTACAGTCACAAAGCAGGGACGCAGAGTATTCCAAACTGTGTAGACTGCTGTGGCAAGCTGGCAAGGCCCCAACGTCAGTGCGGAACGGGTTCAGGAGGTACCATTGGCCGCAGGGAAGGTTCATTCCCGGGAGCTGGAACTGGATGGTGGGATCAGTTACCAGGAACTTGTGCGGGACGTCAGTTTTGTCTTGCCACCGCGTGCGCCATTGGTCTTTTGCTGTCGTTGTGCTTTCCAGGATGTTTGACCAGGATGGGTGTCTAGAATTGAGTCTTGGCCTTGGATGGAAGTCTTTGTCACTTAGCTCAGGGTTAGCTCTCAATCTTAGAAACCAGCACTGATGTGCCACACTCTCTTCGGATCATCTGAATGGGCAATTTACTCAGGACTGGTAACCAATCAGTCTTTGTGCAGCAAACATCACCAGTGATGGTCCTCATGGGGTTGTTCAATTGAACATCGACGAGTTGGTTGATCTCAATGGCCTCTCTAATGGCCTCTCATATATACCCTCAGTACCCCTCCCCCACCCAACCTAGGCTCACTCTTCCTTTACCCTGTGTTTGTTGCCTATTCTGACACATACAGCTCAGTGAGCATTCCCCAACCTAATCCCAGTATGATCCTGTTCCTGTTTCTAGTCTATGCTCATCATCTAGCTAATCCTCATCCATAGCACTTAAGCAGCATGCCATCAGAATCTAGCATTCTCAACAAGACGGTTAGAGCTTACTGATCAAACCGTCCAGCTATTAAACCAATGGTTCTTTTCAGAACCTCATAACTCATAGCGAGATCATTGCCATGGTGTTACTGCAAACCTTTCTCAAAAATGCCAACAAATCTGCTGTTTTAAAAGTTACTTATTTTTTTCTGGCCTACATGGCTTGTACTATCAGAGCACACTGTGTGAGTGTTATGGCGTGATATTTGAGAGCATGAGCTGGACATAGCCATGACGTAGCCGATGATGTATATCTGACGTCACGACTAAGACACGAATACAAGACTGCTGGCCCATGACATATCAATCCTATGTTGTTGATGAGATTGTTGGCTGATTGTGTATGCTTGGCTTTATGTTTACATACACACTTACATGTATGTTTAATTCAGACACACCTCCATTTAGTAATCTGACCCCACCCACAACAGAGGGGGATGATGAAGAAATCAAATAAATTAATATGAAATATATTTTCTTTTATAGTATTTCCATTTAAAAAACATTAATCTGTTTTTAAAAAATAAATAAATAATGATACTTCACTGAGATAAGACTTTGTTTTAAAAACGCCCACTTTTAGAAATACTGAAACTCCGCCCACAAAAGGGCAATTTTTACACTTATTTGTGCCCTAACTTATAATAATGATTTTCAAGTTGATATTTCTTGTCCAAAAAATTATTTGTGTTTACTTCTAAGCCTAATTTTGCCCAATATTTATATCCTAGACCCCCTTTTTATGCAAATGTGGCTCTGCCCCCAAATAGGAAAGACCCAAGGTGGGTCTACGTCTAAAATTAATAACTAGCCCATTACCAAACATCATAGCAAATTTCATGCTTGTACCACAAAGTGCACAATTGTTACCGTAGCAGCTGCACTATCAAGATTTTGTTTGTTGTTGTTGTTGTTTTGTTTTTTTTTGGGGGGGGGGTAACTGTGACAAAGTCTTTTCCACTTTTGGGTTCCTTCATTCTGATTTTCACCATGGACGTTTTTTTTTTTTTTTTTTGAAGGTTTTTTGTGGGGTTTTTTTTGCAGAGAAAAAGTTTTCTAAATTTTAATTTGTAGAAAATAATAACAGAGTTACTATGCCAATGTATTAAAGTTGTATGTTGGGACATTGTTTAAATCCCATTACTGTTTCATTAATTACCAGTATTTAATTCAACCACAGAGAGGTTTATTTTGAGTTATGCACTACCGGCGTCGGACGACCCTGTGGCCACCCTTTTCAAGAATTTTAATTAGACAGTATTGGATAGGGCTGCATGCACGATATGCGGATTTAAATAACAAGGTATGAAAAAGACGGCAGAAGCAAGATTTTGAGGGGCAGACTGTGGGTAGAACCCTGCGCCATACTGGTTGTTCAATTTCTTTTAGGGCCTCTTCCTCTGCGACTCTGACGCTTTTGAGCTGCTTTGCTGAGAGGTGGTCTGCGCCCTTTTTGTCGAGCTGTTTAACCGTGGCCTAGCTGGCCTTGCTCCCGTCGGCTATTCTGATTTTTCTCTTCCTTTTGGCAATCAAGTTTTTGGCCTCCTGCACTGCTTCGATTGCCAAGTTGGTATCGCATTAGCTGATTAGGGCGAGTTTGACTTTGTCAAGCGCTATTTCTAGCTTCCCGCAGAATTCGATTTGGGCAACATTGCCCAACTTGCTATAAGTTCTTTCGACGCGAGCTTGTTCTCCTTCACCGAAATTGAGTCTTGTTTAGGCAATGGCATTAAATTTTTCCTCGAAATAGTCTTGGAATTTTTCTAAATTTTCGAAGTTTCAGAAGTGGACTACAGGTACTCTTTGAATGAAATCATTGAGAAGAGTGTATAGCATGCGTGCGAGAGCCTGAAGTGAGTGAACAAAGGCAAGGAGACTATTATACGCCTCAAGAATGCTTGAACATTCCTCAGAAGGCAAGATGAATAATAGTATATAGGGTAAAGGGTAAGTGTTGTATGATCGGTGTAGCTCAATAGTCTCTCTGCCAAATGAATCTACATTATTGGAAAGGTGAGCGTTTAGCCCTACTTCATTTCAAATAAACAAAGGAATCTTTTTAGAAAGCCATTTTCTTTTAGATGATTTCAGCTTCCAAATTATGACATTCTTGTTTTGAAAAATGCGGTCGTCTGTGTAATTCTTGAACTTATAAAAACGTTCATTCATTGTAGAATTTACAAGACTTGCTGGAACCTGTCTTTTCAGGCTTTTTCCAGACACTCCGGTATGTTACGGACTCTGGAATATTCTGCACATACCGGTATTTCAAGACAGAAAAGTCTCGAAATAAGCAAATGCAACAATCATCATGTAATTTATAACAACGGCACCTTCCTATGGAGGACGCCTTGCTTTTTTAATGTTTTACACCCACCATAGAGGTCATGTGACATTGGTCGCACAATCGGTCTATTTTCGGTGTTATTAAAAAAAATACATTGCTTCATTCAAAGTTTAGAACAAAGAACGGTGTTTTTCAAACTCTGGCAAACTTCTGGTGCTTGATAGGGCGTTTCAAATCCATAAAATGTGCAATGGTGGACCTGGGATATGGTCGTATTCTTGTTCCCAATGGTTGGGGGACTCCACGTCTAAGAATAATATGCTTGTATAGCTGGTTCAACTTGCTCCATAGGCCGTGTACAAAATAACCGCATAGGAAATCACTCGTATCCTGGGCCGCTTGATATATTTCCGGGATTGATATAATCAATTCTGGGGATATAATAATGATTGGGATTGATACATTCTTGGGGATTGAAATATTACTGGGGATTAATATATTATTAATGGGCAGTGATATATATTTTGGAGTGACATATTTCTGGGCATTGATATTTTTCTGGGATTGATATATTTCTGGGGATTTATATATTTCTGTGGGTTTATATATTTCTGGCTATTGATTTATATTTCTGGGGATTGATTTATTTCTGGCAATCTCTTTACTTTTGTAGTTGTCTTTTTTGCCCCAATGGCCGCCCATTAACATGTACGTGTAAATTGACTGCGAGTCTCCGTGTCAAATGAATGCTAGGTCAAAGGTACATCTGGCAACATCCGGTCTATCTGGTATCTTGCGTTATTCATGAGCCTCGAAGTGTGACGTCAAATTAGCCAAGGCGCAAGCCGAAGCGCCTTTACCAACTCGTTTTGAATCTTTATGCTTTTCTTTACTTTTTGCAACCGATTTTGGTAGGTGAAATGTTGTGAAGAAGACACAATTACTTACATAACGTCACATGCACGTTTGATGCAAGATGTCGACTACAAGTGCCGGCCTGCACCACGTACCAGTATCGACGACAAGTTGATTCAGCAAAGCATTTTAGCTTTGCTGCTCTCAGCAAATGAACATTTCCGGTGAGTTTAAGCCACAGCAGTGTCCATGCTGTTAGGAATGTAGTGGAACGTAGATATTTATTTTTAAATCTCACCTCAGGTGGGTGTAGACTGCAGACACGGCCGTCCGGGTTTTTCAATCACGGACACTACACGACGATTCGTACCTCAAAACAATTAATAATGCATGATCCTGCATCGAGGCCTATGTTTTTTGTTTTTTTATGATTTGTCATTTTTCCATTGCCAGAATTAATTTCTCTCAATACTCTCTTTTATAGCCTAATAGTAATACTGGGCGCAAATTGTCAAATCATCCTTCTTTTTTTTCTTCTTTTTTTTCGACTGTCAAATTAAAGTAAATATTTGCCAGACGAGATTACCCATCTAAATATAGAAGAGTCTAATATCTAGACGGTGATTGGTTATACAAAAATGCATAATTTACATATTTCATTATCATGAATAACTGATCAGCTAAACGAGTTGGTAAAGGCGCTTCGCGGTTTCGCCGCTCGCGCTGTTTCTTGTTGTTGTTTTTATTATTTTTTTGGCGTGACATCTGGGGTGCCGCCGCCGCGTGCGCCTTGACTAAATAGGCTAGGGCTGATCTAGCCCGAACATCCGACGTCACACTTCGCGGCTCGTGAATAACGCCAGCCTATGTTAATTTCCAAAGGGGACACTATCTCCGGGGACGGATTTTCCTATGACACCGATCCCCTATCATGAAAACTGCTTGTCCCGTAAAGCTAAAACTTAGCTCTTATCCTTTTTCATTCCAAATGACCATTTCCTCCAAAAGAGCTACCCTGGTTCGTTGCCTTGCCCACGACTCCCTCCGAGCCAGTCGTTGTTCCGTGCTCTACCGGTGAAGCCCGGTTAATACTTCTGCGAATGCGAATTTTGACGTCCTAAATTTGCCACGAACTTTGGGAAGAGTTTGCTCTGCCCATGGGCGACTCCCGCAAAACATTCGCCGCGAAAACAGAGCTGTGACGTCAAATTTGCTTCGCCATGAAGCATTCGCAGGGAGTTTGAACAGGGCTTATCTAATACACATTGCACATCAAATAGCCCCGCCAATTAAGACCAGGAACGGACCAGCAGACGAACACAACGCAAGGACTGTTGAATACTGATTTTTAGTTGTTTAGTTTAGTTTATTGATGAGCTAATTTCGCCACAATGCTTATGCTTGATATAATCAAAGTTAACAGACTGAAGGTAGTTTCATACGTTGGTAAGATTAGAGCCCATCGATGCCCAGAATGTGGCACTTTTACAAACTATTGAGCATATTAAACACGAGTAAAAGCAACCACCCTGTAAAGGCATTGTAACCCCAAAAAATTGAAGAGAAAAACGAATTATCAACCTCCAAAAAAGAAAATTTAAATGTTATCGTCTACCGTAAACCATGCTAAACTCTCTGTTGTTTCTTTTAAACAATTTGGTATCGCATTACCATAAACCATTTTTTTTATAATTTAAAACCATATGAAAAAGAAAACACCTGCATATTTTATTCAGCTTCAAAAGAGTTAAATATCACAAGGAATGTGTACAACGAATTGCCAGGTCCTTGACTGCATTAATATGTTGAATGCATTCATTAACACAACACATTTACCTTTATAGATTTGCATTATACATGTACATGTAGTTCTGTATAAATGCATGTACTTGTAAATAAGAAAGTTGTTCAATTCAAGTAACGGAGAAATTGAACACCGGGCCTAAATTAACTGGAACAACCTACACAATAACTTCGGTTAGTTGCAGAGAGAATCTGCATGCAAGATACATGTTGGTTGATTAGTGTTCACAAAAAAGACATCACAGTGTGATGTAGTTTGCTACCCTGATCCAGCCCTCAGCAGGGTTCTTCATCTGCACTGTAGACCAAGGTAATGTCCCTCCACAGCTAGACTTGGTCCAATCCTTCCACTTAAAAAGAAAACCTTCATTCCAATGTCTAACATGAACAATTTTCTTGGCATTAGGTTGTATTGTCTAAGTAACTAGTCAAAAGGCTCAATTATTAAGTACAATGTACACGTTTGCAGAAACAAAAGTGAATGTAAGAGCTTCAAACCAGACCTATAGAGAGTAACAGCATTCGAACGATTTGAGAAAAAAAAAAGTTGCATTCACATTTTTTTTTTTTTTTTTTTTTTTTACAAGATGGGAATGTTTATTACATGAAAACCCATCAAAAGTTTGTAAGTGTCTGCCTAATTTAATTGTTTAATAAACAGTGTCAGATGTACATAGATACGCTGCCAAACAATTTAACCCCGGTTAACCTTTAAATTCTCACTGGATAGCATATTTAATAGAAGTTAATGATACTGTATTTGCTCATTCCAAATTAAATTCTTATGATAGATTCGGTATAAGGGCTGAGAGGAGCAGATAGATTCAAATAATTTACAAAAACAGTTTACAATTTAACATCATGTCTTGATACCGAATGACTGACAAGAGAATATCCCATACAAACAGAACCTTGATAATGCAAAGTGTACAAGTTATCTGTTGCGCAACAATTTTATGCACACATACGCAGCACTTTATGTACAAGAGTTTTTCCCACTGGCTGATTCTGTTGTTATGGACCCCTTGCATATGACGTCACACTCTAAAAAAGCGCCCTCACCGAGGCCAAAAGGAGGCAGATCATTGGATGATAGCTGTTCTTTGTGCGTAAAAACATGTGCATGATCTCAGTGTACCTGCAGCATTTCGCATTATTCAAGGGGTCTATTGAACCACTATTAACGCCACCTGTTTTTGAATTTGCCACACCCTACATCTCATTTCTTATTTTGTCAATCAACCACATCCACGATTGACACAGGGGCGAGTGTGTTCAAAGTTCTCTAGGTCCTACGTCTATGGCATTCTCCTGTCTATCCTTCAATTTAAATACATTTTAATATGAGCAAGAATCTGTTAACTGCAAATTATCATTTTTCTTAACTTTTTGTTTTTTGTTTAGTTTTTTGTTTGGTTTTTATGGTTAAAGCCTCCACATGCACTTTTCTATGGGAATATTTTAAGATAGCTGTTCACATATACATGTACATTGTTAATGCGATTCAAATTTCAATTACATGGTGATATAACATCAACTATAGTCTACTACACATGTACGATCACAAGAAACATGAACTATGTGTGCCTTTTTGTGGTCATGATAATGCCATGCAACAAGCCAATACAAAACTTCCAATTCACTACACTGGAAGAACTTGTCATTTTTTTAATATATACTGCAATAGTATATTACATAGTAGTATCTCTTAATATTTAATCACATTTGAATACTAACTATATCATATTATATTGTGTTGGATAAGGTTGACTACTCTCCCGATTAAAAAAAAATAAATAAATAGACAGAGCAACTTGACCACTTTCTATTTTACAGGGACAGGAAATGGCCACGAAAATGTTAAAAAGACAGTGGTTTAGTGCCGCTACAGTCTAATGACAGTCTGCCATTTTACAAGTCAAATCGCATGGATAGTCTGTGTGTGTCTTACTACGAACATGTCGCCTCAAAAGCACTCTGCACAGTATGTCATTAATGATGTCAGGAGATTTATTGGCCTCAATAAGGGTTTTAACCCTACCCCCCCCCCCCATGTGAAATCTCCAGGAGGCTAATTTGCTACATATCAGTGACATAATGCAGAAATGCTCATAAAAGATGTGCACAAACAAACACAGCAGGAGTTCAACAGTGGGTTTTTTCGTTTTGACATTCTTGTGAGGAACTTTCCCCTGTCTATAACAATCCTGTAGGCAGATGGGTACTCAAGACCTATGCCTGATAACAAGTACACCACTGGTTTTAATAGTTGTGTTCATGTAGACAACTGAATACAACAAACTCAGACAAGACCAGGGAGAGGATGTCGGAGGATTTACAGTGGTCATGATTTCTCCACGGTCATTCTATAACATAAATATCCTTTTGTCAATGTTCCCTTTAGGCTGTGCCCTTACAGGAGAATTTCCACATCTACTTAAAGGTTATTATACAGGACTGGTAAAGAAAAAAACATCACTGTTTAATTTTAGTCTGAAAGCTTACTGATGATGAAGTTCATACTAAAAAAAAAAATATCTGTGAAACATTTCCCTCTGAAATGAAGCCACATTAGCAAAAAACTGTACCCGAAAACCTAAAACACCGCTACAGCTGATTCCGGGTGCTGCAACCCAAATTTAGGATGTGTTTACATGCTGACTGAATCATGTCGTTACAACATTGACTCACACTGACTCTCTTGACTCTCACAACGGATTAATCCTCAATATTCACAGGTTTGTTCATTCATGTATATGGTTGATCACACAAAACATGAACACTCATCTGCGATTTTTTTGTCAGCTCTACCAATCCTGTATAATCAGTAGAAGCATTTTTATAACAACTTATACACTTTGCTTCTTATGTACACCCCGAATGGTGGTCACAATAAGAAATTTTGCAAGATGATAAGTCAAACTCGTGCTACAACCCACATTTCTTCTTTTAAAATGGCCTTATCCCACCTCTTAATTATTTAAGAATGCCGATTGGAATGAGTTTTTTTGCACACATGGCTGACATGAGGAAGTGCATCACACCTGCTACCCACAAATCAAGGGTGTTCCTTAATTACATTTGCATACACATCAGCACTTCACAATTATGCTGACTTGATTGAACACTGACATTCATAAATTTGTGATATTGGGGGGAGGGGGAGGTTTAAGGAATTTCCATTTTCCATTATCTGCATTCAATCGAGTTCACATTTTGTGCTTTTGGTGTGCCACAAGTCATCCTACTGCACACTGGAAAGCAAGTTAATCGGCATTTCCTGTCTATAATATGAAATGAAATTTAAGCACATGTCATAGCTGAGCATAATATTCACAAACCCCTCCCTCTAAATCTCATACTGAAAGTGGATATTCGCTACCCCCATCCTGCTGCTTTGTCCCATGCTCAACTCAATACCAGCACTGGACTTTTCAAGGAATATTAAACAATGTACACTGGCCCTTCACAAAACACCGCACAGGACACAGTATTGGGCCAAATTAATTAATCACAAATCAAAAATGGAATCATGTTGATGAAGCATTGATGTTAGGAATACCAAGTGTTTATTTTGTGACAGATATTCCACCAAGAGCAACTTTATAGTGTCGAAAGTCTCAGTGAATGATACAGTTTTGTTTTAAAATCTTACAATTTCATGCATTATTACTGTTTTCTACAACCAATTTGCGTTTTAACTACAGGTATGATCCCACTCAGAGTGTTGCATCACATGTTTTATTTTAAAGCTTTTATCTGCACAAAAAGAAATACTGGGTTTCACAAAATGGGGTGATGCTTTCAGTCCTACCATCAGCAGATTGAAGACAGAATAAACTACATTCATTCGTTTTCCTGTCCTACATTCACGTCCAGCTTGACCTTGGAGAAGTCAATGGGTAACCCCGTGGCCCGTTCGTACACATCCTTGATGTCTTGACAGCATGATTCAAAGTGAGTTGTGGCATCGTAAGACTTGGTGATGAAGATCTGGTGAGATCGGGAGAGTAATCAAATTTGTTTGAGCTGTTCTGTAGTCATGTAAGTCACATTGCAAGTATTCATCATGGAAGTCAGATTGCAAGAATTCATTATAAAAGTCAGGTTGCAAGAATTCATTATGGAAGTCAGGTTGCAATAATTCATTATGGTAGTCAGGTTGCAATAATTCATTATGGTAGTCAGGTTGCAATAATTCATTATGGAAGTCAGGTTGCAGTAATTCATTATGGAAGTCAGGTTGCAAGAATTCATTATTAGGATTTGAAACTTTGCATGGTAGAAGTATAACTAAGAGAGGTTTGCGGTACCACCATGTGAAAATCTCTTTTGAGTAGTGTAGGTTCTGAAAAGAACCAGTGGTTTAAGACTCATTGTTTCGATCGGTATGCTATGATCGCCTTCAGTAGAAGATGATAAGAGCACTGAGCATAATGAACAAAACGCGAGTCATTAACCACCGGTTCTTTTCAGAACCTACGCTACTCAAAAGAGATTTTCACATGGTGGTACCACAAACCTCACTTAGTAAGAATTTATTATGAAAGTCAGGTTGCACGAATTCATAAAGGAGGTCAAATTGCAAGTATTCGTTATAGAAGTCAGGTTGTAAATATTCATTATGGAAGTCATGTTGCAAGCATTTATTATGGAAGTCACATTGCAAGTATTCTCTTATATGATAGTCAGGTTGTAAATATTCATTATGGAAGTCAGGGTGCAAGTATTTATTATGAAAGTCTGATTGCAAGTATTCATTTATGGAAGTCAGGTCGCAAGTATTTCTTTGGAAGTCAGGGTGCAAGTAATCATTATGGAAGTCATGTTGCAAGCACTCGATACAGAAGTCATGTTGCAAGTATTCATTATGAAATTCAGGATGCAAGTATTCATTAATATGAAAGTCAGGTTGTAAGTAGTCATTATGGAAGTCGTGTTGCAAGCACTCAATACAGAAGTTATGTTACAAGTATTCCCTATGGAAGCCAGGTTGCAAGAACTCAGTTGTAAGTATTCAGTATGGATCTTTATCAATGATTCAGTCTGTCTGGGAGGGACACCCTCTGAGATAACTAATAGCCCAATCATTCTTACCCCATTCGATTTGCCGTCATTGATTGGCTCGTATATATCCTCGACCTTTGTGAACTTAAACTTGATTGGTTCCAGGAATTTCAGTGCAATGTCAAGTTCCTCCTCTGGGTTATTAGTTTCCACTTTGCATGATGCTATGGCAATGTAGTACTTCACATCCTTTGAGCAATAAGCTACTTTGTGAGCGTGTGATACACAGCAGACATAGATATCTGAAAAGAAGAGCAAGCAGCAATGATTAATTATTCACCCTAACCACCCACAATACTCTTATAGCAGGGGTCTGCTAACATTTAGGTTGGCGACCCCATTAAAATATAGGGCGGCGGCGCTCGACCATGACCCACCCACCTATGGCCAGCCGATATAAACCTCTACAATTTTCAAAGTTGCGTGAGACATACTATGCAACCTACCAACTTACACAGACAGCCCAAATAGGAAAAGTTGAGCAACTGTCCAATGGTTGTCCCAAACGTTTGCTTCAATCATGTGTCAAACAATTGGAAATCTGAAAGCAACCCTTTGACACCCTGTGTCTTCAAACACATGCTAGGGTTGCTATTAAAGAATTGCATACAAAAGAACTGATACTTGACTGTGGTTTCACCTATTAAAAGAGCAACAGCAGGTCTGGACATCAAAGCATAGCTGCCACTGTTCTTTCACTACTCGTTACTAATCCTCCACAGCCGCGGATGTCCAGAACAATGGTTAATGTTTGCAGCAACACCATGATTTATTATGGATACGCAATACGTATACATGGAATTATGTGCGCTGCTTGCCATGTACTTTCATTTTTACGCACTGCGCATTATGCACAATGGATGAAAAACACACAGCTTTCCAGCCCAAAACCTAGCAATGCACATAATTTGCGTACTGCACTATTCGTAAAAATTGTTCGCATTGCTGGGCAATTATTTCAGAATTGCGTACTATGCATTACACATGACGGATATATGAATTTCTGTTCCAACTCTTCAACTGTTGGGTTCCATAAGCAGATATTTTTTATTGTTCTTCCATGGAAAGCACCATAGTTTCACTGTTGCAAAAGTACAACGATTCCTACCTGATAGACAAATTTTTAAAAATTTCCGATAATATGTACGATAATGATCGCAATGTGTCCCTACTGCTCATGTTGGTGATGGTTATGACCATCGGCGATGAGGCTGGGGCTGATGCAATAGTAAGTTTGAGCTCAGGTCACACTTGCTCATTTTTATGTTTTTAAGTAATTTATTTTGCAAGTACCTTGAAAATAACTAAATAAAGCCCCCTCGTAAAAGGTTTGCATGTTTTGGTTTTGAAATTCATAAGTACAGTCAGAGCTCCTTCAACAGGAGCTACAACCCAAATAATGGTTGGTAATTTGATTATGGCTCCTTTGTTCTGACTCTAGAGGACCAGATGAGATGAGCGCATTGAAGCATCACACAACCGATCCTCCCAACCTTTTGGCAAATGATGTTGAACTGTTTCCACCTTTAACTTTGGCAACCGATCGGCTGCTGCCCAACTGTTCCTATTTGGACTGCATGCCTTAAATTGGGCCATGAAATTTGCGCGCTCAGCGCAATTACCTGATAGCACCCTTTCTTGACAAAAAAAGTCACCAGTCTATATTCAAACACTGACCGTGTTTATATCACACTTTTAAACATGGCCATATAAAATGTGATCTCCTTTCGGCCAATCAGCATGGATAAACTGTCAAAGGTATTTATCAGGGTTTGCTCTGAAATTTTTTTCAACGAGCCAGGAGGACAAGTTGGCTTGATTTTAAAACTAGTCCGCAAGGTTTCTGATTGGCCCGTTTTTCATATCGATTAAAAAAATATCCTGATATTTTATTTCAATTCAATGAATTGCAACGTCAAGTTTAAACCTATTTAAACATGGCCATGTAATTTCCTCTCGACCCATCCCACCTTGACCATGTTGACCAACAATCCCCGACATTTACGAATTAATAACAATTACTTAACTGGGACACAGGTCAAACTTGTCCGAGGCAAAATTGGATATGATCTTTGGATAGTCTCATTCCACGGTTTCAGTAACCACTCAAACATGTCAAAGTATTTCCATTTGGCAAGTAAAATATTTATATATAAAAAGATGCTTTCAAAAGGTTAATTTAAAAAAAGTAACTTTATAACTGACTTGATAATAAAACAACATGAACTTTTTACTGATGGTTGTCATAAATAAGAATACGAAGAGGGAGAGTTATGTATGATCGCTAGAGTAGTAATTAATAACTCAAAAACATTTGGCCAGTGGACCACCACTAAGGTCGAACCTTATTTATGAATATAATTTGAAGCAAAGTAAAGTTATACAATGAGTGCCTTTCTTACAGCCCCGTAAGCCAACATAAAGCTACTGTAGGATTACCTTAATTTGGTTGTGCTTACCTGATTTACGGCCTTCTACTTGACTGCAAGGGAAAATAAGCTGTGTGGACAAACCTAGCGAGGAACTCTTGGGGCCAAGGATGGGATGGTCCAAAATACAGATAGTTCGCACCACCTGCCCATTCTTTTTCGCCAGATCGGGGAAGTAGGAGGGGTCGCCGATGACCATTTTAGCGTGGGCTTTCTCCCCCTCGGATACTACTCCAGTCACCTTGCCATCCTCCATGATAACCTCATCAATAGGCTTATTGAGCATGTAGGTGCCACCATAGATTGCACTCAACCTGCACACAAAGTCACATCAAGTTGTTATTTCAATGAACTAGTATAACAGGGGATCAAACATCTTGAGATGAACGGGACTGTGAGGAGGATTGAGCCACTCCTCATCCATGAAATGTCCCATGCCATCAGCGCCTCAAATAGCCTATACTAATACAAACACCTACTGCCTGGCTTTATATGCCGATCCCCATTTAAAACTGTGGGCAGGGTTATTGCTCAACATGCTCAAGGCATGTGGCGCTCGCTAACCATGGGAGGTGGTCGGCCTAGGAGACAGAAACTCTGATTTCAAACTCTCGTTAGTGGGGCATGATGCCTTGGATCATAGCAGCCCACCTAGGAGAGGAACCTCTGATTTAAAAACACCCAGCCTTTGGTCAATTGTCTCACTGCCTTGCAATGCTGGAGGACTCGAGACTGGCCCCGGACTCGAGACTGGTCTCAAGTCCATTTTGGGGGGACTCGAA
This sequence comes from Pisaster brevispinus, assembly GCA_023634235.1. Taxonomy (NCBI): domain Eukaryota; kingdom Metazoa; phylum Echinodermata; class Asteroidea; order Forcipulatida; family Asteriidae; genus Pisaster; species Pisaster brevispinus. The sequence goes on along the minus strand of JAMKCF010000004.1, from coordinate 7,883,048 downwards.
CTTGAGTTGGTCTCGACTCGAGACGGGGGAAAAAGGGAAAAAACACAATATCAGCTACCTTCATTGTGCCCATGCAAATCATTAATAACAAAAATGTATTGTTTCTGTTGATACATTGCCCATGGCCTTTTCATGTCAACCACGGACCCCGTTTGTTTTAACTGCACATGTCAGGGTTATTGTTCAAGGCCCTATAGCGTCCCTATATTGCCCTATAGCGCCCTCTTCTCGATTTATGAATAGCGTTTTGAACAACAAGTTATACTGATAAACCTAAGCTCAATCTCAGACTTAAACCAGAAACCTAATAGCGATCCTTTCTCGTCTGCTTTTTGTTGGTTTACATTGATTGGTCCAGGGAGATTTTTCTACTTCCATGATTGATCGTAGTCCTTGACAGACTGACAATCACAAATGACTCATAAGGATTTTGATCAGTCGATCAGGTTTTTTTCAAAGTTTGTTAAAGATCCACCTGTTTGGGAAGTTTGAAGGGTGTGTGAGCTTGCAAAGTGTGCCTTTCTGGTGGAGTACCGCAGTGGAGAAGAAGTTAAGAAAAACAAAAAACAAACAGAAACACCTCTTAAAAACAGTACAAAAACAAGAGGCTTTGAGGCTACACCCAAACACCTATTACACACATCACTAACCTGGCAAATCCCTGAGGCAACTCCCCAAGCCCATACAGTGGATAGAGATAAGGACTCTTTCCATATCTTTGGACGCAGTCGAAGTACAACTTAAGTCGATAAATGGTCTCTTCACAAGGCCGCTGCAAGTAACTGAGCAAATAAACAGAAAAATACAATATCAATCCAGAATGGTGTCAATCTTTGACTCTACCCAAAATGTCTCTATCTAAAGAAAATATTGATATGACATCTGACATACTTGGATGAAGAAACAAGTACATGTATGATAACACTCATCTGGGGATTTTGTTATACAAAACACACTTGAAAACTTCATAGCTGATTTGAATCTTCCTGCTGGATGAACTCTTACATTACAGCAAACTCTGCTAATTTTACAAAAGAATGTAATGCAGCAAAAATCATTTTTATTAAATCATGGCCTGTAGGAAGCATCAAGATTCAACAGTCTGTGTCTTTGCACAAAATCAAAACAAATTCAAGATAACTTACTCATCATCCAAATGCAGAGCAATGGCATGGCCAATGACGTCTGTCAAATCTGTCATTCCGAAGATTTTGAACAACGCTTCTGTGGTCATGTCTTTTTTAAACTCCTTCTTTTTGATGGGTTCGTCTGGGTTGTATTCTATGACAAACTTTACGAAATTGCTAAAAGATTTCTTACTCCACATGCTGACAAGATCTGAATTAGGGTGAAATACACAGAAATAAAGAGTATAAATTTCGCACTGTCACTGAATGTAAAGAGCGAGGCTTTCACTATTTGTAACCTATGCAAGTTGGCTGGATGATTTTAAGATCAACTGACCAGATTTTTAATTTCTATTTTGACTTTATGCATAACCATTGATAACTGGGCACTTTTAAGGATGTCTTCCATATTACAACTGAAGATCAGGGTTCGAAATTAACGGTCGCCCGGTCGCCAAATGCGAGTGAAAACAGCGGCGGGCGAGTCAAAACCCTTCCTTTACTAGCCCGCCGGGCGAGTCAAATAATTTGTCCTTTTCACAATAAATGAGGGGTACACTACATTGTTAAAATCCCAAAGAGAGATTATTAATAAGTTCGTAAAATGGTTTGGCAAGTCTTGACATTGCTAGATTTAATGATCGTGATCGCGATCACGATCGTTCATAAGTAAAACACGCACGCACGCACGCACGCACGCACGCACGCACGCACGCACGCACGCACGCACATAACCACATGGCAGTGAGTTTCCCACAACGTACCCACAACGTTTGCTCGCCCGCCGGTAGTCCACACACGCACACAGCACATGGTGTTTTCTCTATGGTGTATTGTACAGTACAACAGCAGGTCCAAAGTCCATCCTAAACAACATTTCGCACGCTGTGATTGGCCCGTTAAAAAATTTAATATTCATAAGAAAGCTTGGCTAGCCTCCAACTCTGTACACGTTCGCGAGTCGAGTAAACAAATGCTGCACAATGTGGCGCACGCCCGCGGATTCTGTACTATACACAGCGTTGGGTTAAGGCTATTCAAGCAGCATTGACAATTTTTGCCGATTGAGGGCGTTGCAGGGCAAAGTTCATTGACTTTTTCTCAATCGTGCGTCGTTGATCGATCGTTAACACAAAGATTTCATTGCAAAGGAAGTTCTATAAAACCGATTCTCAAATCACAAATCCATGAAAATGGTTGTTGATTAAAAAAGGATTACTGAGGGCAGAAATTAGGGGATAAGAAAAAACACAAATTTCCGTGTGTGTGTGAGTTTGTTTTCACATTCAAACCGGGGACCTATAACAAAAGAGGACAATAGGGTCCCCGGTTGGGTAAAGGTCCCCAGTTGGAAATTGTGTACAAAACCAATGGGAGCTGTTGCCAAAAAGTTAAAGTCCAAACAAAAGAGGGACAATAGGAGGTCCCCGATTGGAGGTGTTTACACACTTGTGTGTGTGTGAGTTTGTTTTCACATTCAAACCGGGGACCTATAACAAAAGAGGACAATAGGGTCCCCGGTTGGGTAAAGGTCCCCAGTTAGAAATTGTGTACAAAACCAATGGGAGCTGTTGCCAAAAAGTTAGAGTCCAAACAAAAGAGGGACAATAGGAGGTCCCCGATTGGAGGTGTTTACACACTTGTGTGTGTGTGTGTGTTTTTTATTTTTTTATTTTTTTTTTTTTATGCTACGGGAATTGTGTGCAGCAATACATACGGGCGAGTAAAAAAACTTGCGGGCGGCCCAAGATCTTGGTTGACTCGTCCGGCGGGCGAGTGAAAAAAAAAGTTAAGGGAAACCCCTGAAGATTAGTCATAAGTGGGGGTATCAGGACAGCCAAGGTGTCAACCATGAATGTGGTTTTGAAACACAAACCATGGATGATTTGCTAAGCTGCCCTAAACTGGAGCAACTGTGGATTTTTAACCTCACTCAAAACTTTGAATGAGAATGATATTAAAGCAATGTATCGGTTTTGGCTGAACTATATGTTAAGCTTGCAGTGACCACACAGGCCTTGAATTGCACAGCGACCATGGCGGCCAGTGCCGTCGATGCCTTTGTAACTGGCCGTGGTGGCCCTTGCAAAATTATCTTCTTCAAAGCCACAACTGCTGTGCCCCATTGTGTCCTTTTTTAATAGAAGTTCAATATCAATCACTGTGTGGGTAAATGTGGATGGCGATCGAATATATTTCTCCATATGGATGACTCCATATCCTCTGTACATAATGTATTGTTAGTATTAATGTACATGTACATGTAGGCCTATAGTTTGAATATTATGGATTTTACGAAAATGACCCATCAGATGCTCCAAATGAAATCGACTGAAGAGCCCATACATGCCATAGGCCAGACACAAACCACGATCGGATTGTACAAGTCGTTAAATGAGACCGGGACAGTAGTTGTGAGAGCAGTTTGTCTCCCGTGGAGCAGCAGTCTCATGAGATACTTGTGAAAGAGTTGTTTCGCTATCACCGCGACAGACATTTAACGACACCCCACAAGTCCATCAGTCGTGATGTCTGTCTGTGTAAAGTTTAGATGCACTCTCTCCAAAATAGCATAAAAAAGCAGGGGCATTCGTTGTCAAACAGTCAAATCACCTAAACTTTCATAAAACTTCCTAGACTAGGCTAACAACTAAATTTAAAACGATAAACTCAGCCAAACATAATTTTAATGAAGGTTTGAGAAATTCTTACCGGTTCTCAAGGCTTCACTTTCACATGCAGGGATCTTGTGGATTTTCTTTTTGTAGTACACGTAACTGCCTTCGACACTCTTGAACTCAAGGTATCTGGTCACCCCAGACAAAATCAGTATTTTCACCAACTCACCTGCCAAAAGAAATAAATCATAAAAAAGATTGTATTAAGAATTTGTCTTTTCCAAATTCCCAAGGTCTACATCTTTCAAATGACATTTTACGAATGTACCGGAGTCTGCAGCCCATGTATGCTTTCGAAAATAAAATAACACAAAATACAAAGGTGGTTTAAACCACTTCAAGTCCGATTGACATGTTCAATTGCAACTATTTTTGGACAGACTTATGGTGGACGTTTTTCTATGCCCGGAACAACTTCTAATTTTCATCAATTTTTGCTGACAGCCAGACAGCTGACATTTATATTCACCCGGACTTTTCAATTGTGTCCATGTAGCATGCCCTGGCAGGCACCTATTGTACAAAGAGTGACAACAGAATCTGGGAAACATGCCATTTCCGAGGGATATTGTGTAACCCCCGATTCCAGACCTTTGTCCTGTTGTAACGTTAGATACAAATATGGCAAACAAGAATGTTTGTCATTATATTCAGCTCAATGGAAGGAAGGTAAGTTTGCGATTCCAGCCTACCATGGCAGATTTTTGGCCGTGGCTCACGGCTGAGATTCTGCGAGTCACAATGAGTGCCTACTCAATTTTCTCACACAACATCAAATCCCTGAGCTAATTATATGAAAAACTTTGTTGTCTTTCCCTTGACAAGTAAGGGTTTCATTGTGGCAACAATATTTCGGGTCATTCTGTTTCAAATCACCCCCCCCCCAAAAAAAAAAAAATTGTTTTAAACCCTACCCTCTTCAAATTTACATAAATTTGTTTTATGGGGTGGTTTTGGCTCAACAAGCTGAAATTTCAAATTTTACAGCATGCCGTTTCTCGACAATTTCGGTCAAAATAAGCGCGACCGCCAATATTCAAACGACCATAAATCGGTAACTATTGGGCCAAACTGGTTGAAATTTGTGTTTTTGGAAAGGAAATTGTATAAGCAATCAAAATCTGCCACTTTTGTCATGTAGGACCATGTAAAGGTTTGATGACCTTTTGACCTCTACTTAGAACTTGAATTTGACCTTGTAGATCACTAAATTCATAGCACCATCAGACATCAGAATTTTCTTAATTCTGTTTTTTAAAACTCTGCATTCCGTTTTTTACCGGTGTTATCTTTTAACCATTTCAGTGAAAACAATGGTGTTAATTCAAGGTGCAAAAAAAAACAATAAATAGGACACAAGTACCCACTTGCCTTCTGTTTGATCGCTTTTGTGACACATTGGAACCAAGTTTGTTTTTCACTTGCCCGCCTGTACATGTTTATTGCAAACAATTTTCGAAGCTTAAAAAAAACCGGAAGTGAATGTTATGAACGATTTTATTTATGTCATTATTTGATTCCAGTAATTCGATATCTGTTGAATTCAGATTTTTTTTTTATTCCGTGAAATTCCGTGCAATTGGATCGATTCTGTGTTCTACACCAATTTCCACGATTTCTTCAGCGTTCACCGCGATGCGGAAAATTCTGAAGTCTGCACCATCTGAAGATGATTTGGGTTTTTTCACCATAGTCTTTGCTCTGACATCAAACTTATTGGAATAGGAAAAACAAAAAAAATTAGTGGCTATGTTTAAACGCTCTTTATATATAACCACTCTGGGGTATCCTTGGTGGTAAACTGAACAGACTTATTGCAAGTTTGTACAATTTACAATGTAACTGTAAGTAAATGTAAGTGTGTGTAGTTTCACATACCATTGGCCATGATAAGCTTGGGAATGAGGTCCACATTCCAGTCTTGTGCCTTTCCACACATCCCATCTACGTACTGCTCGCTCCTACCAAATCTTCTGAAAAGCTGAAGGCACACAATTTCTTTTGATAAAATTGATTAAAAACTACACCGGTCAAATGTACATTGTAACATGTACATTGTAATGTACTTCTTTTGAGTTTTATGCACTCATTCATACAGTGGCATTAAAAGGACATCCTAGAATAAATGTCAAAGACAATCTGAATATCAAAAATTTCTTACAATTCAGCAGAGTTGATTCACTTGATAATATTTACTGCCTCAATTTTTTTTAAATATTTGCCAGTGTGATGTGTTCCAGAAGAAAGATGCCAAATGGGACTGCTACCTTATCACTCATTATGACCAGAAACAGTTGTGTGTTTTTAGGGATTTTGGGGCATATAACAAGAACAAAAGAGGCTTTCTTTTTGTCTATTTATGTGAGACATGAGGCAAATAATCTACTGCAACATACTTCTGAGAGTGGGGTAATGGAAGCACTTGCTCCACCATAGTGATCATTCCTGTCCATATGAAGCACTTTCTTTCCATTCACGGAGAGAAGTCCACTCAGAACACATTCCTACAAAGACAAGAAAAACAAATGTACTTTAAAATACAACTTTATAACAAAACACACGTTTGCCATGTCAAACTTGACGGACACTCACTTGGCTTTGTAATAAGCCTGTGCCAGTGACACAATTTACAACCGATCATCCGGTGACACGTACATATAAAGGTGTACATATATAAAGGTGCAGATAACTGTAAAAAAGTTCACTCGAAAATGCTGTAAAATGTACAACTCACTGTGACCACGATGCACACAACGCACAATACACATCTAGGCAACACACAAGCAGTTACATTGCTAAATGCTTCCATAATTTACAGATTTGTAGTTTTCGTTATTTCGTTACTTTGCAAGTTCTACAATGAAGGCAGAAAGCTTTGCAGGGTTTGCCCTTTACTTTTTCAGTGAATAGCCAGCAGGACCAGTTTAGCTTGTCATTTCACTAGTCCATATTTCATAGACAGGGATACTTTTTTACACTAAACTAGCCAGCCGGACCACTTTTAGTGAGTTTTGACTGGTCCCTAGGCGTTTTAACTGGCACTTGGCCAGCAGTCCAATGTTAAGGTAGAACGCTGGTGTCGTTGATGGTGCACACACAAAAGCTGTCGACAGCATGGTCGGCAGAAAACATGTTCATGAAAAACTACACAACGAGAGGGCTAAAATGATAACATTTATAACCCTGCATGAAAAGATTATTTCAAAGTATAATGCAAGACCATTGTGTCATTCTATTCCTTCAAACATGTCAGCACCCAGCAACAAAATATAAGCTCTCGCCTGAAAGGTCAAGTTAGTACCTGATATCATATGGGCATAGGGCCAAAGCATGGAGGGAGTCCAACTCCCCGTGCGCACAAGCTAGCATATCATTCTGATACATCCAAGTTGCGGTAGATACACACTGTTTATTTCTATTTTTTTTACTTCAGATCAAATTCGTAGAAATATTAAAGATTAAGCCAATGATGGTTACAAGGTTAACCGACCGATTGTCCAGTAAAACATTTTTAATGTTTGCGGTTCAGATGCGGGTCGTGGGCAAAGCGAGGATGCAAACATTGCATTATTGCCAATAGTTGCTTTTTAATCTGCTCCGCCAACAGCCAGGCCAGCTGGTGACGTCGTGAATTGATTGGCGTGATTGGGATCAATCCAAAATGGTCGCGGTCAGTAAACATCAAGTGAAGTAAATCGAAGGAAATAGAAAAATTATTTCTTTAGATATCTTTTTAAAACAGTATTTATTTAAACATCCAAAACACCCAGAGGTCAAGCTAAGAAACAGGCGAGTGAACACATTGAGCTGATTTAAACCGCCGACCCAACCGTAGGGAATGCGCCTTGAATTTTTTATCGGTAAGCTTAAGAAAAAATGGGTCCGGACGTTTGGCCAAGGATTCAGGTTCCTTGGCCACACAAGTGAGTGGGGCTACAGAGTCAGACTAGAGCAGAGGCTAGTGTAATAAAAAATATGGCACTATATTTATGGGCGATCTGGCGATGGGGCTAGGTAAGGTGTTGAATTAAAAACACTTCAGCCATCAGTCACTGTCTATCGTGTGGGCAATATAGACCAGCCAGTAAGGCAACTATTACAAAGGAGTCCAAAAAGTGAATTTATGCCAGTCAAGTACGTAGCACGATACAAACGATGTGTCAATTTAATACATCTCTCTCATCAGTGCCTTGATACATTGTCAATCTGGAAATCAATTGCCGTGTTTGCATGTTTTTATTTGTTATATACCGAGGTTTTATTTACGTAAATAATTTTTTTTAAATACATTGAGTTTACCTTAAGTCCAGTTCCCAGCACGATAACATCGTATTCTTCATTCATTGTTACACTTGATGTCTGTAAATTCTTTTTAAACCGAAGATTTTTACACAATGTGTGCGTCAAATTGAGTTGACCTTACAGGCGCTGCCCACTTCCTCGATATAGAGAATCCAAAATGGCGTCCACGAATCACACTGAGTTATTTGGCAACAGAAGTAGTTCTCACTTACTGTTTGCTTTGATATTTAAAATCGGTCTGGGGACATAAACAAAACATGTTTGCCACTAATGTGAACAAATGTGTGTAAAGTTCCCCAAAAACTTATTTCAGCTCCTACGAGGAATGCATTAGTATAATACGCGGAGTGATATAATGATTGAATGAGCAAGGTTCCCCAAAATATTTATTCGTGCTCCTACGCACACGAGGAATGTATTTTAATATTATGCGCGGAGTGATATGATGAGCAAACTACTTCGTGCAGGTGTCCGTCATAATACGGAGTCCTTGGCCAGCTATCGAACGGATTTATGGGACTGTGGGGTGGGGCATTGTGTGAGATTTAAAATTGGTAAAACACTACGTATGTAATGATATAATCATCCAAAATATCTTAAAGGCACATCCGTGAATGCTGAGTGGAAACATTGGAGGTCAAAACACTTTCCTTCAAATGTTTTTACGCATTAAAAACACAATGATGTCATTTGAGTAGGGCGCCCTCGGCCGGCCGGCTAGCTTAAATTGCACTATATTATGCAATTATTATTTTTTTTTTATGGCCAATACATTTGTTTTATCTCTTCGATGTGTTCGCCATGGTTGCCACTGCACATTTTACGAATCAGTCGACTAAACGCAATTGAGTGAATCACTGACAACGCATGCATGATACAGCAAATTGACTAAGCACCCGAATTTGCTCTATATTGAAAAGCGCTCCATTGTTTCATCATCGTTTGACCTCTCAGATCACCGGTGGCATGATGACGTCAAATGCAAAATGTCAGTCAGGACAGGCTCGAGGAAGTTGTGGCAGCCTCAGCCTCGCTACCATGGGCAGCGCGCCGTATCGATACCTCTCGTCGCTAAACCCCTGGGAGGGAAACACTGAAAATCAATGCTGATTGGCTAACCAAAATGTACTGCTTTGCGTACACGCTTGTTAAAAACATTCGAGCGCTTGTAGGGTGCTTGTCAGATCCCCCTGGGCGCTTAGTACGCGCGTGTAAAAATGCACGTATTACGACGCAATACGTTCAAATGAATCATATTATGGTCATCCTAAACTGCATACAGTTAGACGCATCACAAGATCGAAAAAGAATGAGAGGGGCCAGTTGCTCCATGACTTGATGCGTCCTTTGACAGCGCGCTCTGCGTAGTCTCTAACACAGAATGGATCAACCACAGGACTAATTAAAATATCCAATATATTTGGATATTTTGAAGTCACACTTCCAGGGGCTACAATCGAGCAAGGCATTCTGGGAAAGAAAACAAAATGGCGCGTCGAGATCGTACACCGCTGGGAACGAGGTTGTGGCAGCCTAGGGCCTTTCTCAAACCTCGGCTTGGGCTCCGGCTCCGTGCCGGGGCTCCGTGCCGCGCCAGCTCCATGTGATACAAATACACGCTGCACCAACAATTCATAACGGAGCCCAAGCCGGAGACGGAGCCCAAGCCGAGGTTTGAGAAAGGCCCCTAGACTACTTCGCAAACATTATTTTCCGCGCGTTAGTCGTAAATAGACTGTGCAAGTCTCGCGCGTATTCGAACATTGGGATCCGTTAAAGCGCGTGAGTTTGTTTATTTCACGCGTCCCAAAAATGTTCGAATACGCGCGAGACTTGCACGGTCTATTGAAATGAAGCGCGTAAAGAATGTGGTATAATGTTGGGCAGCGCGCCGCATCGATACATGTAGAGCCAGGCTTGCAGGAAATACGTAACGAAGCGGAGAGATTGGTCGCCTCTTCACCTCCAAGTTTACAAGACTGGGGTTAAATTAAATTTACCCAGTCCCTTGTGATTAAATAATTGTAAGTAATACAATTTGATTGACTTATCCAACTTAGGAAACGTTTCTTGAGAAATTGCGAAAGTTAAAGTAATAAATTATGCAACATAAAGCAAACAACCTCTCACGTCGTGTAATAAAAATAACTCAAAACAGCGGAACGTCACCTCTGTTTAGCGTAACAAAATTATTTGTCTCCAAAGACATGCTCTACACAATCTCTACCAGCTACTACAAGCCCAAAACAATTCAACGTAGACAGCACTATGTCATCATAGTGCTCGATGTAACTTAAATAAACTTCGAAATAGGCCTTCATTAATATAAAATGAACCACAGGCTCAAATGTGTGTATACTGCGTAAAATTAAAGTTAACATACATACATACATAAATGCATTTTTATAGCGCCCCATAAAGATCGGAGCGCTTTACAAAAGCTGACAAAAAAACTAAAGATACAAACAAACAATGCATTGATACAGATACCAAAAACTATACAAGCAAAATAACTTATGGCATGTTTAAACAAATAAATGGTTTTTTTAAAGTTTATTTTTGAAGAGCTGAAGTGTGTTGGCTTCCCGTATGTTACGGGGGAGGGAATTCCACAGCCGAGGAGCAGCGGCTTGAAATGCACGATCTCCAGTACGCGACTTAGAATGGAGATTATGAAGACGTGTTTTGTCAAATGATGAGCTGGTGGCATAGACAGATGTGTTGAAAGAGATGAGTTCTTGGAGATGTGAAGGTGCCATAGAGTTGATACATTTGTATACAATGACCAGAAGTTTGAAACTTATGCGTGCTCGAATTGGTAGCCAATGAAGGCGACGTAACAACGGAGCGCTCAGATGGTCACGAGCGACAAGAACAATGAGTCAGGCGGCCCTGTTTTGTAGCCGTTGCAGACGAGTTAAGTCACCTTCATTGGCACCGTAAATCAACGTATTTCCATAGTCAATCCGGGAGAAGATTAGCAACTGTACAGCCATTTTACATGTCTCTTGGTTCATGAAACGACGAACGCGTGATAAGTTCCGGAGATGAAAAAATGACACATTTGACGATGGAAGAAACTTGGTCACTCATGCTCAACGGAGGGCCGAATACAACGCCCAGGTTACGCAATGATTTTGACGGTTTAATCGTAACATTTTCAAGAGTCAAAGTAACGTTGGAAAGGCGGGGGGGGCAAACATAGCAGAAGCTACAACGAAAAACTCTGTTTTTTACTCGTTTAGTTGCAGCTTGTTAGTTGTCATCCATTGCTTAATTTGTCTCACACAAGTTTGTAATTCGTGTAGAGCCACTTCGCATGCACCATCCTGTCTCGGATCAAAACTCACAAGGATTTGCGTGTCGTCAGCATAGATGTGGTATTTGACGTCAATTGCACGATATTCCCAACTGGATGAGTGTACGCGCTGTATCCTATTGGTCCCAGTAGCCCCCACCCCCTATAGATCCTTGGGGAAGACCATATTCCATAACGTGGGCGTCAGAAAAAGTTCCAGAGATACAAACCCCGTTTGTGCAGTTTTGGAGGTAAGTATCAAACCATGCAGACAGAGCCTTCCCGGTAATATGAAACCGTCTGTGAAGTCTTCGGATGAAAATTGAATGATCTATAGTGTCAAATGCCGCCGATTGGTCAAGCATAACATGAAGTACGGCATGTTGGTGATCTATTGCAGTAGCAATGTCATTTTTAATCCGGATGAGTGCAGTCTCGGTAGAGCAGATTTGTAAGCGGATTGGCATTTTTCAGACAAATTGTTGATATTTATATTATGTTCGAGTAAGCGGCTTGCCGCTGCCATTTCCACAAGTTTGGCCAAAGCTTTTATGTTCGATACTGGCCGATAGTTTGTAAGTGTATTTGGGTCCAATGTCTGTTTCTTTACAATTGGAGAGATAGTAGCTTCTTTCAAAGACTCTGGGAATACTTCAGTACAAAATGACTCATTAATGATATTAGTTAGGATCGGAATGAAGAGACTTGGATTTTCCTTCACGAGCCAGGTCGGTATTTGATCGAGCAAGCAAGATTTATTAGCCAGCTTTTTCAGGAGATTTCCGAAAGATCCCGAAAAGTGGCCCCTGAAAGAAATCCAGTCTCATCACCACCGTCCAGATGATCATCGACCATGGGATTCAAAAAAACAACATTGTCGTTTGATTCAGTATTTGCATTACCAACTCATTTTCTAAGTCAAAACTGTCTCTAATTATTGTCTTTATTTTCTCAACAAAGAATTTGGCAAACCTATTAGCAAGGTCAGACACACAATCATGCCTGGGAAGAATTTTGGAACCGGTATTCAAAAGTGAGTTCAAAATTTTGAATTGGTCTTTACTATTAGCAGAAATTAATTTATGAAAGGAATCACTCTTAGCTTTGGTTAAGCCATCAACAAGTACTTTCTGCTCAAGATAAGAGTCTTTACCAGAAGATGACTTGCTCTTTTCCCATTTGTCTTCTAAGCGCCTGTGCACACGCCGAGACATGGATGTTGTTATTATACCATGGCATTCTTGGTCGCACGGTACGCAACTTGACTGATAAAGGGCAGTACTTGTCGATGGTATTTTGAAGAGTCGATTCATAATGTTCAATCATTTCATTACAACCAACTTTCAGTAGGCATTTCATCTACAAGATCTCTTTGAAGATCTTGAACAAAATCATGAACATTAAGACACTTATAGTTTCTAGACACTCGTTCAATCTTCAGCGGCTGGGGTTTCCTTCTTTGAAGAGTAGCAGTGATCAAAGAATGGTCTGACATGAGCTTGTCACAGACACACCAGTCGCGTATTTAGTGATCTTCAAGGCGAGACAAAACAAAGATCATTTTGTTTCCCAACTACTCGAACATGTTCAAATGATGGGGTTGTGACAGATGGCAAGACACTCAACTGAAGAGAGGACTTGTATAGGATACCAATACCTCCACCTCTTCTTCCGGTACCGATCGGGACATTTATGAAGTCGTATCCAGCAGGTGTAATCTCACCCACTATCACATGATCATCACTTTTTAACCAAGTTTCGGTTAAGACAAGGATATCGACATCTTGTTCTAGGGTGTAATCGTATTATGCTTACTGTTGTCTTGTTGCATATAGACCTAGCGTTCCAAGTGTGAATGTTTAACTTGTTTGGGTCGTGAGGTTGGATTGGGCGTAGAGCAGACAGGTTAACTTAGCGGGGATGTGAATCTTGCATGTGATGCAGTATTAAGGCGGTCGGCAACTCGTACTTCAATGAATCTGACAGATCGTTTGAAACCACGGGTACCACGTTTTCTAATGCGTTTACGTTTTTATCTTGTTCTCTTCTTAGACAGAGTGCTAGCTTGGTTATTATGCTTTGAACATGAGTTGCTGAGCAGGTTCAGTTTTGCCAGGCTCATATGTAAATTTATTGAAAGGACAATCTTCAGCATTGTCATCCGTTGAGTTAAGGTTAGGCAAGTTTACATTGGAGTAGCTAATCACTCTCTTACCAGGATGATAGTGTTTATAGTGGTATCCACTCATGCGTTGGTATCGACTGGTGCATTGGTATCAACTGGTTTGTTGGTATTATACGCTGACTCAGTGTAATGCTATAGTAGCCCAATTTAGACATCAATGTGAATATAAAAATCCACAGAAACACGGTAAAAACATTCCGATTTTGCAATCTGACGGTACCATGATGACTCTGGTGCTATTCAAAAGTCAGATTCCAAAAGGTTCAGCAATCAAGCCACTTATGATGGAGAAATCTAGCATTTCTCGAGATCCAGCGAGAGCGTCTCTACACAGGAGCTAAGTCGAATCCTGTATGCTTTCAAATGGACTCGAATTTGCACGGTAGGACTTGAACAAGTCAAATCCATGTCGAGATAAACAAAATCCAAGCCAAAAATAAGAACATTATTTGCCTTGTTTCCTTTGTGAACATTTTGATTTGGATACATCAGCTACAAGGTTTATAGGCCTTCTTATAAATGCAGGGAGGTTTTTTTTTATCAGACTGCACAAATAAAAAGGTAAAATAACAAAGAGTTCAATCGGAAGAGCTCTTTTATTTTATTGTCAGCAGCTGAGAGTATTGAGCTTATTAATTTGCGAACTGACTATCGGAACAGACAAAGAAACTTGTCCTTTCATTCAGTTGGTTTCCTTGCATACACGGCTTTGCTTCTTCCGCTAGTGTGCAACAATGTTGCATGATGGCAGCCTGATGACCACGAAAGACCTTCTTTCGATTTGGCAAGGTATTTTTCTTCTCTTTTTTGTTACTTTCTTTGTGTTACTGAGATGACTAGGGGTATAAAGACCTCTGTAATTAATATAGGCTAATAACACTCAAAGATTACTAAACCACTGTCAAATGCAGGACACTTCCAATCCAAAATAGGATCTGCTGACTAGCTTTTAAACCCATGTTGCTCTTCTGTAAAATTGAGTACAAAACCACAATATGGAAACTGAGAATGAACAATTTTAGGGTAAACAGCGAATAACTATTGACCGGCACATGATTTGAGGTGCACTTCTGGTTTTATGCGTCAGTCAGACGTAGGCTAATATTTGTCTTTAAAAAAAAAACCGAAAACCGAACTCATCAAAATGTATAACGCATAGGGCCTAACCAGACGCAAAACTGAAATAGTGCAAAAATGACAATTGGAGAGGTTCGGGCCCGGAATGGGAAAACGCTTATATTATTATCATTATTTCGTTTCCTCGAATTTTTATTATGGGAATAAAAGAGTGGCGACGAGTTCTTAAACAGCCGTTTAAAACCGGCAGGGTCGTGGCCGTGCGATAAAGGCCCGAGCCGAACCGGCAGGGTCGTGGTCGTGCGATAAAGGCCCGAGCCCGAGCCTTTATCGCACGACCACGACCCTGCAAGGTTTTAAACGGCCGTTTAAAAACGAGTCACTACTCTTTTATTCCCATTCATAAATGCCCTTTTGTTAAAAGCGAAAAATGTTAAAGACAATCTCTGACTCTGCTTCGCAGCGAATTTTCGAAGTTTGTACATTTTCAAAAACTTTGTAAAAGTTACGCGCTGGTACTCTTAGCTATATATTGCGTTCCGCGTAATTAAATTGGCGTACATGAGCTTGCGCACCTAACACGCGAAGCCAGCCGGTCTTAAACATTATTTTATTATTATTCTAATCATGTCTTTATCAGTTGTTTAAACACCCCCACGTGACATGCTCTCCACTTTGAATTCACCAGGTAGCATAACAATACAGGCACGGTACTGCAGTACTTGATATACAGTATACCGTGGGGTCGAAGCATGGTTTTTCAACCTCGTACTAAAAACGAAGCCGAAACAGAGCCTTGTTCCCATTGTAAACGGCAGTTTATGTTTTTCTTTATCATTGCGCAGGGATTCCAGCGCTAATTACGTATGCTGGAATCGGATATTGAATATTCATTTCCTGTACTGGGCGGATAATCGTCCGATCATAAACTCTCGTCATGACGTAATGAGTATGTAGTATTCGCCTTGCCACTATACATTAACCAATGAGCATACACCTTCGGGAAATATTAGCATAAAGCAACTCCGCCCACAATCTGACCTTTTTACAGTGGGAACAAGGCTCTGTTTCGGCTTCGTTTTTTGGTTAAATTTAATTCAACTCTAACTCAATTCCCAATACCGAATTATAAAGGTGAATCAATCAAAAAGTACACGAGGAACTATAACGGAACTAAAATCATCTACAACGCGAACAAACTCTCATTTTATGCAGAATATTTGTTTTATACATGGTATGTATTTGTTTTGGTTTCTTATTAGACATGCAAATAACATAGGCCCTACATGTAATCGGAAGCTTCGGAAACGATACCAATTACCAACGTTCTCTTTGTACAAAATGTACTCATAATTATCTTGAATGGAGGAAAAAAACATGCAGTTGCACTATTATTATGATTAGAATAATAATATGTTTTTCTTTTGTTTGATCATAAATCAAAATCATCACAATCGTATATTGAGAATTTTTGATTTTTATAAAGGTTGCTTTGAATCCACATTGAAATGGCTATATTGTTCATGTCCGACGTTCCCTTTCATTCAACCGCTCACTATTTATTATTATTTTTGTATACTCTATTCTTATTCATGTTCTAATGCACAAGCTTTGGTCAGTGAGTGTAGTGCTGACCAAGCTTGAGCTTTTCTGCAATCAACATCACGCCGACGGGTTGGTGCACGAGAGCCCAAAAATTTGAAGTCATCAACTTCAGCAACCCTGTCAATATCAAATAAATGAAGAATATGTATACGGTGAATCCTCAGAACGAAAACTGATAAAATAAATACGTTGTTGGCATTAATCCGTCTGTGGTCAATGCATTGTTGTTTAACCCTCGTGTAGGGGCGGTGCTTCGTAGCCTGTCTGAAAACATAAAATAGCCAATATTAGCATAAAGAAAAACCCGACCCCACCACTAGCAAATATAACGCAGTGACCTCAGACGAATAATAGTGTCAATAACAATATATTTTATAAACGTCAAAGAAACTTGGGAAATGCGTCTCTTGAAGCGTGACCAGTGAGGCGTTTGCGGCAGTGTGTTGTTCCCAAAACACCGAACACCAACCAAGTTGTTGTCTTCCAACGGGTTTTTATATCGTTCCACACAACGTTGATAGTACGTGTACTATTAGTAATAATAGACTGTTTGTGGTGGGTTTTTCCCCCCGTTAGACTACCTTCATCACTGTACAAAAAGTCAACGGGGTGATAAATTCTACGTTCGCTCTGCAGTCACAATTCAAGCAGGTTTAACACGGCATCCACTTGATACACAAGCCGCCGCAGAACATTGAAACGTATTAAATGTGAAGAGAGTGAGTCCAGTAGTGAAGTATAGCTGTCATATCTCTCACCCACGAGATGAATGGTATCAGACGGCCTAAATTCTGTAAAGAGGTGAGTACTGTTTTCGGCTAAAATTCCGCATCCGGCCACCATTTTATCTCCCTTTTTATAGGTCAAAATTATATCCGTACCTGCCCAGAAAGGTTGACAGAGAGGCACAGGCACTTTGAAAAGTGTCAAAATCTTGGGGGTGCACTTTTGGGTCCGATGGTTCTTGATAACGCTGCTCGCTACACCACATTTTAGGTCCTTTGGACATGAGTGCACAAGAGTTCCGTCCGCGCGATGAAATGTGCGCGTGAATTGTCCTTTTCAATGGTTGAAATTTCGCGTTTCAGCTACCAATTCCTCAAGATGAATTATTTTTAAAGGGAAATAAAGTCCATCATGCATTATTTATTTGTTTATATAAATCAAATAATGCTTTAAGAGAGTGGTGGTCGGTTGCAGATTTTTTTTCCCCGTAAAACTTATATGAAAGAATTATATCGCCCAAAAATATTATAAGTGTGTAGTTTGAATGTTCTTCACTTATATTTTAAATGTTGATGTCATGTTTGCACATTAAGCTTCTTGACAATCTTTTCAAAGTATTATTATACAAACAAAATTAACGCCTGGATGTAGGGTTTAGGTTTATTCTCCAAGAGTAATATTGTCAGAAAATGACCTCAACAATGACAATGACGGCGTCTTTAAACTCGAAGCCATTGTTATGCTTGAGCGTGAATTACATTTTTGAATTCAGGCTTAGTGGGTTTTGGGCCATTTAAAACCCAGCGTGACACCATAAAAAACAAGTGTACACACGTACACCATCCATTACTTCTTGAGTAAAAGTTTGATAATTAGCGTGTATTACAATTTTGTGGAAAACCCAATCACTTTTAAAACGCACAAAGCATTAGATATAGACCCTTTTGACTAAATAAAATAATTCAAGCAAAATTATTTTCAGAAGGGCCCACATGTGTCTCTTTGTAGAGTTTATACCACATGGTTCGTTTCACACAGTAGTGGCTATGTTAACACCAAGGCTGAGTGATTGCTGTACAATTCCTATGGGAATTCCGGGAGAGCTGGTCATTGATGGATTTTTTTAGTGAAAACAAAAACCCGATGGTAATAAGACAATTGGCATGCTATTTTGCTAGGTGTAGTTGTGGAACTTGGATTTTTTTATATTAAAACAAAAAAATTGGCGGAGTACAGACTTTTTAATTAAAAACTTTACTCAATAGGTGAGCGAGGGTGTCACGCAGGGTTGAGGAGTGACAGCAGTCATAGCTCAATTTTAGGTTTATTGCTCTTATTCTACTCATTTGATTGTGCAAGCAAACTACGAAAAACAAGTTTGCTTTTTGCAGGACAAGCTGAATAAATAAAAAGGATCTAAAAAATGTATACAATATTCGATAAACAATCACGTTCAATCGCATTCACGGATTAGTCTCTTAGTCGAGTCATGGTCATGTTATGGTGAAAAAAAACATGCTGATGACGCAAGACACATTCTTTGCACAGAAACCGCCCATATCCGGGTCACTGAATACTAAGGATACGTGACATGAGAATGCGTAAGATCTGAATTCCACCACCACGCCAACTTGCTTGCCTTGTGCCATGGCATAAATTAGCCACACAGTTTCACTCAGTTGGGGCTCAAAATGTGGCATTGTGTCTCCCCCCCCCCCCCCCCCAATCGTGTCTGGAGTGTGTATTTTAGGGTGAAGTACTCCTATACAACAGGACAATTGTGTGACAGTATGAGAACATTGGAGGGGGATCTCTGCCCCAAATCGCGGGCACGATGTATTTTATTTGGGGGTGGGTAGGGGCAAAGACAATACTTGATGGGGGTTATTTGATATATTGAACCATTCTTTGTGCATTTTTGTCGCTCTCATTTATTTATTTATTTATTTATTTATTTATTTATTTATTTATTTATTTATTTATTTATTTATATATTTATTTATTTATTTATTTATTTATTTATTTATTTATTTATTTATTTATTTATTTATTTATTTATTTATTTATTTATTTATTTATTTATTTATTTATTTATTTATTTATTTATTTGTTTATTTATTTAATTATTTGTTTATTTGTTCTTCTTCTATTGGTTTGAAGCTATACAGCTTCATTTATTAACAAAACAAAAACAGTAATGCATCAATGGTCCACATTAAAGAAAATCCACAAAAATTACTGCTTTTACACAGCAACTACAATGAATTACATGAATAAGAAATACATAATTAAATACAAATATTTATATGATATGTACACAGTTTAGCGTGATTTTATCACGTAAAGGAGACAAATTAAGTTTGGTTAGTTAATCCAACAACTTCATTTTAGAAAGTAAAGATTAGTCTGTCATCTTTAACCATACAAAGAAATTTGTAAACTTTGTTAAACGCATATGTTTGCAGTCTACTTCTTTCCTTTATTAGAAAATTTTTGAGTGTTTGCGAAAATATTTCTACAATCTTAATTTGGGTGCACTTTTTTCCTTCATTAAAAACAAGATCGCATCGACATCTCCAAATACTTTTATCATTATGGCAACAATAATCATAGAGACAAAGGACAAATTGGTGTTGAGAATTCGTGAGCAATCAGTAAGACAAAAAAAGCGACAACCAACCTGTTTTTGTATTAAGTGTTCAACATACAGCCAGGGTTCAAATGTTGTCTTGCAATATATAAACAAATGTTCAATCGTTTCTGTGTCAGAATTACAGAGTGGACACTCGATTATTTCGGTGATTTTCATACGACAAAGTTTGTCCCTAGTTGGGAGGATCCTGTGATAAAGTCTAAAAATTACATCTTTATCTTTAGCATCTAATAGGGAGTTTTTATGAATCTATTCCCAAATATCAGTCCAGTTGAAATCGATAGGAAGATTTAAAATCTGAGCCCACTCCTCTTGCGCCTTTGGCGGAACAAAATCTTTGGCTTTAAGGGATTTGTTAAAAATTTTGGTAGACAGTTTTGAAAATGTCACAAAATCCTTTTCTCCGTGATCAATTTTGATATTCAGCACTCTGCTAGGATGATTACTGGGCCCATAGCGTGTCTCTTTAAACAGGACCGGATTGATATGCTCTGCAAGACGCTTGACTATACGACCCGCATTGATGTGATTAATTTTACATTTCCTGGCCAGTTCTCTAAAAGTAATCAATATATTGTTTCTAACAACGTGGTGGAATTTGTTCATACCATTCGCCAAAAGGATATGACTTTGAAGGTCTTTGCCATGGTGACCAGTGATAACAGTATTGTTCAAAAGCGGAATATTCATAACCTCTAATTTGGATGAGAAATCTGGTCTGATGCTTGCTTCAGCGTTTCTAAAAGCTATAAACAGGTCCTCATAAAAAGGGGTGGTCTGCAAGGATTTCTTCTTGGTTTTCTCAAACACATACCATCCTAAGTTATGGGTCTTGCCAGCTCTCTCGATCCAGTTATTGAAAAGAATCTTCCGTTGACCATCGCTGTTAATGTAATTACTTAACCACATTAGCTTCAGACAGCGTAACCTGAGTCTGACATCTATGAGGCCAGTCCCACCCATATTGCGGGGTCCTGTGATTGTAAGGCGTTTAATTTTATCGGGTTTGCCAGACCAGTAAAAGTTAAAAATGGTTTCCTCGATTTTTTTTATGGTCTCTTCGGGGCAAGAGATAATACTTCCAAAATAGTTGAGGCTACTGCCAACATAACATTTACAACGATTGTTTTCCCTACCAAAGTCAGGTCACGCTGTCTATAACGATTTAAAATACACTTAATTTTGTTGACTCTGGGTTCCCAGTTATCTGCTGGCGTGACGTTGTTGCCGACATAAATGCCTAAAATGTTTAGTTTGTCATTGTTCCAGATAAAATTGCAAGGCTTGTCATTTCTATTTCTCCACTTACCAAGCCATAATCCCATAATCTTGGAAGTGTTTACCTTTGACCTGCTTCCGTTACAGTATTTACATAAAACATCTTTAAGAACATCGAAATCGTTATCTTTAGAAATAAAGACCGTAGTGTCATCAGCATGTTGAATAAGTTTAACGCACTCAATGGACCTGGAAACTGAATACCTTGCAGTTTACAATTACTTCTAATCAGAGTCCCTAATCCCTCAGCACATATAGCGTACAACAAAGGAGACAGAGGGCACCCCTGTCTAATCCCCCGAGTTATTTGGAAAGGCCTACCAATAAAATTGTTAACAATAACGCAGCTTTCCGGATCACTGTACAAAAGCCTAATCCATTGAACGAATTTGGAGGGAATTCCCATTTTTGTTAGCATGCTAAACATGTAAGTCCAGTTAATTTTATCAAAAGCTTTTTCTTGGTCGATAGTAACGATGGCAGCTTCCTTGTTATTCCAATTAATGAAATCAATGCTATCTCGCAAGAGCATGATATTGTGATGAATGTTCCTACCTGGAACACCACTTGTTTGTTCATTACCTATCAAAAAAGGCATAGCTTTTTTTAACCTGGTAGTGAGAATTTTTGCCAAAATTTTATAATCAACATTAGGAAGGGAGATGGGTCTCCAGTTTTTGAGATCGAACTTGCTACCTTTCATCTTATAAATATGCCGAATCAGACCGGTATTCATGGATTTACAAAGTTGACCCTTGTTATAGCAAACTTTTAAAACGTCAATAAATTTGTGTTCTATGAAAGGCCACATGGCTTGATAGAACTCCACAGTAAGGCCACCAAGGCCAGGCGATTTATTTTTGTTCATTTTGGAGAGGGCTACTCTAACCTCATCTTTAGAAATATCATTTTCAAGATCTTCACAAATATCATCCGGAATACCTCTACTCTCAACTTTAGAAATAATATATTCCAAATGGCACTCCGAAATGTTTTCAGCTGAGTACAAATCGGAATAAAAGGACTTCACTAACTCTAACATAGAGCTGGGTTCATCCACAAATGTCCCTTCAGGAGTAACCAGTTTGTCAATCTTGCCATTGTTAATTTGTTGCTTTTCCATATCAAGAAAAAAATTGGAGGGTTTTTCTCCTTCGTTCTTAAAAACATTGCGGACTCTAATTTTTGCTTTTTCCCATTCGTCGATCTCATATTTTTTTAGTTGGGCTTCAAGATCTTTAATAGTATCAAACTTCGAGTCATCCGGATCATTTATGAGGGAGTTATATTGTTTCTGCAAAAGGTCATGTTTCTGATTTTGTTTACGACTTTTCTCTCTACCGTACCCTTGAATGATTTCTTTAGATCTGAATTTACCTATTTCCCACCACTCCAGAAGAGTATCATGATAAATCTTCTGCGTACTCCAGTATTTCCAAAAGATGTTAATTCTTAAAATACAATCATCTTCTTTGAGAAGGCTGTTGTTGCAAATCCATCTCCCGTTTCCATGACGGACTTTAGGATCATTAATTTTCATATTCAAAACATGGTGGTCGGATAATCCGTGAGTGTATACAGTAATATCGATAACATTGTTGATGAGATTAGATGACGTAAGAATGTAGTCAATTCTGCCAGGTTTCTTAGTGGCTGTATGGTAATGAGTATAACCAGGTTCATCAGGTGAACTGTTCGCCAAACATCAAGAATATCTTTTTCATATAAAACATTTTGCATAATAATTTTACTAGGATCTGTAGTGTGCTTATCAATATTACAATTAAAATCACCGCCTATTATACAATTATTGAGATCAATACGGTCACATAAACTATCAATTGTGCTCTTGCGTACAACTCATTCGGAGCATACACTGAGGCAATAGAAATAGATTCATTATTCCATTTGATATTTCCTTTTATCCATCTTCCCTCTTTGTCTTTATCAATGTTAGTAATTTCGAGATTTAATTTATCGGATGTAAAAATTGCAACCCCCCTTGATTGACGGTTTCCATGATTAAAATACGTTTTTCCTTGCCACTGAGTGCTCCAATTGAACTCGTCGCCTTGTTCAGTATGGGTTTCTTGAACAAAAATAGTGCTGTACTTATGACGCTTCAAAAAATCAAAGAAGGCATTACGTTTAAAATCACTTCTCAAACCATTCACATTAACTGATCGACAAGAAAGACATGTAAATTAGTAAAGTAAACATAAAAATACATCTTCATAGAGAGAAGGAACTTAACAGATCTCTTTCTTCGTTCTGCCTCTACCTCTTCCCCTCTGACTGATTGATGTTGGTGAGCTGGGTTGGTTTGGCTGGGGGTGCTTGGTCTTAGTAGGCTGGCTGGTTTGAGATGGCAAATTTTATTCTTTGTCCGGTCGATTTGTTGTATTTTCTTGCATAGATCCAGACTGAGCACAGTGTTCGGGTGGACTGGAAAGTTTTGTCTGCTGATCTGATTGGCAAAATTGTTCTGATCGGCCGACTTGGTCAGCCTGGCGAGCTTGATTGGACTGGCGATCTTGGTTGGACTTGTTGGGTGGTTCGGAAGGACCTTCCTGTCTGGTTTTGCTTGTTTCATCCGGTTGGCGGGTCCATCTGGGCAGGCGATCTGTTCTGGGCTGAGTAGATGGGTCGGTCTGGTGCGGCTGACGGTTTTGACTAGACGGTTCGGTTTGACTCTTCTGTCGTGACTGGTTAGATTGGCGTTGATTTGTCGGGCGAGATAGACTCGGCCACTCGGTCGAGCTGTCCTCTTCGTGTGCTTTTCTTTCCCATGATGTACGTCGTTTCCGGAATCGCTGTACTCCCCGTCTGGTGTACGGGACGAATTCACCTTCTGGATCGGGGGTGTTTTCTTGCTGCTGAACATCTTCCATGTCTGTGTTTGTTTCTTCATCATCTCCTGATTCTTGTCTTTCATCTTCTTTGTCGACTTCCATCCCGCCCGCCGCCTCCAAGTGAGTATTATCTCTCGCCAACTTTTTTCCTGTAGTAGTTTCTTCTTCCTTTTCATCTTCTGACATTTTACGCTTTCTGTTATCTTTCTTTGTCTTTACATGTTCGTCCCAAAAGCCTTTGACTGGCTTCCTTTTCTCGTTTCGCTGTGTTTCATCTTCTGGTTCTCTCTCCCTTGGCTCATCATCACTCCGATCCACCTCACTTTCCTTATCACCTTCAATGTCTTTATCTTTAGGCGATGTAACAACAATAACTGGGGTTGCTTGTTCCTCGTTGTCTTGGTCATTTTCATCATAGCGATGCCAGGCGGATCGGTGGTTCTCGCTACCACAGATGAAGCATCGACCTCTAGAACTGCAATCACGAGCGAAGTGACCAGGTCGATTGCAAATTTTACATGTCTTTTCTTGTCCCTTGTGGTGAGCAGGTAGAGTAAATGCACCTATCTTGACATAACTGGGGATCGATTTCTTTATGTCTTTCACCAAAATGCTTCGCACTCCAGTTTCGATGCCTTTGTTGAAATCGTGGACATGTCTCCTGACGTTTGCTGCGGTGCCATATTCAGAGAAAGCTCCAAGTAGGACCATATCCGACATCTCATAAGGTGTTTTAACGTAGACAACTGTGGATCTTGATAAGTTGGTACGTTCACACGTTATTAGGGCGTCATGTAAGTAAAGACCATAACTGGCGATATCAAGGCAGTGCTTCTCGTTGTCAAAGGTTATATTGAACCAACCATTCTCCAGTTGTGCAATACATTTGATTGTGTCATTGGTATGTATCTCATTGTCTACTGCATCAAACACCTCCTGTGCTGTGACGTTTCTCATATTCCTCACGTTGAACCGTATTGTGTTTGGTCTCTCAAGCCTATAGTAGCTTCTTGTTCCCTGATGGAACATGGCGATTTCAAAATGGCCGCCCCTGGGACCAGTCAAGAAAATCCTCGGAAAAACTGTTTTGTTTTGTTTTGTTTTGTTTTGTTTTGTTTTGTTTTGTTTTGTTTTGTTTTGTTTTGTTTTGTTTTGTTTTGTTTTGTTTTGTTTTGTTTTGTTTTGTTTTGTTTTGTTTTGTTTTGTTTTGTTTTGTTTTGTTTTGTTTTGTTTTGTTTTGTTTTGTTTTGTTTTGTTTTGTTTTGTTTTGTTTTGTTTTGTTTTGTTTTGTTTTGTTTTGTTTTGTTTTGTTTTGTTTTGTTTTGTTTTGTTTTGTTTTGTTTTGTTTTGTTTTGTTTTGTTTTGTTTTGTTTTGTTTTGTTTTGTTTTGTTTTGTTTTGTTTTGTTTTGTTTTGTTTTGTTTTGTTTTGTTTTGTTTTGTTTTGTTTTGTTTTGTTTTGTTTTGTTTTGTTTTGTTTTGTTTTGTTTTGTTTTGTTTTGTTTTGTTTTGTTTTGTTTTGTTTTGTTTTGTTTTGTTTTGTTTTGTTTTGTTTTGTTTTGTTTTGTTTTGTTTTGTTTTGTTTTGTTTTGTTTTGTTTTGTTTTGTTTTGTTTTGTTTTGTTTTGTTTTGTTTTGTTTTGTTTTGTTTTGTTTTGTTTTGTTTTGTTTTGTTTTGTTTTGTTTTGTTTTGTTTTGTTTTGTTTTGTTTTGTTTTGTTTTGTTTTGTTTTGTTTTGTTTTGTTTTGTTTTGTTTTGTTTTGTTTTGTTTTGTTTTGTTTTGTTTTGTTTTGTTTTGTTTTGTTTTGTTTTGTTTTGTTTTGTTTTGTTTTGTTTTGTTTTGTTTTGTTTTGTTTTGTTTTGTTTTGTTTTGTTTTGTTTTGTTTTGTTTTGTTTTGTTTTGTTTTGTTTTGTTTTGTTTTGTTTTGTTTTGTTTTGTTTTGTTTTGTTTTGTTTTGTTTTGTTTTGTTTTGTTTTGTTTTGTTTTGTTTTGTTTTGTTTTGTTTTGTTTTGTTTTGTTTTGTTTTGTTTTGTTTTGTTTTGTTTTGTTTTGTTTTGTTTTGTTTTGTTTTGTTTTGTTTTGTTTTGTTTTGTTTTGTTTTGTTTTGTTTTGTTTTGTTTTGTTTTGTTTTGTTTTGTTTTGTTTTGTTTTGTTTTGTTTTGTTTTGTTTTGTTTTGTTTTGTTTTGTTTTGTTTTGTTTTGTTTTGTTTTGTTTTGTTTTGTTTTGTTTTGTTTTGTTTTGTTTTGTTTTGTTTTGTTTTGTTTTGTTTTGTTTTGTTTTGTTTTGTTTTGTTTTGTTTTGTTTTGTTTTGTTTTGTTTTGTTTTGTTTTGTTTTGTTTTGTTTTGTTTTGTTTTGTTTTGTTTTGTTTTGTTTTGTTTTGTTTTGTTTTGTTTTGTTTTGTTTTGTTTTGTTTTGTTTTGTTTTGTTTTGTTTTGTTTTGTTTTGTTTTGTTTTGTTTTGTTTTGTTTTGTTTTGTTTTGTTTTGTTTTGTTTTGTTTTGTTTTGTTTTGTTTTGTTTTGTTTTGTTTTGTTTTGTTTTGTTTTGTTTTGTTTTGTTTTGTTTTGTTTTGTTTTGTTTTGTTTTGTTTTGTTTTGTTTTGTTTTGTTTTGTTTTGTTTTGTTTTGTTTTGTTTTGTTTTGTTTTGTTTTGTTTTGTTTTGTTTTGTTTTGTTTTGTTTTGTTTTGTTTTGTTTTGTTTTGTTTTGTTTTGTTTTGTTTTGTTTTGTTTTGTTTTGTTTTGTTTTGTTTTGTTTTGTTTTGTTTTGTTTTGTTTTGTTTTGTTTTGTTTTGTTTTGTTTTGTTTTGTTCTGTTTTGTTCTGTTTTGTTCTGTTTTGTTCTGTTTTGTTCTGTTTTGTTCTGTTTTGTTCTGTTTTGTTCTGTTTTGTTCTGTTTTGTTCTGTTTTGTTCTGTTTTGTTCTGTTTTGTTCTGTTTTGTTCTGTTTTGTTCGTTTTGTTCGTTTTGTTCGTTTTGTTCGTTTTGTTCGTTTTGTTCGTTTTGTTCGTTTTGTTCGTTTTGTTCGTTTTGTTCGTTTTGTTCGTTTTGTTCGTTTTGTTCGTTTTGTTCGTTTTGTTCGTTTTGTTCGTTTTGTTCGTTTTGTTCGTTTTGTTCGTTTTGTTCGTTTTGTTCGTTTTGTTCGTTTTGTTCGTTTTGTTCGTTTTGTTCGTTTTGTTCGTTTTGTTCGTTTTGTTCGTTTTGTTCGTTTTGTTCGTTTTGTTCGTTTTGTTCGTTTTGTTCGTTTTGTTCGTTTTGTTCGTTTTGTTCGTTTTGTTCGTTTTGTTCGTTTTGTTCGTTTTGTTCGTTTTGTTCGTTTTGTTCGTTTTGTTCGTTTTGTTCGTTTTGTTCGTTTTGTTCGTTTTGTTCGTTTTGTTCGTTTTGTTCGTTTTGTTCGTTTTGTTCGTTTTGTTCGTTTTGTTCGTTTTGTTCGTTTTGTTCGTTTTGTTCGTTTTGTTCGTTTTGTTCGTTTTGTTCGTTTTGTTCGTTTTGTTCGTTTTGTTCGTTTTGTTCGTTTTGTTCGTTTTGTTCGTTTTGTTCGTTTTGTTCGTTTTGTTCGTTTTGTTCGTTTTGTTCGTTTTGTTCGTTTTGTTCGTTTTGTTCGTTTTGTTCGTTTTGTTCGTTTTGTTCGTTTTGTTCGTTTTGTTCGTTTTGTTCGTTTTGTTCGTTTTGTTCGTTTTGTTCGTTTTGTTCGTTTTGTTCGTTTTGTTCGTTTTGTTCGTTTTGTTCGTTTTGTTCGTTTTGTTCGTTTTGTTCGTTTTGTTCGTTTTGTTCGTTTTGTTCGTTTTGTTCGTTTTGTTCGTTTTGTTCGTTTTGTTCGTTTTGTTCGTTTTGTTCGTTTTGTTCGTTTTGTTCGTTTTGTTCGTTTTGTTCGTTTTGTTCGTTTTGTTCGTTTTGTTCGTTTTGTTCGTTTTGTTCGTTTTGTTCGTTTTGTTCGTTTTGTTCGTTTTGTTCGTTTTGTTCGTTTTGTTCGTTTTGTTCGTTTTGTTCGTTTTGTTCGTTTTGTTCGTTTTGTTCGTTTTGTTCGTTTTGTTCGTTTTGTTTCGTTTTGTTCGTTTGTTGTTTTGTTTTGTTTTGTTTTGTTTTGTTTTGTTTTGTTTTGTTTTGTTTTGTTTTGTTTTGTTTTGTTTTGTTTTGTTTTGTTTTGTTTTGTTTTGTTTTGTTTTGTTTTGTTTTGTTTTGTTTTGTTTTGTTTTGTTTTGTTTTGTTTTGTTTTGTTTTGTTTTGTTTTGTTTTGTTTTGTTTTGTTTTGTTTTGTTTTGTTTTGTTTTGTTTTGTTTTGTTTTGTTTTGTTTTGTTTTGTTTTGTTTTGTTTTGTTTTGTTTTGTTTTGTTTTGTTTTGTTTTGTTTTGTTTTGTTTTGTTTTGTTTTGTTTTGTTTTGTTTTGTTTTGTTTTGTTTTGTTTTGTTTTGTTTTGTTTTGTTTTGTTTTGTTTTGTTTTGTTTTGTTTTGTTTTGTTTTGTTTTGTTTTGTTTTGTTTTGTTTTGTTTTGTTTTGTTTTGTTTTGTTTTGTTTTGTTTTGTTTTGTTTTGTTTTGTTTTGTTTTGTTTTGTTTTGTTTTGTTTTGTTTTGTTTTGTTTTGTTTTGTTTTGTTTTGTTTTGTTTTGTTTTGTTTTGTTTTGTTTTGTTTTGTTTTGTTTTGTTTTGTTTTGTTTTGTTTTGTTTTGTTTTGTTTTGTTTTGTTTTGTTTTGTTTTGTTTTGTTTTGTTTTGTTTTGTTTTGTTTTGTTTTGTTTTGTTTTGTTTTGTTTTGTTTTGTTTTGTTTTGTTTTGTTTTGTTTTGTTTTGTTTTGTTTTGTTTTGTTTTGTTTTGTTTTGTTTTGTTTTGTTTTGTTTTGTTTTGTTTTGTTTTGTTTTGTTTTGTTTTGTTTTGTTTTGTTTTGTTTTGTTTTGTTTTGTTTTGTTTTGTTTTGTTTTGTTTTGTTTTGTTTTGTTTTGTTTTGTTTTGTTTTGTTTTGTTTTGTTTTGTTTTGTTTTGTTTTGTTTTGTTTTGTTTTGTTTTGTTTTGTTTTGTTTTGTTTTGTTTTGTTTTGTTTTGTTTTGTTTTGTTTTGTTTTGTTTTGTTTTGTTTTGTTTTGTTTTGTTTTGTTTTGTTTTGTTTTGTTTTGTTTTGTTTTGTTTTGTTTTGTTTTGTTTTGTTTTGTTTTGTTTTGTTTTGTTTTGTTTTGTTTTGTTTTGTTTTGTTTTGTTTTGTTTTGTTTTGTTTTGTTTTGTTTTGTTTTGTTTTGTTTTGTTTTGTTTTGTTTTGTTTTGTTTTGTTTTGTTTTGTTTTGTTTTGTTTTGTTTTGTTTTGTTTTGTTTTGTTTTGTTTTGTTTTGTTTTGTTTTGTTTTGTTTTGTTTTGTTTTGTTTTGTTTTGTTTTGTTTTGTTTTGTTTTGTTTTGTTTTGTTTTGTTTTGTTTTGTTTTGTTTTGTTTTGTTTTGTTTTGTTTTGTTTTGTTTTGTTTTGTTTTGTTTTGTTTTGTTTTGTTTTGTTTTGTTTTGTTTTGTTTTGTTTTGTTTTGTTTTGTTTTGTTTTGTTTTGTTTTGTTTTGTTTTGTTTTGTTTTGTTTTGTTTTGTTTTGTTTTGTTTTGTTTTGTTTTGTTTTGTTTTGTTTTGTTTTGTTTTGTTTTGTTTTGTTTTGTTTTGTTTTGTTTTGTTTTGTTTTGTTTTGTTTTGTTTTGTTTTGTTTTGTTTTGTTTTGTTTTGTTTTGTTTTGTTTTGTTTTGTTTTGTTTTGTTTTGTTTTGTTTTGTTTTGTTTTGTTTTGTTTTGTTTTGTTTTGTTTTGTTTTGTTTTGTTTTGTTTTGTTTTGTTTTGTTTTGTTTTGTTTTGTTTTGTTTTGTTTTGTTTTGTTTTGTTTTGTTTTGTTTTGTTTTGTTTTGTTTTGTTTTGTTTTGTTTTGTTTTGTTTTGTTTTGTTTTGTTTTGTTTTGTTTTGTTTTGTTTTGTTTTGTTTTGTTTTGTTTTGTTTTGTTTTGTTTTGTTTTGTTTTGTTTTGTTTTGTTTTGTTTTGTTTTGTTTTGTTTTGTTTTGTTTTGTTTTGTTTTGTTTTGTTTTGTTTTGTTTTGTTTTGTTTTGTTTTGTTTTGTTTTGTTTTGTTTTGTTTTGTTTTGTTTTGTTTTGTTTTGTTTTGTTTTGTTTTGTTTTGTTTTGTTTTGTTTTGTTTTGTTTTGTTTTGTTTTGTTTTGTTTTGTTTTGTTTTGTTTTGTTTTGTTTTGTTTTGTTTTGTTTTGTTTTGTTTTGTTTTGTTTTGTTTTGTTTTGTTTTGTTTTGTTTTGTTTTGTTTTGTTTTGTTTTGTTTTGTTTTGTTTTGTTTTGTTTTGTTTTGTTTTGTTTTGTTTTGTTTTGTTTTGTTTTGTTTTGTTTTGTTTTGTTTTGTTTTGTTTTGTTTTGTTTTGTTTTGTTTTGTTTTGTTTTGTTTTGTTTTGTTTTGTTTTGTTTTGTTTTGTTTTGTTTTGTTTTGTTTTGTTTTGTTTTGTTTTGTTTTGTTTTGTTTTGTTTTGTTTTGTTTTGTTTTGTTTTGTTTTGTTTTGTTTTGTTTTGTTTTGTTTTGTTTTGTTTTGTTTTGTTTTGTTTTGTTTTGTTTTGTTTTGTTTTGTTTTGTTTTGTTTTGTTTTGTTTTGTTTTGTTTTGTTTTGTTTTGTTTTGTTTTGTTTTGTTTTGTTTTGTTTTGTTTTGTTTTGTTTTGTTTTGTTTTGTTTTGTTTTGTTTTGTTTTGTTTTGTTTTGTTTTGTTTTGTTTTGTTTTGTTTTGTTTTGTTTTGTTTTGTTTTGTTTTGTTTTGTTTTGTTTTGTTTTGTTTTGTTTTGTTTTGTTTTGTTTTGTTTTGTTTTGTTTTGTTTTGTTTTGTTTTGTTTTGTTTTGTTTTGTTTTGTTTTGTTTTGTTTTGTTTTGTTTTGTTTTGTTTTGTTTTGTTTTGTTTTGTTTTGTTTTGTTTTGTTTTGTTTTGTTTTGTTTTGTTTTGTTTTGTTTTGTTTTGTTTTGTTTTGTTTTGTTTTGTTTTGTTTTGTTTTGTTTTGTTTTGTTTTGTTTTGTTTTGTTTTGTTTTGTTTTGTTTTGTTTTGTTTTGTTTTGTTTTGTTTTGTTTTGTTTTGTTTTGTTTTGTTTTGTTTTGTTTTGTTTTGTTTTGTTTTGTTTTGTTTTGTTTTGTTTTGTTTTGTTTTGTTTTGTTTTGTTTTGTTTTGTTTTGTTTTGTTTTGTTTTGTTTTGTTTTGTTTTGTTTTGTTTTGTTTTGTTTTGTTTTGTTTTGTTTTGTTTTGTTTTGTTTTGTTTTGTTTTGTTTTGTTTTGTTTTGTTTTGTTTTGTTTTGTTTTGTTTTGTTTTGTTTTGTTTTGTTTTGTTTTGTTTTGTTTTGTTTTGTTTTGTTTTGTTTTGTTTTGTTTTGTTTTGTTTTGTTTTGTTTTGTTTTGTTTTGTTTTGTTTTGTTTTGTTTTGTTTTGTTTTGTTTTGTTTTGTTTTGTTTTGTTTTGTTTTGTTTTGTTTTGTTTTGTTTTGTTTTGTTTTGTTTTGTTTTGTTTTGTTTTGTTTTGTTTTGTTTTGTTTTGTTTTGTTTTGTTTTGTTTTGTTTTGTTTTGTTTTGTTTTGTTTTGTTTTGTTTTGTTTTGTTTTGTTTTGTTTTGTTTTGTTTTGTTTTGTTTTGTTTTGTTCTGTTTTGTTCTGTTTTGTTCTGTTTTGTTCTGTTTTGTTCTGTTTTGTTCTGTTTTGTTCTGTTTTGTTCTGTTTTGTTCTGTTTTGTTCTGTTTTGTTCTGTTTTGTTCTGTTTTGTTCTGTTTTGTTCTGTTTTGTTCTGTTTTGTTCTGTTTTGTTCTGTTTTGTTCTGTTTTGTTCTGTTTTGTTCTGTTTTGTTCTGTTTTGTTCTGTTTTGTTCTGTTTTGTTCTGTTTTGTTCTGTTTTGTTCTGTTTTGTTCTGTTTTGTTCTGTTTTGTTCTGTTTTGTTCTGTTTTGTTCTGTTTTGTTCTGTTTTGTTCTGTTTTGTTCTGTTTTGTTCTGTTTTGTTCTGTTTTGTTCTGTTTTGTTCTGTTTTGTTCGTTTTGTTCGTTTTGTTCGTTTTGTTCGTTTTGTTCGTTTTGTTCGTTTTGTTCGTTTTGTTCGTTTTGTTCGTTTTGTTCGTTTTGTTCGTTTTGTTCGTTTTGTTCGTTTTGTTCGTTTTGTTCGTTTTGTTCGTTTTGTTCGTTTTGTTCGTTTTGTTCGTTTTGTTCGTTTTGTTCGTTTTGTTCGTTTTGTTCGTTTTGTTCGTTTTGTTCGTTTTGTTCGTTTTGTTCGTTTTGTTCGTTTTGTTCGTTTTGTTCGTTTTGTTCGTTTTGTTCGTTTTGTTCGTTTTGTTCGTTTTGTTCGTTTTGTTCGTTTTGTTCGTTTTGTTCGTTTTGTTCGTTTTGTTCGTTTTGTTCGTTTTGTTCGTTTTGTTCGTTTTGTTCGTTTTGTTCGTTTTGTTCGTTTTGTTCGTTTTGTTCGTTTTGTTCGTTTTGTTCGTTTTGTTCGTTTTGTTCGTTTTGTTCGTTTTGTTCGTTTTGTTCGTTTTGTTCGTTTTGTTCGTTTTGTTCGTTTTGTTCGTTTTGTTCGTTTTGTTCGTTTTGTTCGTTTTGTTCGTTTTGTTCGTTTTGTTCGTTTTGTTCGTTTTGTTCGTTTTGTTCGTTTTGTTCGTTTTGTTCGTTTTGTTCGTTTTGTTCGTTTTGTTCGTTTTGTTCGTTTTGTTCGTTTTGTTCGTTTTGTTCGTTTTGTTCGTTTTGTTCGTTTTGTTCGTTTTGTTCGTTTTGTTCGTTTTGTTCGTTTTGTTCGTTTTGTTCGTTTTGTTCGTTTTGTTCGTTTTGTTCGTTTTGTTCGTTTTGTTCGTTTTGTTCGTTTTGTTCGTTTTGTTCGTTTTGTTCGTTTTGTTCGTTTTGTTCGTTTTGTTCGTTTTGTTCGTTTTGTTCGTTTTGTTCGTTTTGTTCGTTTTGTTCGTTTTGTTCGTTTTGTTCGTTTTGTTCGTTTTGTTCGTTTTGTTCGTTTTGTTCGTTTTGTTCGTTTTGTTCGTTTTGTTCGTTTTGTTCGTTTTGTTCGTTTTGTTCGTTTTGTTCGTTTTGTTCGTTTTGTTCGTTTTGTTCGTTTTGTTCGTTTTGTTCGTTTTGTTCGTTTTGTTCGTTTTGTTCGTTTTGTTCGTTTTGTTCGTTTTGTTCGTTTTGTTCGTTTTGTTCGTTTTGTTCGTTTTGTTCGTTTTGTTCGTTTTGTTCGTTTTGTTCGTTTTGTTCGTTTTGTTCGTTTTGTTCGTTTTGTTCGTTTTGTTCGTTTTGTTCGTTTTGTTCGTTTTGTTCGTTTTGTTCGTTTTGTTCGTTTTGTTCGTTTTGTTCGTTTTGTTCGTTTTGTTCGTTTTGTTCGTTTTGTTCGTTTTGTTCGTTTTGTTCGTTTTGTTCGTTTTGTTCGTTTTGTTCGTTTTGTTCGTTTTGTTCGTTTTGTTCGTTTTGTTCGTTTTGTTCGTTTTGTTCGTTTTGTTCGTTTTGTTCGTTTTGTTCGTTTTGTTCGTTTTGTTCGTTTTGTTCGTTTTGTTCGTTTTGTTCGTTTTGTTCGTTTTGTTCGTTTTGTTCGTTTTGTTCGTTTTGTTCGTTTTGTTCGTTTTGTTCGTTTTGTTCGTTTTGTTCGTTTTGTTCGTTTTGTTCGTTTTGTTCGTTTTGTTCGTTTTGTTCGTTTTGTTCGTTTTGTTCGTTTTGTTCGTTTTGTTCGTTTTGTTCGTTTTGTTCGTTTTGTTCGTTTTGTTCGTTTTGTTCGTTTTGTTCGTTTTGTTCGTTTTGTTCGTTTTGTTCGTTTTGTTCGTTTTGTTCGTTTTGTTCGTTTTGTTCGTTTTGTTCGTTTTGTTCGTTTTGTTCGTTTTGTTCGTTTTGTTCGTTTTGTTCGTTTTGTTCGTTTTGTTCGTTTTGTTCGTTTTGTTCGTTTTGTTCGTTTTGTTCGTTTTGTTCGTTTTGTTCGTTTTGTTCGTTTTGTTCGTTTTGTTCGTTTTGTTCGTTTTGTTCGTTTTGTTCGTTTTGTTCGTTTTGTTCGTTTTGTTCGTTTTGTTCGTTTTGTTCGTTTTGTTCGTTTTGTTCGTTTTGTTCGTTTTGTTCGTTTTGTTCGTTTTGTTCGTTTTGTTCGTTTTGTTCGTTTTGTTCGTTTTGTTCGTTTTGTTCGTTTTGTTCGTTTTGTTCGTTTTGTTCGTTTTGTTCGTTTTGTTCGTTTTGTTCGTTTTGTTCGTTTTGTTCGTTTTGTTCGTTTTGTTCGTTTTGTTCGTTTTGTTCGTTTTGTTCGTTTTGTTCGTTTTGTTCGTTTTGTTCGTTTTGTTCGTTTTGTTCGTTTTGTTCGTTTTGTTCGTTTTGTTCGTTTTGTTCGTTTTGTTCGTTTTGTTCGTTTTGTTCGTTTTGTTCGTTTGTTCGTTCGTTCGTTCGTTTGTTCGTTCGTTTTTTGTTGGGGTGTTTGTTCGTTTGTTCGTTTGTTTGTTTGTTTGTTTGTTTGTTTGTGTGTTTGTTTGTTTGTTTGTTTGTTTGTTTGTTTGTTTGTTTGTTTGTTTGTTTGTTTGTTTGTTTGTTGGGGTGTTTGTTTGTTTGTTTGTTTGTTTGTTTGTGTGTTTGTTTGTTTGTTTGTTTGTATGTTTGTTTGTTTGTTTGTTTGTTTGTTTGTTTGTTTGTTGGGGTGTTTGTTTGTTTGTTTGTTTGTTTGTTTGTTTGTTTGTTTGTTTGTTTGTTTGTTTGTTTGTTTGTTTGTTTGTTTATTTATTTATTTATTTTGGCGGGGAGGGGTGGGGAGGGGTTGCAAGAGCGGGACAAAAGCTTCAGTGCGACACTGGCAATAGAAAATGCCGGAACGGCTATTTTGCAGATTTTTATTTCATTTATATATTTTTCCCCGGGGGGGGGGGGCTTTACGAGATAATTTATTGTATTTTTTTATTTATTTAATTTTTTTTAACGTTTTCCTACGACACGCATTCTTACTAGAACTGTGAACGATCTTTTAAGAATGCCCTTTAGTAAAGGGATATTGGTAAATATGGGTGAATATTTAGACGTATTGAGATATTGGTAAACATGGGATTTTACATGGCGGCCATCTTGAAACACCAAGACGGCCGCCGAATAAACGAAAGAAACACTTCTGCTTTTCTAAGTGGTGCAGTTGCATTGCTTGACCATTGAACATACATTTGGACACCATGACTGTGTTGCTAAGTGACTCAGAAGGTGAGCTATTGGTAAATAGTTTTTTTTTTACATGGCGGCCATCTAGAAAAACCATGGCCACAATATCGTGGAATTTCAATTAACGAAGTTCATGACCATGTCCAAGTATGTTTGGACACCATAATTGTGATCCTAAACTTACTAACATCTCACCTTCTTAGATGGCGGCCATCTTGAAAATACAAGGTTGCCGCCATTATGCGTCTTGGGGAAGTGACTCCTATCAAAAAATGCAAAGTTGGGGTAAAAAGTGGCATGTGGTAAAGTTATCGTGACTTTGTCCGGAGTGTCCACACCCATCTCAATTATATCCGTCATACGCTGCCTGACTATCAAGGTGTTAAATAATTCACACACAAATCGGTATCATAGTTCAACAAATTCAAAAACCTGTCTTAAAATGTTTCTGTTTTTAATTTTTTTTCAAGCGCCTTTCGTACCTTAGGCCTATTGGTAGATACTTGTGTAGAGTTAAGTCTTAGTACAAAATTACTAAACTTTTCGAATATTTTGTTATATCCATTCAACAGGTTTACATAGCCATTACTATAGCATATTTTCTCCGTGATGTAAATGGATTACCTTCTGGTCCACCTGTTACAAACTATTCTGAGTTATGTTTAGACATGAAACCCTCTGGCCACGGAGGATCACTGAGTCCTAATCCGCCGCCTTACGCTTTGCAGTTCAACCAATCGGAATATACGCCAGGAATACCTCTACAAGGTAAGTCTGTAAGTCTTTGTCCCCTGTACGACAAATTGTGTAGAAATTTCGTCTGATAGCGCCCTCTTTTTACTCAACTTCCTTCAGCCCAGGCGTTTGTCTTTTCCCTGTCTGGCTACAAACTTTTTACTACAAGCCTCGGCTTATCACATCAACCTCCATACTGTTTCCTTTTTTCTTTTTTTCTTTTTGCTTTTTCAAGCATTACTCGGTGTCTCCCGTTTTGAATTCCTTTGTATTTTGTATCACTTTTTAAGAAAGTGTGGAAATAAATGTATATTAAATTGAATTAAAGATACAATTTTTAGTTTTGTTTTTACGTTTCACAAAAAAAAAAAAGTTGTATCAAAAGTAGCCGGAAAAGTTTTGTAGACACGATCTCCCCTATAAACCATCGTGCCGCGTCCATCGCTGCACCTATTATACACGGAAGGCTAAATTTATCTATGACTTCAGACAATCTCAATTTTTAAAGTTCAAAACATCTGTAAACGCCTTCCTGTTCTCGAGAGCTTATTGCATGACTAGGTACGGACCGTTGGTTAGCGCTATAGACCGTGCAAGTCTCGCGTGTATTCGAACATTATCTTGGGGGACCAATTTGGTCCCATGAACAATGCTTTAGTACACGCGAAGGAAACACACTCACGCACTTCCATGGATCTCAGTGTTCAAAAAATGCACGGTCTAACGATTGATTGATGGATTAGTAGCAGGAAAAGTTGATCTCCATTAATCATTTTCTTCCATTGTGTGCAAGTTATGCCTGAGGAAAGTCTAGTACTGCCTTTTCTAAACACGTGATGTCACAGGTACTGTGGTCCACACGCAGTGCAAATACCATTCAACTTGAACGATTGAGCTCGTTACAATGTTTTCAACATCTTCTTTGTGCAGTTTCACTTGAAATCGGACAGAATGGACAAAGAGATCACTTTAAAGGATTTTTTATCATCATCGACAACCTGGGCACGACAATAGTTCCACATGGGATCTTTGGTGAAGTAAGTGAAGGAACGCAGGTTCTCAACTGCTCCCAAAATGGACAGGTACAGCACTTTTATTGAGTCCCTTCTAAATCTTATCAATTGGCATTACAGAAAACAAGGACGCCGTAGATACATTTTTCTCTGAACTAATTACGACAGATGACGGCTGTTTCAAAGCAGAAAACTTACTAAAACTTTCAAATATGCCATGGACAATGCACAAACTACATGCATTGTTTGTACATGGCTGATGGGCGTGAGATAATGTCAGTATCCCGACAATGATTCATTTGTAATTTTTTATTACCACTTATCATTGACGGATTTTTCGTGCAATACCTTTTAATATGAAAGTTTAACTTTCTTGAATCATTTAAATAGCTTGTATATAACTTTTATTTTTCGGCTCAAGATGGCCAAAAATCAAACCTGACACCACTTTGAAGCATTAATCGCGTCCAATCTTTAAAAATACAGTTTTCTTGGAATTGATAATTTAAAACAAACATCTTATATCTTGTTTCAGTTTGTTTAACATGTCCACATTGTAACAGTTGTAATTGTTTATCACAATATTTCAGGATGCATGGGGACATACAAACAGCGAGCCGAAGACCAATGTCACTGCTTTATGGCTGCCATCGGCGACATGGGAAGGCCCTCTCGTGGCAAGGTGAGTTCATTTTATAACGCGTGGCGCCGGTCATAGTGTAGACTAGTCCCCTGTCTTTATTCGCAAGGATGAAGACAGGCTTTGGTCCTACAGGCCCAATGATTTCATTGGATAATGTGCTGTGAACTTTCCAGATCTGTGTTTTGATTGGGGCCAAGTTTGTCAGCTTGCGCTTTTCGGCTGCAGGCAGCGTATGCATAATGTTGTGTACATCGTGTATCGCTGTTTTGTTTATCTATATACAAAATTATACGACCCGTGTGAATTGACTGCGAATCTCCATGTGGAATTAATGCGAGGTCAAAGGTACATGGCAACATCCGGTCAGGCTGGTACCTGTGTGACGTCAGATGTTCAGGCTAGTCATAGTGGTGCATCCCACTGACCCACCAAATAAATAAACTCCAATAGAGTACAGTGCAAAATGCTATATATTCACAAAATACTTTTAACAATGTTATTTGGACATTTGTGCCATTTTTTACACTTAAGGGAAAATTATCCACCGACTCCTATTTGTTTTCCCTCGGCTCAACAAGGTGACCTTGTTCTTTTATTTGACCTGTGAACCTCAACTTTTGACATCATTATGATGCGCTATACAGATGTAACACCGTAGATCTGTTTTCTTCCTATTTATTGGGTTGCACTCATAAAGAAAGTTTTACAGATTTACTTGACTTGGGAGTATTCTCAAGATCATACTTCTTCGGGAATAGTTTATTCATTAATCAGTTAAGAAACGACAGGCTTAAGAAAAAAAACTCGCTGATGGTGTTTTGTGCAAGTTTTCAAATGAATAGACATGCCTGATATACACACAAATTATTTCCTCCAATGTAATATTTCCCTTCCAGTTGAATAATCCAGACTTTTTGGTCTGTCTGTAAATTCTTTGAAATTATCATAAACTTGTTCTGATGACGATTGCAAGAGAGTGTTCCTAAAACTGTCCAGTATGTTGAGGGCGTACAAAATGTTCACGAGGCCGTCACTCTGTTTTCTCCATATTTAGTCGGGTGCACCCATATAGGGGATTTTGTCCTGGTGTCCTAGGAAAATCTGCCCCCCCCCCCGGAGACTCTGTCCCCCATACGGGGAAATGACATGGGCTGGAGGATGGGTAAAAAGAGGGCGCTATCAGAAGAAGTTTGTACACAATTCACCGTATGGGGGGGGGGCAGACTCAGGGGGGGGGGGTCGACACACAGAATTTCTTGCCACACCGGCAAAAGGTGTTCGGTTGAAAAACTTATCGTAAATACGAAGCTTCCGGAGTGCCTTTCCAATTATTTATCGCAAGAAGTGTACCTAGTGGTATGAATTTAGAATCCTATAGAATCAAGCCAAGACACTTACTTATTAACTTACAAATTACACGGGTTATTGCTTTGTCGACCTTCACGCCACAATGGGTCGACTTGGCGAGATCGATCCGCGGTGGCTCTCTCTATGTTGGTGATAAATCGTTGTTGTACAGAACACCTTTCTTACGCCCTCTACACACGTCCCTTATGATTTCGCCCATTCTCATGGCCGACGTCCCCCATATCGATCTATCTCATTACGATCATGCAACGATGGAATAACATGGCGCGACGGGATCGATATACCACCAAGAATGATGTTGATTAAACTGACAAGACAAGTAATTATTAAAGACACTATTTAACCTCAATTGGGTGAATGACATCTAAAACTGAAGTTACCTAAGTGTACGGAAGGTTTCTGTTTCTTGTGTGTGTTTGTTGTGAGTGTTGGTTTGTTGGGGTGTTGGGGTGTTTGTTTGTTTGTTTGTTTGTTTGTTTGTTTTGGGGGGTGTTGGTGTGTTTGTTTGTTTGTTTGTTTGTTTGTTTGTTTGTTTGCATGTTTTTTGGGGTGTTGGGGTGTTTGTTTGTTTGTTTGTTTGTTTGTTTGTTTGTTTGTTTGTTTGTTTGTTTGTTTGCTTGTTGGGTTGTTGGGGTGTTTGTTTGTTTGTCGGGTGTTGGGGTGTTTGTTTGTTTGTTTGTATATGGCTATTTCTACAAAATTATGCTCATCAAAGCAGCCTATGCATGTTCTACTTAAATTTATCTTGCATAATGCTGCCTAATATTCGTTTTGTTTATTTTTTTAATTATACTCGTAGTTATTGCTACTTCTCATAAGAAGTTGGCATAATGGAAACGAACCTGTAACTGAATTAAAAACGCAGTGACGTTGGTTTTTGTAGTAGACTACTCCTAGTATCACTGTTAAAGTAAACACGCTTAAGGGAAACTTAATGACCGTTGAACCTGGTTTATTTACTGAGCTGTATTTCCGCATTATTTATTACATGTCAAAACTCGAGCCAAAGATGGCGGCGCCCGGGGCAAGCTACGTGACGTCACTTAACAACAATAGACTTGAGCAAGTCCTAATTCAATACATTACACTCCTCCACACTATTGTAAAACATCAACAAGAATGAATGTGAATTTTGGTTCCATAACAATCAAAAACAAATTCTTAATGAAAGTCAAGTTTTTAAGTTCCAGTCACTGTATTAGTGAATCCATGGATCAACAAGAATTCAACAAAACTCCAACTGCAAAGAACA
Organism: Pisaster brevispinus; assembly: GCA_023634235.1. Lineage (NCBI taxonomy): Eukaryota > Metazoa > Echinodermata > Asteroidea > Forcipulatida > Asteriidae > Pisaster > Pisaster brevispinus. The sequence goes on along the minus strand of JAMKCF010000004.1, from coordinate 7,843,147 downwards.
AGAAAAACATAGGGAACAGGGGTGGACTACCCTGTCCTGATATACTGTAATGCACTGAGGATTATTCTGCCTCAACAATGTGCGAGCAACATTATACATCACTTGACAGGTTTTGTTTTACACATCCGAAAATCCGTAGCGATTTGGGGCATTGCGATTGCGAACAGGGTAACGACCTACAGGTGGCTCAGTCTGCGAAGGCGGATGATACTGCTGATTGTCAGTCTGCTGAGGTTGCTCTTGGTCTGGATCTTCAATGTCATTGTCAATGTTAATATCAACCTCATCTGGAACCTGCTCACTCTCTATCACTGTAGGGTGTTGTTGAGGCATCTTATCAACTCCACGAATTTGGTCAGCATGACGTCTTATTACACAATCATTCTCCTGCAAACGGATCCTGTATGAAACTGGCCCCGCGTAATTGCTCACGGTGCCAGGTAGCCATTTGTAGCCAGACTTGGTGTAGTTTCGCACCCACACTGTATCTCCAATTACAAATGATCGAGCTTTGGCATGACTGTCGTGATGATATTTCTGTGTCATTTGGTGCTTTTCCACATTTTTGGAAACATCCGGGCGGAGCTGATCCAAATGAGAATGCAAGCGTCTCCCCATCAGTAACTCTGCTGGTGATATTCCAGTGGAGCTATGCGGTGTTATCCTATAGGTGAATAGGAAACGCGAAACTTTGGTTTCCACAGTTCCTTGGTCCATGCGTTTCATGGCGTTTTTGAATGTACGCACAGCTCGCTCAGCCAGTCCATTTGATGAAGGGTGATAGGGTGCTGTGCGAATATAAAGAATACCATTCTTGGTCATAAATTCACTGAACTCTGCGCTTGTGAATGGTGTGCCGTTATCGGAAACCACTTTGTCTGGCAAACCATGGCAAGCAAATGCTTGTCGAAGTTTCTCAACAGTTTGATGTGATGTAGCATTGTTCAATGGGAACACTTCCATCCATTTCGAATGAGCATCAATCACGATCAAAAACATCTTGCCCATGAATGGCCCAGCATAGTCAATGTGAAGACGAGACCAAGGTCTATCAGGCCATCTCCATGGGTGAAGTTCATTTTTCGCTGGCATAGGTTGGGTCTGTTGGCAATTATGACATGCCTTCACTTCATCTTCAATGTCAGCATCCATCTTGGGCCACCAAGCGAATCCTCTAGCAAGGCTTTTCATCCTAGCCATACCAGGGTGTCCTTCGTGCAATGACCCTAGTACACGCTTTCGGCCTTGCATAGGGATGATAACTCGACTCCCCCACAACAAACATCCATCTTGTACTGAGAGCTCTGTCCTACGCATAGCATATGGTTTGAAATTGTCACCCAAATTCACGTCAGATGCCCATCCTTTCTCCACTAACAGCAGCACTTGAGAGAGCAGCGGATCACGTCTAGTCCATGTACGAATGTGTGTGGCAGAGAGAGGAGATGCTTCAATGTTCTCCATGAGCAACACAGTTTCAGCTGGCTGCGGGACTGTAGGAACCGATAATTGCAAGGGTAAACGGCTCAATGCGTCGGCGTTGGCATGTGCATCTGTGGGCTTAAATACAAGCGTGTATTCGTAAGTAGCTAAAGTCAGTGCCCATCTCTGGATGCGTGCTGAAGCTTGAGGTGGAACAGCACGTTCCTCATTGAACAAACTGAGCAAAGGCTTGTGATCTGTCACTAGTGTGAAGTGGCGTCCATAGATATATGAATGAAATCGTGTCACTCCAAAAACACACGCCAAACCCTCCTTTTCAATTTGGGCATACTTTTTCTCTGCTGGAGCGAGGGTGCGTGAAGCAAACCCAATGGGCTTTTCCGAGCCGTCGGGCATGCGATGGGCAAGGACCGCACCAATCCCATATTGGGACGCATCACATGACACAACAATGTCCTTCAAGGGGTCGAAATGTACCAACAACTGCGAGGAAAGAAGTAAATCCTTTGAAGCTTGGAAAGCGCTCTTTTCTCCCGTACTCCATCTCCATTGAACATCCTTACGCAATAATCGATATAAAGCAGCTAGTGTGGTGGAAAGCTGAGGCAGGAATTTGCCATAGTAAGTGAGTAGCCCTAGGTAGGCCCTCAGTTCGGTGACATTAGTGGGTGCTGGTGCGTTGCGGATCGCTTCGACTTTGTCGGCTGTTGGGTGCAACCCTTGGGAGTCAATGGTATGCCCAAGATACACCACGGAAGGGGTCATGAAAGAACATTTACTCAACTTCAGGCGTAATCCGGCCTGTTCCAAACGCGACAACACAGTAGAGAGCGTTGCAATGTGGGATTGGTCATCTGACCCTGAAATCAGAATGTCATCCAAGTACACAATCACATGTGGAATTCCTTGAAGGATATTCTCCATAGTGCGCTGAAAAATGGCTGGAGCTGAAGCAATTCCAAATGGGAGGCGGGTATAACGAAATAATCCCTTGTGAGTGTTTATTACCACATAGTTGCGGGATTCCTCATCCAATATCAGTTGCTGGTAAGCTTGCGAGAGGTCCAGCTTAGTGAATTTCTGTCCCCCAGCCAGGGATGCGAACAAATCCTCGATTTTTGGAATCGGATACTTATCCAACTTGGACACTTGATTAACTGTTAGTTTATAATAACCGCAGATTCTTACAGATGATTTATCTGCCTTCATTACAGGCACAATAGGGGCAGCCCACTCTGAGAACTCAACCGGTTCTAAAATTCCAGCAGTGAGAAGGCGGTCAAGTTCTTTCTCTACCAGTTCTCGCATAGCGTATGGCACTGATCGTGCCTTACAAAAACGTGGTTGTACATCCTTGTCAACATAAATTTTAGCAGTAGCACCTTTCAAAGTACCCAACTCTTCCTTAAACACTGCAGCATGCCTCTCCAATACATCATCCATGTTGCTCGTACCATGTAAAACATTGATTTGTTGCCAATCCAATTTAATGTTATCTAGCCAGTTTCGACCAAGGAGGCTTGGGCCATTGCCTTTGACCACAAGTAGTGGCAATTCAAAGGCTTGAGAATTGTGTACAACCTCCACATTGAATTGGCCAAGAGTTGTGACAAGTTCACCAGTGTAGGTTCGCAGGTTAACCTCAGATGGACTGAGTTGCTTGTTAGGCCACAAAACCTTGAAAATTTGTTCTGACACAAGTGATAACGATGCACCTGTATCCACCTCCATTACCAAGTCCTTATTGTCCACCAACAAGTTGACCCGAATTGGTTTCATTCCCGGTCGATTAGAGGAACAAGTGAAGAGAGAGTACACAGGATTGTCATAAGTAGTGCACTGTTCATGTGTGTCATTGGTCGTCGATGAGGCCTGGATATTCTTTACATGTTGTGGAGATTGATCGCTTTTATCATTACTACGGCAAACACTGGCAATGTGACCTTTCTTTTGGCACTTGAAACAAGTATTGTACCTAAATCGGCACTTGTCTGATGAGTGGTTGTCTTTCCCACAACGATAACAGGGTTGTGCTTTGTACCTCTGCTTATTCGAACTCACTTGATTTGGCGATTTCCATGTTGGTGTGGAGTTGTCATGATACACCTTGTTCACTGCATTGCTATTTTCATTGCTGTTTGGTTGTGCTACCTGCATTTCTTTCATGTCTTTGACGTTCTTACTTGCAGTTTCAAAGCTTTGTGCTATTGTCAAAGCCTTTTCGAGAGAGAGTGTCTTCTCAGTCAACAGCTTTTGCTGGATGCGGTCATTTCGTACACCACAGACGAGTCTATCACGTAGCATATCATTTAATGAGGTGCCATAGTTGCAAAAGTTGGCAATGGAACGAAGAGCAGCAACATATTGGGCAATGGACTCTCCTTCCTCACGAAAACGGTTATTGAACTTTAAACGTTGCACTATTTCCGATGGTACAGGGTTGTGATGTTTAGTCATTATTTTGACCAACTCATCGTAAGACTTGTCCCCAGGTTTGTCAGGAGAGACCAGACTCCGCAGGAGTTTGTACGAATCAGGGCCAATAACAGTTAACAGAACGGCTTGTTTCTTGGTCAATGTCGTTACATCGTTCGCTACGAAGTAATGTTCTAACCTTTCCACGTAGTGTGTCCAGTCCTCCGTTCCCTCTCGAAATTCGTTGATTTTACCGATCAAGGCAGCCATCATGAACAGATTTTCCTCGTCGCCAATTTGTAGTAGACTACTCCTAGTATCACTGTTAAAGTAAACACGCTTAAGGGAAACTTAATGACCGTTGAACCTGGTTTATTTACTGAGCTGTATTTCCGCATTATTTATTACATGTCAAAACTCGAGCCAAAGATGGCGGCGCCCGGGGCAAGCTACGTGACGTCACTTAACAACAATAGACTTGAGCAAGTCCTAATTCAATACATTACAGTTTTGTACATTTACATAGCAACAGTGGTTTATTCGTTTGCGGTTTATTGGCAGAACATCACATCAGAGATCATCACATTTAGAAATCACACAGGTATGTTTTATTATCTTAAATGACTAGTATTTGTCACCATACACACAGACAATATAAAATCAAGAAACGTACAAAAACAGATGCCAGGATGTCAACTGATGTCAGGAACTAAAATCACCATTGCTCTCAGGTATATTAGTTCACCATGAATTCAAGTTTAATTCAATTTGGAGGGAAATTTATGACAAACTCAAGGTAAACTTGACGTAAGTTTTTGATAACAAAAACAAGGTGGTCGGCATGACGCTGAAATCGTAGCGATCACACATCCCCATGAGTATATGCAAGCTTGGTTTCAGCTTGACCAAGCATTTATTTCTGTACATAGATCTGGTAACACTGCACCTTTAAGGTGACGTCATGGTACAGTTGATGGCGTCATTCTACAAGAAAACAACATTAAATTTAAAACATCTCGCCTTGAATTCATGCAAAAGTTCAGCTCATTTGTTATTGTGAATGTTATGGTGTAGATGAAGCATTGAAAAATCACATTTAAGGTGACGTCCTGAAAATCTGATGACGTCAACGTGACGTGACCTGAATTTTGTAACACATCCAAGCTGGAATAAATGCAGAGTCTCAGCTTGATCGCCAAAATTGTTCTGTACGTAAAGATTTTGTAAACACTACATTGGTGGTGAAATTGATGACGTCAGGAAGACGTCACTCCTATTTTATCCATAGGCCTATATGAACTTCTAAGCCTAATGCATAGTAGAATTTGATTGCAGATTGCTTTGTTATCAAGATACGTATAGTGTTAGTGGTCGAAGTTTTAAAAACAGAGTGAAAATCGTATGACGTCATCATGACATCACTTCAAATGTTAGCAAACAAAGTCGTTTATTAACAATACCTAGTCAACCTAGTCGAACTTGTGATTTGGTAACATGTGCGGCACCTAAATGTAGCCCGAGCCCTAAATGTCACCCGACCTAAATGTAGCCCCAAAGTTGGTACAACTTTTGGGGCTACATTTAGGTCGGGGCGACATCTAGGTACACTTTTGGGGCTACATTTAGGTCGGGGCGACATCTAGGTACAACTTTGGGGCTACATTTAGGTCGGGGCGACATTAAGGGCTCGGGCTACATTTAGGTGCCGCTCTTAGATTTTGACGTCACCGGTCCCGTTTTTTCTTTTATCTTTTTTGGCGTGTCCAGGTTCAATCTGAATTTGTAGTGTAGTTTGTGATATTTACTGCCCGAAAGGTTACCAATGCTCATCGCAGTAATTTAAAGAAATTGTGCAGCCAGCGGAAATTAACATTTTCAATACTGCTCATCCAAATACAGAATCCTCCACTGCGACTACAACTATAGAATCCGCTAGTACTCATCCAACAAAAGGATTCTCCAATAATCCTCCAACTACAGAATCCATCACAACTCCTCAAGTTAACGAAACCTCCACTACACCTTCAACTACAGGATCCACCTCTACTCTTTCAACTACCAAACCCACCTCTACTCCTGCAACTTCCGAGTCCATCTCAACTCCTCCAACTACAGAACCCACCTCTTCTCCTCCAACTACGGAATCCACAACTACTCCTCCAACTACAGAATCAACCACTACTCCTCCAACTACCGAATCAACCACTACTCAAGTTACAGAATCCTTCACTACTCTTCCAGCTACAGAATCCACCTCTACTCCTCCAACTACAGAATCCACCTCTACTCTTTCAACTACCGAACCCACCATTACTCCTGCAATTTCCGAGTCCATCTCTACTCCTCCAACTACCGAATCCACCACTACTCCTCCAACTACAGAATCCAACTCTACGCCTCCAACTACCGAATCCTTCACTACTCCTTCAACTACAGAATCCTCCACTACTCCTCCAGCTACTGAATCCACCTCTACTCCTCCAACTACAGAATCCACCTCTCCTCCTCCGACTACAGAATCAACAGCTACTCCTCCAACACCAGAATCAATTACTACTTCTCCAACTACAGAATCCTCCACTACTCCTCCAGCTACAGAATCCAACTCTACTCCTCCAACTACAGAATCCTTCACTACTTTTCCAACCGCAGAATCCTTCACATCTCTTAGGGCTACAGAATCATCCACTACTCCTCAAACTACAGAATCCTCCACTACTCCTCCAACTACAGAGTCCCCAACTACTCCTCCAACTTCAGAATCCACCTCTACTACTCCAACTACAGAATCCACCTCTACTCCTCCGACTACAGAATCAAAAGCTACTCCTCCAACAACAGAATCAATTACTACTTCTCCAACTACAGAATCCTCCTCTGCTCCACCAACTACAGAATCCACCACTACTCCTCCAACTACAGAATCCACCTCTACTCCTCCAACTACAGAATCAACAACTACTCCTCCAACATCAGAATCAATTACTACTCCTTCAACTACAGAATCCTCCTCTGCTCCTCCAACTACAGAATCCCCAATTACTCCTCCATCTACAGAATCTACCTCTACTCCTCCAACTACAGAACCCACCACAACTTCTCCAGCTACCGAATCCTCGACTACTCCTCCAATAACCGAGTCCATCTCTACTCCTCCAACTACCGAATCCACCACTACTCCTCCAACTACAGAATCCAACTCTACGCCTCCAACTACCGAATCCTTCACTACTCCTTCAACTACAGAATCCTCCACTACTCCTCCAGCTACAGAATCCAACTCTACTCCTCCAACTACAGAATCCACCTCTACTCCTCCAGCTACAGAATCCACCTCTACTCCTCCAACTACAGAATCAACAACTACTCCTCCAACAACAGAATCAATTACTACTTCTCCAACTACAGAATCCTCCTCTGCTCCACCAACTACAGAATCCACCACTACTCCTCCAACTACAGAATCCACCTCTACTCCTCCAACTACAGAATCCACCTCTACTCCTCCAGCTACAGAATCCACCTCTACTCCTCCAACTACAGAATCCTTCACTACTCCTCCAACATCAGACTCAATTACTACTCCTTCAACTACAGAATCCTCCTCTGCTCCTCCAACTACAGAATCCCCAACTACTCCTCCAACTACAGAATCTACCTCTACTCCTCTAACTACAGAATCCACCTCTACTCCTCCGACTACAGAATCAACAGCTACTCCTCCAACAACAGAATCAATTACTACTTCTCCAACTACAGAATCCTCCTCTGCTCCACCAACTACAGAATCCACCACTACTCCTCCAACTACAGAATCCACCTCTACTCCTCCAACTACAGAATCCACCTCTTCTCCTCCAGCTACAGAATCCACCTCCACTCCTCCAACTACAGAATCAACAACTACTCCTCCAAAATCAGACTCAATTACTACTCTTTCAACTACAGAATCCTCCTCTGCTCCTCCAACTACAGAATCCCCAACTACTCCTCCAACTACAGAATCTACCTCTACTCCTCCAACTACAGAACCCACCACAACTTCTCCAGCTACCGGATCTTCGACTACTCCTCCATTAACCGAGTTCAGTTCTACTCCTCCAACTACCGAATCCACCACTACACCTCCAACTGCAGAATCCAACTCTACGCCTCCAACTACCGAATCCTTCACTACTCCTTCAACTACAGAATCCTCCACTACTCCTCCAACTACCGAATCCACCTCTATTCCTCCAACTACAGAATCCTTCACTACTTTTCCAACCGCAGAATCCTTCACATCTCTTAGGGCTACAGAATCATCCACTACTCCTCAAACTACAGAATCCTCCACTACTCCTCCAACTACAGAGTCCCCAACTACTCCTCCAACTTCAGAATCTACCTCTACTCCTCCAACTACAGAATCTACCTCTACTCCTCCAACTACAGAATCCACCACTACCTCTCCAACTACCGAATCAACCACTACTCCTCCAACTACCGAATTAACCACTACTCCTCCAACTACAGAATCCTTCACTACTCCTCCAGCTACAGAATCCACCTCTACTCCTCAAACTACAGAATCCTTCGCTACTCCTCCAACTACAGAATCCACTTCTGCTCCTCCGACTACAGAATCAACAGCTACTCCTCCAACAACAGAATCAATTACTACTTCTCCAACTACAGAATCCTCCTCTGCTCCACCAACTACAGAATCCACCACTACTCCTCCAACTACAGAATCCACCTCTACTCCCCCGACTACAGAATCCACCTCTACTCCTCCAACTACCCAATCCACCGCTACTCCTCCAACTACAGAATCTTCCACTACTCCTTCAGCTACCGCTACTACTGCAGGTAATTTTCATTCAATTTCTTTTTCTTCAAAATAAATTGTAAACAATGTTTTTCTTAGATTTTTGCAATAACAGGCTTGAAGACTGATTTGTAAGTTTAAAGATCAATAAAATGGGTGTCTGCTCAAAGTAATTTTGTTTAGGGACTAGTGCCTGTTTTCATGTGAAATAGAACATTTGTTCTGGAGAGTGAACTATAAGTTAATTTCCACTAGTAAGTTCATAATCATTTGCTTATTGAAAAATATAGTATTCATTAATCTTAATTTGATCTGTATTGCAGTGTGTGATCTTGCCTGCCTTTCAATCGGGGAGCATTGCTCAGCCCAATGTTAATTACTGAAAACTGTTAAAAATTGTTTCTTACCGAGTAACCGTTTCCAAACTTAAACTTTTTGCACATTCCAATGTACTGGCTGGCCAGCCGGACTGAAACAATAAATACGCGCTTTTAAAACCAAAACTTCGTTGAACTTTATTCATCATTCAAATTATATTTTGATTTGTCTTATCTTTTCAGATGTGAATGAGTGCTTGGAAACACCCTGCCCAGCTAATGTTGTTTGTGTCAATCAAATTATAGGATTTAACTGTCTCTGTCCCGCTGGGTATATCTGGAACGGAACTCATTGTGACGGTAAGCCAATAATCTCCAACGGGTCTAAATTTCGGTGATTTACATAGTTCTGGTCGTGAGCACATTTTGGAGCGCTGTGGATTTTATCCAGAGCTCGGCTGCATGCCAGCGTCTCCCACTGTATTTGGTAGATAATCTATATGTTTTTAGGGGCACATCGATGTGGGGGCTAAATGCAAAACAAAACCTCGACTTGCTGACAATTTTACCGTTTGTTGCGAAGTGACTTCGTATCAGTCTGTCAGATGCATGCGGTTTGCTATGTTTTAGATGTTTACTTGTGTCGCAGAGTGCTTTGATCTGCCATTAGTGTCTTACCTGTTATTTTTACGCTTGAAATATTCTGATAGAAATACCATGGACCTTAGGATAACAGTTACTATTCAAATTTTTCATCCACCTTGTTTTTCAGATGTTGATGAATGTTTGTTTGTGCAATCACCCTGTCCGGTGTTATCCACGTGTGCCAATTCCATTGGTTCATTCCAATGTCATTGCCAAAATGGCTATACATTAGCCAGCCAATCAGAAACCGGGTTACTCTTCTGTATGGATATCAACGAATGTCTGGATGACGGCTTGTATGATTGCCATAGCAACGCTGGATGTATCAACCAGCCTGGTGGCTACACTTGTTTATGTTTAGAAACACAGGGTTACCGCGGCAACGGAACATTTTGCACAGGCAAGTAGCGGCGTAGCCACGGGGGCATTGGAGCACGTACCCTCCCCCTCCCCCATTGATGTATATATAATTGTTGTTAACTTAAATCAGTTGTTTGACTGAAGATTGAATAGAAGACAATGTTCAGCGGTAGAGGAAGTGGTGAAATCTATAGTAATTTGGTCAGAGCTGATCAACCCCAATCCGCATGCGAGCCTCGCCAATGATCTGATATACAGGGTTCGAACCGGGGTTAGCGTATAGAGCGAAGCCAGATAAATAAATAGCAACCTGACGAGGTTTCATTATCTCGCAGTCTTAAAGAATTTCAGAATACTTATTAGAACTCTGGTTTCATGTTTAGTTTTTCATATTTTCCATTCTCGTAGCATTTGATCTGTGCGAGAGTTCTCCATGTTTGAATCAAGGCACTTGCAGCTCTACGTTAGGGCTTGGTATCTACACTTGTTCATGCACGGAGGAATTTACGGGAACAAACTGCGGACTCTACAATGCACCTCAAGGTAAAGAATGTCATTCTTTTACTCCGAGAGAACGTCTTTCACCATTGAAGGTGATGTTTATACCTTTACTCTGTTCTCCAAAGAAATGCCGCCCACCATCAAAAAGGGTGAAATATAATTACTGTGCATTCTATGGTAGGAAGAAGACATTATGGACTCTTCTCCTAACTATACTATCGGGCATCTCCCTATTATTAATAGAATAAACAGTAGAGAGTTTATTTTTAGTTTTATTATATACTTTTTCTTTTACGTTTTACACCTTCAAATCTAAAAAATCTTATCTAGAAACCTATACAATTTTTGGGGAAGAATGACCAGCTGAAGTCCCTCTCGATATTCCTTGTTGCAATCTAATATCATGTGTCGTGAAAGCCAACAAAATAAACTATTCTCTCCCTTCCCCTAAACAGGTCAGCCATCAGTTCTGAAGCACCCTGGGCCAGATGTCATTAGAGTAAACCCATACGAACAAGTTACCTTCGAGTGCAGTTTTGACAATGTGCAAAGTTTTGCTTGGTATAGAAACAACGAGATTATCCCTGGGTCCTCCGGAAGGACGTTCCTGACCATCGCTGGAGCCTCGTTATCTGATAGAGGATATTATAAATGCATTGGGGCCGGTCTGCAAGATGTAACAGTCGAAACAAACTCATCTCTACTGCTGATTGAAGGTACAAAAACGATAGCATAAATGATAGGCTCAAAGCTCATGAAACCCTCGGCTTTCATACTTATTTATTATTTATTTTTATTGCATTAGGCAATATTTTCTGACAAAAATTACGACGTTTTAAATAAACACCTTATTTGGAAAATTGATGCATTTCTATTATTATTTTATTTTACCTATATCATAAAACTGTTCACTGTTTGCAAAAAACAATGCTTATCAGTAGAAGCAAACTCTATCATAAGTTGCATGGAAGGAACATATCGGATATGCTTTGTTAGTGTACGTTCACCTAAATAAACACTTGTCGCTTTTACACCACCCTATTCTCGTAGCCACCGTCACTTATAAGTAAGGCTTTTAAGCAAAGGCGCACCGTATATGAACGGCTCATGATGGTATCATGGTATAACGTGATAGATCACCAACAGTAACAAGCGAGGCGGATTTGGTCGTATTATGTGTGCAGAATATAGTTCGTCTGAAGCTCCATTTGCTTGGCTAGGAGTCAGTTTCCGCTGCTTCGGTGGTGTGGTACTGTGGTCGCAATGGATGCCCCTCAGTTCTGCGCCACCAACCGGCTGAAAAGGTCCAATGGAGCTGCTATATATTCTGCACACACCATAATACGACCAAATCCGCCTCGCTTGTTAGTGTTGGTGTTCTATCACGTTATACCATGATACCATCATGAGCCGCTCATCGATGCGCCTTTACTTGAAAGCCTTGCTTATAAGTGACGGTGGCTACGAGAATAGGGTGTTTACACAGTGAGTTGACGTAAGATTTCGGCCCCGACACGCTTTGAACCGAAAAAAAAAAAAAAAAAAAAAACACGCGCCAAGCATCGCCACTAGATCGGGCCCAGTGTATCATCTGTTGAACATAAATTGTATAATGTTATTAAAATATGGTAAGAAAAATGTATATTTTGTCCCAGTACCTCTCACTTAACCTGTCTCCCTTTCTTGCCACCAGGTGTGTCTGCATTCACAACAAATACTAGATTTCCAACCCTCACATATGACGAACGGCTTTCAGATAAAACCTCATCGGAATTCCAGCAAGTGTCTGCACAAATTACGACGTTTGTAAGTGTTCTCCTATTCGAGTAGATCAAATAAATAAACAAAACGAATAACTTTAAATAACCCTCAAAGGGTATGTTGATATTGGTTACTGACCTTATTGAAGAAACAACATTTGATTTAAAACCCTTAATTGAGTGCATGATACACCTTGTAAACCATTACACTGTGCTATGTAGAGGGAGTAGGTCTCATACTTCAAACGTAGCCCCACATACCTTGCAGGAAAATACTGAATGTTGAAGCGCCTTGAGCGTCACTGAGTGACGGATATGAGTGCTATGTAAGAAGCCACTACTACACTAAATCAAGGCACGTTTTATTTATTTCACTGTTTTTTTCCCAAAGTGCAATGCCCTGATGAGGCAGTTAAAGCCCTTGATATCCTAGACTAGACCATTCCACACAATTATCTCAGAGGGGTTGTCACAGAGTTTTGTTTTTGGGGTTTCGTTACAGGGGGATGACAATAGATTTACTTATACATTATTATACTAAGTGAACAAAAAAATACAGACAAAATACATGCCCGCACCTAAGTTCTGTGGTTTCCATCACCCCTCCCAATCAAACTTTTTAGCTCACTGGGGAACCTGCAGTTGTGTATTTCCTGGAGTGTCTCCCGCACAAGGGAAAGTATATTTGACCCCTGTAGAAACTGTTGGCCTCTTCATTTACCATTTCCATTATTTTGACCGCTTAGGGCTGGCCTTCCCTTTTATTTGAAGAACTTTTGAAAACTGCCTTGGGGGGGGGGTGGGGGTAGCGGTACCCGAATAAAACGTCTCAGTACCATTTTATTCGATGTTGTTGTTGCGCTGCTGCTGCTGCTGCTGCTGCTTGTTTGTTTGTTTGTTTGTTTGTTTGTTTGTTGGTTTGTTTGTTGTTGCTGCTGTTGCTGTTGCTGTTGCTTTTGCTGTTGCTGTTGCTGTTGCTGTTGCTGTTGCTGTTGCTGTTGCTGTTGCTGTTGCTGTTGCTGTTGCTGTTGCTGTTGCTGTTGCTGTTGCTGTTGCTGTTGCTGTTGCTGTTGCTGTTGCTGTTGCTGTTGCTGTTGCTGTTGCTGTTGCTGTTGTTGCTGTTGTTGTTGTTGTTGTCGTTGTCGTTGTTGTTGTTGTTGTTGTTGTTGTTGTTGTTGTTGTTGTTGTTGTTGTTGTTGTTGTTGTTGTTGTTGTTGTTGTTGTTGTTGTTGTTGTTGTTGTTGTTGTTGTTGTTGTTGTTGTTGTTGTGTTATGTTATTGTTTTGGGGTGTGTTTTAGCTCTTTGAAGGTTTACAGTCTGCCGTGACGTCACCAACCGTCGTCGTTAAAGAGCTCAAAAGTGGAAGTGTGATTGCTATTGCCGAAATTCTCACAGTGGATCAGAGTATGACCTCTGATTTAGAGAAGCTGAATGTCATCTTAAAGACGTTGATAGATCTTGCAGTGGCCTCAAATGGATATCTGGATCCGTTGTCTATATCAATCCAAAGCACTGGTACGTGTATAAACGTTATGCCCTGTTGAATCATTTATTTATACTTTTTGATAACCAAATAAAAGTGGGAGAAAATTTAATATTCTATCCTCATGTTAAAACAGTGTAAAAAGCCTTGTACGAGCATGCAGTTTTCTTCTAACTATACTCTGGCGTATTTGTTTCACAGGAAGTTGTGTGGAAACCCTCTGGCCGTCCATTTACGGAACGATTACGTTCCCACCTGGAGCTTTGGGTACAATCACTGAATCGAAACCAGATCTTCTGTGCCCCGAATACACACTCAATGGTGCGTACCTCTAAATTAACCGTTGATGTTTTTACAAGGATATTAATTGGCGTCAGTTTAAACATAAGGGGAGTATCCATATCGTGACTCGCATTACGTTGATTACAGGAATCAGACTTGTGGTTAACTCCTGGTTAACACCTTTTGAAATTAAATTTTCAAAGGTTAGTTTCGTTGTACATCTACATTTATAGTATTAAAACAAGCGAACGATTCCAAAAACCAAAGGTATAATTTGCCATTAAGAGCACATTAAAGAGAGACTGCATACTAACAAAAAACGAAGTGGATAAACGCAATACTTATATTAGAGTCAGTCATAAGCAATGTCGAGCTAATGTGTTTTGCGCATGCTTTTGAAAATGTCCAGAGATTCTATAGTTGGGGATTTAATGGTAAAGAGTTGTGGAGTTTGTACTAAAAAAGTCACGATCGCCATACGATGTGGTTGTTTTAGGGACAGTTAGATGATGTTTGTATTTAGATCGAAGATTGTGACTGGTTTAAAGTGAGAAATATTACTTGACATACGCTGGTGCCTTGTCATTCATGCTTTCCATAGTAGAAATATAATTTTGAAGTTAATTCATTTAACCTAATAGTATTTTATTCACTACAACACATATAGTTTTGAAATAGATATCAAGACCTCAAATTTAGGGAGGCTAAATTTGCAACTCGCGTAACAATAATTTAGGCCTAATCATTGCACGATGCAACTGTTGTGATTTTTAGGCGGCAGGGCGATCGCAACAGCTGTATGTGTTGGCGACGGCTTCTCAGTAGCCAACTGGATTCCAGTCAACCAGCCTGAGTTAAACTGTGGACGAAACCTGACAACTGATGAAAAACTGCACCTCTTAAATCAGGTAATTATATTAACGTTCTGCAACGGCTCTTCTTGTACACTGAACAAAACGCGCCTGTATTCGATCATGATCTTGGTTTTTCACACGTTTGAAATGGGGCACAGTGCCTTCAAATCTCGAAATTTGTGCTGTTGGTAGTTTAGTCCTTATCCTTTTTAAGGGTTGTTCATGCACAACAACACTTACAGTATGTTGTGATTAGTGATTAGTGATTTAAAAAAATTGCCTTTGGAAGTACAACCAGCCAAACGTACGGTCTACCATTTTGTGCTGTCAAAAATAGCGGGCCGTGCACAAACAACAAATTCAAGGAGGTATTTGTGTGAATTGTACAAATGAAATATCTATCCAACTATAAATTCATTTCACAACAAGCGCTTTTTAGGACCCAAAGCATCCGACCCGAAAGCAACGTGCTCCTACGATAGAGGTAACCAATTTTCTCAACAAAATCAACCCACAAGACTTGTTATTGTAGATCCACAAGGAATATATCATGTAAGCTCTTTAGACTTTTCAGAAAATGAACAACAATATTGATAATTCGGAAACATTTAAGAATTGCAATAGGCTATAAAATTGTTGGGCACAGGTGCGTTACATTACGTTTGAACATCTAACAACGTTTTGCCCTTCTCCTTTTCCCACTGATATCCCCTTTTTAGTCCGTCTCGTTCTTTAATTAATCTCTTTTCTCCCTGTTGCCACCTTAATTTTTTCTTGTGTGTTTCCAGCTTCTTTAGGTTACAGCCCTTATCTCTACCCCCAGTCTACTTCTTATTTGTTCATCCCTCGGTTTTTCTGTTTGCTTTCAGCCTTTCTTTATTTTCATTTCTTGTCACTTTACTGTTACTGTTACGCACCAGTCTAAGTGTGTTGTGTCATAATTATAGCCTTCGAGAAAGACTCTTTTGGGGTCCAATCGTCAGGTCATTATTTTATTAGCTGTTCCGACTTACTGTCGGAACAGGTTTTGTTTTCGTCGAGATTTTTATTATTTTTATTATTATTATTATTATTATTCTTTGTTTCCACCTAAAATCCCATAGCATTTGTACACGTTTTATGTATACACCAAATATCCTAATGTTTAAATATGAAGGGGTTTGGTCCTATATCAAATTGAAGCTTAGTACATAAACTTAACATTTATTGTGATAGTTGTTAAAATTCTTAATTAATTAGCCACTTTAGAGCGAGGTGAATATTTAATTAGCCAGCCTTGTAAGCACCATATCTCAAAAAGTATACCGCCGATCGTCAAACTTTTTTTAGTTTTAGACTTATGAGATAATAATAATAATAATATATTGTATTTGTATAGCGCCTACTGCAGGCCAGCCTCTAAGCGCTTAACACGACCGGGGCTCGAACCCACACTCTGCTGATCAGAAACACCAGAGCTTGAGTCCAGTGATCTTATCCACTCGGCCACGACACGCCACAATACTGTAGATGTGCTTTCCGGCCTAAAACAACGAACGACGTCATAATGACGTAATTTATTGCGCATTTTCGCCCGTGCACAAAACACATGGAGATAGTGGAATCAAATCCGACTTCTAGAAACATATTTTTTCAATTAAGCTCAAATTTAACGTCCTAGATTACACAAATTTTCTTAAAACAAGAAAGATTTTATTGAACTTCAGTTTAAAAAGCATCAAAACTTACCAAAACATTGTCAGTAAAAAAAACACCAAAATTCTCAGGCAAATTCAACGCCACGGGTACTTTGCCTAGAATCTGTGAGTTTATAAATAAAAAAGGAGTCAAGCTCTATAAAAAATTAACAATTGAGGGCGCTATACGAGTTTAACGGTGCTCTTGCTTGCTTTTTTTAAAACTTGCTCAAGTCCTACCCATTTGTGACCCGTGTTTTTGCGTTGTTTGTATGTAGAGTGTATTATAAAGAGTCATTCCTGCGCCGACTAACACAAGTCTACTTTCAATCACAAGAATCGAGAAGAATTTGTCTTGCTCTCAGCGCAGAGCGTCGTGTGTCCGCTCAGATCTTATCGTTACTCAGGTATCAGCAGCGTGAACGTAGAAAAATAGAACGCCGTGTGTAGGACGATGTTGCCCGCGTGGCAGACTTGTCCGCGCTTGCGTCCCGTTCACTGGAAAACGATCTTTTAGGTTTCTTATGCAAACGCATTACTTGAAGCTGAATCGTGAAGGAAACAAGGCTACGTTTTTAAGGTTCTTGTGCGAATGCATTACTTCGGGAAATCACTCTATGTAGCAAACAACAAACCTGTTGGGGGTTGCAATGAGGCTCGAATTGTAGCTGAATGGGGAAAGTTGTAGACAAGAAAAAATACATTTTTCATGGGTGTGCATGAAGAGCCAAAATTAACAATAAAGTCATATCCAATATTTACTATTTTAGCCCAACAAAAACATTCAGTATTAAAAAGACACAACAAATGTTAGTACAATAGCATAGACACAAATTTAAATCGTCTACCAAAAATTATTATGTGCTACTAAAGCCCTGTTGTGGCATGCACTGAGATGTTATCAGTGGAAAGCAGGCGTAGTAACAGATTTATAATTCGTTTCGAATTCATAATTCGTTTCGAATTCATAATTCCTTGATAAGAGTGGTAGTTCGTGTGATGTACTAACTTATACCGCATTTAAATTTTTATCGTAACAACAATTACATACACGATATTAAAAATATATTTTTTTACAATTACAATTTTAATACAACAGCATAGACCAATCTTTACTTACTGACTTGTGAGACCACTGATTTGTCGCTTTACTTACTAAATTGTGAGACCTGTGGTGTGATTGCTTTACGTACCAAATTGTGGGACCTATTCCATGATATACAGTCTTGTGTGGTTTGCGTACTAACTTGTGTGACCTGGACCCAATTTCATGACTCTGCTTACCGTAAGCGCAGAATCGACGCTTACGGAAACGGAAGCAGGGAATTCCGTGCTTACGTCAAGCGTATTTCAGGAGTTAGCAGAGAATTTCGGCTTTTTCTCGTGTGTACTTCACGTAACTAGGCACTCTTCGCTTACACAGCTAGCGCAGAAATTCGACGCTTGCAAAATAAGCGGAGAATGATGACCGTAAGCATGGATTTCGGCAGTAACCAGAGCCATGAAATTGGGCTCATTTGTTTAAATGAGGGATAGTTCACTTTAAACGCTAAGTTGTGAGACCCAGGCCCAAATACATGGCTCTGCTTAACAAAAGCAAATAATCAACGCTTACGGCAGCAAGTTCCGTGCTTACGTCAAGCGTATTTCAGGGGTTAGCAGAGAATTTTGGCTTGTGGGCATGTGTACTTGTCGTAACTAGGCAATTATTATAGTCAATGTTTCGCAGCACTTTTTGATTAAATTGTTTTACATTTATCCGAACTGTAAAAATGTAAAAGTTTAACCGGTTGATCGGTTGATTAACCGTGTAACCGTCACAGGCTTAGTATACACGCTAACTTGTGAGACATGTTCCTCAATAACAAAATTTCGAGTAAAAAAAACGTTAACACAACTGCGTTTGTGATCAAAAACATTGCCTCTTCAGTGCAACATTTGCTCTGCACAATCACCCTGCAAAATAAATGAGCATGTGCAATCGAATTGTTGTGGAACGCCCTCTAGCATTCAATGTTTCTTGCATTTATTACCTCCAGCACAGTTTTCATATAACAAAGACTACGAGCCTGATTGGAAACGATAATTATGTGCATTTCAAGTTCGTTTCAGTTATAGACTCATTGAGCATTGAAGATTGAACTTGGGTTACCGTGACCCCATGTTAACCTTTACTTCTGGGTCAACCAGAAGTGGGACCATTATCTCAAGAACTACACAACCCATGTTCAATTTCTTTTCAGTTATTAGATCCTTTGAACATTGAAGATTGAACTTGGGTTACCGTGACCCCATGTTAACCTTTACTTCCGGGTCAACCAGAAGTGGGACCATATCTCAAGAACTACACAACCCATGTTCCATTTCTTTTCAGTTATTAGATCCTTTCAACATTGAAGATTGAACTTGGGTTACCGTGACCCAATGTTGACCTTTACTTCTGGGTCAACCGGAAGTGGGACCATATCTCAAGAACTACACAACCGATTTTCTTTTTTTTCAGTTTTAGACCCCTTGTGCATTGAAGATTGAACTTGGGTTTAATCAAAGCACAACAAAACGGAACAGCTTTGTGTTTGTGCACAAACACCTAATGTCTAGTTTTTTTTATTATTGTTTTAAGTTCCGTTTCACTTACATTTTTCTTGTAGATCGATGTCACAGAAGAGAATGTAATGGAAGTCGCATCCCAAGTCGTGGTTCTCACGGAGGATGCAGCAACATTGACCGATAACGGCGTCACCTCCACAGCGGATATCATGGAAAAAGTTACCAGTGTCAATTCAGTTGCTTCAGAGGTAATAAGTGACGGAAAAACACACCTTCTGTGGTGTTTTTCTTCGAGGGCAAAAAAACAATACTCAGAAAGTTTGCCTTGAACAGTTCCATACGAAAGTGGCCCAAGTTAGGTTAAAAATAAACAAAAAATAAACCAAGGGAAACTGACTGGCTTACTTAATTTTGAGTTGGACAAAGACAAAATGACCAGAGCGGGATTTGAACTTACGCCCTCTGGATTCACATGCAAGAGCTCTATCAACTGAGCTATCTAACCGTACTGTTGGTGGTCTCCCTAATTTTGCAATATCTTTGTTCGGGTGCCAACATAAGGGCTTAACAGCTCCGTTGGTAAAGTGCCGGCATGTTAAATCAAAGGTCGCGGGTTCAAATGCCGCTCTGTTCAAGTTGTCTTTGTTCAATGCAAATTGTTTACAAATAAACATGGATATGTATTTGCATTCCCAGGTAACGGTTACTCTTGTAGAGGCAGTCGGAAATCTAATTGATGTCAACGACGAATCCTTGGAACAAGCTGAAGCTACTTCCAAAGCTCCAAGCAGAGCTGTCAAAGCCATGGAGAAACAACTCCAGACTGTTCAAGTCACCATGAATTCAACATTCCGTGAGGTGCGCGCAAACATCGCCGTTGAGGTCCGACGAGTGACCGAGTCAACCCTCGTGAGTGGGTTGGGGTTTGTGAGTGCAGCTGCATCGTCGGAGGAGAGTTTAGATAACTCCAGCTTGGTAGCCATGGCAGGAAATGAAATGAGCAATCGAATCAGTGGCGAGGAGATGAACACAGCTGTGCTTATTTTACCTCCAGAAGTCAATATCTTAGCACGAGGTTTGTCGTAGATTTTATTTTGTTTCTTATACACTGTTGTACGGAGCTCTGGACGTGCCATCCAACTGCTATCGTCACCCTGAACTTCCAGTCAGCAAGCAAGTGCTTAGGAAGACCAAGTTTGGGCCCAGAGAGATCGAGCCCAGTGTGGAAATACCACGAAGGGACGCTGGTATTGAGACAACAGATGACATATTTATGTATGAATGGCATGGAGATCTGAGGACACTTCTCTCATGACCTCAATGCCCGAGGACACAGAAGAATTTACTGCCGGATGATGACATCACAAACGTCAGATGACGACTTCGTTTTATCTCGGGATGACGACATCCTGAAAGAAGAATGTTTTCTTTCTAAGATTATTTATCTTGGGTTCTCAACACTTTCAGGATGTTCTCGTTTCATGATGATTTATCTCGGGAAGTCAACAACCGATGTTCAGGAGATCGTCAGTACCGATATAATCTATCGTGGGAAGTTGACATCAGACTTTCATGATGTCGTCCTGAGTTTTAAATAATCGTTTGTGATGTCATTATCCTGCAGTAAATCATCTCAGGACCTGAACATATTGGATGGCACTTACGGAGCTCCGTACTGTTGTTCACCGAACCATTAATATGTAATGTTTCTTCTCGTGCTGATCGAGCATTTTATTTGGACATACCGATATACCGAGAAGGCTCATTCTGGAATCTTGCTGCACACTGGAGTCAGCAGCTTAGCACGAGGTAAGGTTTTCAAAATAATTTACCGAGGAGAGTTTCCCAGAGTTTGTCTTCTGTTGTTGACGTGGTCACCAAAACATGGAAGGAGAAATAAGGGAAGACAACACTCAGCATTACAGACGTAGTTGCCAGAGACATCGGGCTTTTTCCAACTGATCTTCCCAACTTAATTGAGGGATAGACAAGAATGGGCAATTCTCTACGTGATTCCGACCTCAGTTTTCCTGAAAACCAACACAGCAAAATAGTTTGGGGAGCATGCCAAAAGATGTATTACTGGCAAACTGTTATATTAGCCTTTAAACAACGCAATTTAAGTCTTGTTTTTCATTGAACATTTTTCAGATGATGAGGATGAAGGAACTCGTGTTTCTTTCACCGTCTTCAGAAAAAGAAACCTGTTCAATTCACCTTCTCTGGCAGACTTCAATCAAAATGACAACAAATTCAACCGAACGATTAACACTCGTATCATGTCAGCTACTGTGGGAACTCAACCGATCAGGAACCTGAACGAACCGGTGACGATACTACTAAATAGGATTGATGTAAGTCTGAAAGAATTTAAGTATATTATGTTAATCAAACCAAGGCATTGGCTCGGCTACGGCTGTTGCTGTGGTTGTTGCTATATGCGTCCTATGCACGTGATGATCAAGCCGCAGCCGCTAATTCTAGAACTGTCTTACAATAATAAAACATGGATTTTATAAAGCGCACATCCTTACAACATTTCTCATGATGGATACAGCAAAATGAAAAAAAGATGTACAATGATTAAACATTGCGAAAACTCATTGCTAAGAAACTTGGCAAAGTACGCTTGTGTAAAGACCAGAGTCTTCAGGTCTGTTTTGAAAGTTTCCAGAGAAACAACGTTCCGGATACAGTCGAGTAGTTTATTCTAGAGAACAGGTCCATTGTGTGAAAAGGCCTGGTCACCATAGCATACTGTCTTGAATGTAACACTACACGTATTTCCTAACTGCGCTTAATTTGGCTTGTCTTGAAAAATAAATCATAACAAAGTTAACTAGTTTCTCACACATAATATGGTAGTATTCGGATCAAGAAGTACTTCTGATATAGATTTAGAAATCAATTTAAGTTGTTTATTAATCATTCGGTAATTTAAACAATATTCTTCATTGTTTTACTCAGAATGGGTCCTTTGTAAACAACACGGCTTGTGTGTTCTGGGATTTCGATCGTGGAATTTGGTCAACTGAGGGATGTCAGTTGCGTGAGAACTACGGAAGAGACCAACAAATTGCTTGTCAGTGCGACCACCTCACCAACTTTGCAGCTCTCATGGTAACTCCAATATTTTACATTCTGTGTTCATGTTGTTATCGATATTGTACAAAAATATCTCAGTATCTTGTTCGGGGCGAAGAAAAACGCAAAACAATATGCAAATTGTCCATGACTTTACTATGTGGTTAACAGTTATACATTTAAGAATTTTCTGATTCAGGTATGTAGTGGGATTTAAGACTTTCTTTGATGATTTCGATTACACCATGTTTCTCTTCTTTGAAGTTGTAGTGGCTCTAAAAAAAAATAACAATGATCATAAATAAGCAATTTTTTTCTTTCTTGAAATTATCTCTACAATTTACCACAAGTTCTTATAACAGCCTCCACTTAAGCCACTATTTTTCCGTTCAATGAGGGATCAATTTTCTGAGTAAGTAACTTGTTACCATATAGGATATTTATATTTTGATAACAATTGTTTACGGGTTAATATTTCACAGGATATCTACCCGGAGTCTTCGTTGACCGAGACGCAGGAGTTCATTCTCAAGTTGCTTAGCCTCGTTGGGTGCGGAATGTCCATTCTTGGTTTGAGTGTTACCATGGTTACCTACATCAGTCACAGGTAAGTTTATGAGACAGGTGTGTCTTGAAAATCTGGTGCATGTTTCCCTCCAATCAAGGGGAACATCAACTCCTACCTTCAGCTCCCCCGAGTTGTTTTCATCTTAAATGTTTTCTTCTTGTAGCCCCTTACCAAAAGTGGCTTTAGCCTTGTTAGGTGCGAACTTACATAAACACATTTTTAATATCTACTTTTATCCCTTTGCAAACTTTCAGAAAACTTCGTGAAAAGCGCCCAAACCAAATCCTTCTTAATCTCTGCTCATCTCTTTTGGGTTTGTACACTACCTTCGTGGTTGCCACGGTTCTTGATTCACAACAAGGCGTGGCCGAGGTAGACGTGTTACCATGCTGTGTTCTCGCTGGTTTCCTGCATTACTTTACCCTGACGTCACTTTGTTGGATGGGTGTGGAAGGATTCAATATGCACCTACTGTTTGTTAGAATAGTCAATGCGTACATCCCGAAATTCATGTTGAAAGCCTCGCTCGTAGCCTGGGGTAAGTTAAGTTGTAAATGGCATAGTATAGCACCAGTAAGTTAGTAACAAGGGTCCTCGGTTATGGATATCGGATGTCTGTCACTTCGTTCGATTGCGATCAACAAGCTTTCACTTGACTTCTTAAAACACAAATTTACCAACGTCTCTTGTTTTTCAGGGTTGGGTGGTGTGGAGTGGTGTAAAGGTCGTGATTGTTTTTTTTTTTTATACTGAACACTTTCTTCTACTAGTGACAAATTCTGTGCATGAGAACAATGATTTTCCCCATAGCGAGGGACCTTGGTTATGGCACAGTAGTCGTGAAGTGTCGTTTTTGTAGGTCGTCACAGCAGTTTTCAACTTTGTGATAGTAAAAGTCGATATTTCGACTATAGTAGGCCTATATGCTCAATTCGCCTTCAATCAAATTCCACATCGCAGATTCTCATTCTTTAAATTTTTTGTCATAAAAGTTAAAATTGAGCTTTGAGTTTATAGTGTTCAGTTCAGATTACTTTGATTACTTTGTCATCCTTGTCCGATTCATTGTTATATCATTAAACCACATGGGCACATTAATCCGAAGGTCGCAGATTCAAGTCCCGCCCTAGTCATTTTTTTCTCATTTTTATAAGTCTCAAACTGTTTGCAGGTGTCCCGTTGTTGATCGTATCTATCACTGCTGGAGTTACCAGAGAGGACTATGTCGAAACAGACTTGTAAGTTTGTAACTTTGGAACTGGTTTGAACAGCTTTTTCATTAATTTGATACTCTACTGACAAAATAATAGATTTCATTGATATTTTTCTTAGTATTCAATTAAATTAAGGATCGTAAAGCTAATAGTTTTGGGGGGAGATGGAAACAATCGATCCCTCTAGATACCCCCGGTGATTTGTGAGATCTTGAAATGTGTGCCTGTGCATGTGCGGTTGCCAAAAAGGACGAGGTTGTCAGGCATACGCCAAGTATACATTCACGTAATCCCTTATTTGGTTTGACCCATTCACCGATATGTGTAAATCACTGTCTACTCAGTACTTTCACAGGTCCTTCGGATTGGGACCCACAATCCTTGTTTGTTTGTTTGTTTGTTTGGGGTTTTTTTTTCAAGATATAAAAATCATAATAGCAAAGTTCAAATTTAATGTCAATACCGGAAGCTTGACATTGTAGACATACACCAATTAAAGCCAGAAATACACACTGGAACACAGTGTCCTTAGTCAACCAACGAAACGAAAAAGCTGTTGGTGACAAAGTGAAATAAAACAAGAGCCACCATTCACAAATCAGGCAACATAAAAAGATGATAAATAAAACGGGCAAAATTAAAACGAAAAACAAAAGACAGTTAAAAAGTTGGTTTTGAACATAGATCTAGATTATAAACAGAAATAAAATCGATACTGATTACGCACAAAGCAAAACATTTTGGATATAAATCAAAGGCAGTTAAAGTCATGTAATAGATTGACTCCGTTACTTCAAGTATATTTTTCTTCAAATTGTTTCTCAGTTGTTTCTTGAAGACGATCCCGATGATTGTTAGTCTCTTGGTCCCCATTGGACTCATCCTCCTCTTTAATATCGTCATCTTTGCCATGGTCGTCCGGACATTTGTCATCACAACATCAGACAACTCACTGAGGACAAACGAAAGGCGACTGTCGAGTCGAAAACTTCACAAGCAGCGTCTCCAGAACGCCTTGACCGTCATGACCCTGATGGGATTAACGTGGTCAATTGGTTACCTTAATCTCGTCCAACCACTCAGTTTCCCCGTGCAGCTAATCTTCTGTCTACTCAATACACTGCAAGGATATTTCATCTTCATGTTGTATGGTGTACGTCAACCAGAGGTCAGGAGGCATTGGAAGCACTGCTGTTCCCTGCAACCATCGACGACGTGGTCCGGTAGGACATCTTCAGACAACCCATCGTCATCGGTTAGACCGCAACTCAGGTCACCGTTTGACCCCAAAAAAGTCCCTCAGCCAACGTCGCAGATATATCGCAATGGAGGCTTCAGCTAACTGATGTTAAATGTTACAAGTTTAACAGAAAATTATTACTTCTGAAATTAAAAGTGCAGTAAAGTATGAAACAAAGAACAAAACAAGTGGTTTTTAAAGGTGGACATTCAAAGTTTATTTATTGTTTAATATTGCTTGTTTTTTGTGTGTTTTTGTGTTTTGTTTTGTTTTTGAAAGGGGGTATTTTAGATGGGTTTTTTATATTTATTTTTGTATACGTAATGCAGATTTATAGGCAGAATTATCAGTAATATACAATAAAAGCCACACGTGCAAGTTTCAGTTGAATAAAGTACCTACTTGTTGAAAAAAAAAACTGTCACGGTAATACATGTAGTCATACAGAACGTCGAATCCGTCCATGTTAAGCGAGGTGACAGCGGGTACCAGCCGCAACTCTGGCCGTATTGATCGAGGGCGGCAATCAAAATGGACACCACATCATTTTCCAAAAGTTCCTTGCAGACGATTTTGGGATTCAGTTTCTTTCTAATGGTGGGTTGCTCTTTACTTGTACTTTTTCAAATCATAGACAAAGGCTGGCAGGACCGGTGAGCGAGGCTTAGTATTGTCTGTTCTCTCTTTCCGTCCGAAAACCTATTGTTACTGTTCTGTTTTTAGGTGTTCGGGCATTCCGCCCGAAAACCTTTTGTTACTGTTCTGGGGGTTTTTTTTCCACTTTATCTGAGAACATTCTCTCGCAATTTTCGCAAAAGTAAACTTCTAGACCTTAGTGAATAGACGAAACCGCAACTTTTTCGGGGCGATGACGTCATCGATGACGTCATAACATCCAAAATAAAAATAACGAGAAATACTGTAAATCGTCATATCTTGAGAACCATAAATGATAAATACAAGATCTTTGCTTCATATGAAAGTTCACCGTTTTTTTTACAACTCTTACACAGAATGTGACCCCATGTGACCTTTACTTCCGGTCGAAAACGGACGTTTAAGGTTTTTGGGGGAAACGTTATATCTTATGAACCAAATATGGTACACCTTTAATCATTATATAATCTGAAGGCTCTTGAACAGTTCTACAAATCTTTCATTAGGTACGACCCCATGTGACCTTTACTTCCGCTCAAAACCGGAAGTTGAATTTTCTTACATAAAGAAAACTCGTCATATCTGTCAGAATTCACCCTGCTTTGCATATATGTAAATTGCTGTAACCTTTGCTATGTCACATGAAGGAGAGGCAGAGGGAGAGGGAGAGGGAGAGGGAGAGGGAGAGGGAGAGGGAGAGGGAGAGAGAGAGGGAGAGGGAGAGCGAGAGGGAGAGGGAGAGGGAGAGGGAGAGGGAGAGCGAGAGGGAGAGGGAGAGAGGGGGGGAGAGAGTTCCGCTAAATTTTCAGAGGCAGCGTAACAGTTGTAGATTTTGTTGAGCCGCCATTGCTAAGCTGCGAGCAGATAGTTGCAAGCTGCTATACCAGGGCAATTGGCTGGAGAGGAGAGTCTGCTGCTGAGGACTGGAACTCATGACGAGAATTTTGATGGAAAACCATGGTTTTCACCACTGACTGTCGGTGAGAAACTAATCCGGACTGAGTATCAGCCGCAGTGACGTCCCATGTCCGAAGTTTCGGGTCGCTGCCAGCGACAGAGGACGCCGCAGTGACTATATTCTTTGTGAATTTTGAACTGGTGTTGAAGAAACGTAAATTTGAACACGTCACCCAGCTGCGTGGAAGAGACGTGAGGATAATACACTGGAAGAACTAATTCAAAGAAGGAAGACTATGCCATGAGCTGGGGGGATAATTTAATGACAAAATCTGTTTATAGTAAATCTGTGAATAAACAACTTCAGCAATTTCGTAATCATCAAATTTAATTTCCGTGCACTCCAATTATACTGAGAGTGATGTGACATAATAGGGCAGTGAATACCCTTTTTCAGACCCTTCAGATTTGGGGCAAAATTTGAAGTTGCATGTTTGATGCTGGGAAGAGAAGTGCCCTTTAACTATCTTTAGCACTACAAGCGTCGTGCTTTGATTATTGTTTTGGTTGCGATATATTATTTGTTAACAAAAGTATATAGTCCTTGGATATTTTGATATTTAATAATTTGGACATAGCCTGATTACCAGGAGTAGTCACTGGAATTATAAGTTCAAAGTAAATATTTGACTAGAAGTAGATGATCAAGAATGATTTTAATGGGAATTGCACCAAAATGAGAATTGTAAATAAAATTTTGTAAATAGTAATTGTAAACATAATATTGAGTGTGCCCGCGTGCATCCATTATTGTTGTGCCCTTTGCAGTCTTTCGGTCATGGCTACGTTAAGAGAGTTAGCTGTGACAATATATCATGAACCATAAACGTTTTAGACTTAAAACTTCACAAATACTTAGATCTTTGTGTATAAATATATATGTGTGAAATTCGGTTTGATGGTGTCATCGATGACGTCATAACAACAAATCACTGTTTAATATTTAGAAAAATAATAATTGGAGAATCACAAATATTACATGTGAGATACTTGTGTAGTGAATTCTTCCCTTTATTTTGATGAACGCTCATTAGCATTTAGAAGACCCCCTATTCATACTAACTCTTGATGCAGAACGCGCTAGTAAAAAGCTACTGAGCGGGCTTCATCGCCCCACTCTACGTCTTACCTTCGACAAGCGAGGTTCACCGTCTGCAGCATTTGGTCTTCCAAATTAGTATCGTGTACGCCAAGGCTACGTGGACCCTGAAACTGGCTCGGTGGTGTTTGCCCCTCACAGCAGAGGGGTCCAGGTAACCAAGGCTTACGTTAGTTTACCTTAAAAAGTCCCAGAAGTCTACGGGCATTCCTTATATATAAAAAAAATAGTCATTTCATTTAAGCCTCAGAAATTACAGGCGAATTTATTCTTTACTGTTCGGCAGATGCGAACATTCTCTTTCTTTTTGCACAAATAAAAACAGCTTATCCACTAAAACTGGTGATCCCGACGCAAACAACAGATATCGGACAGTATTATAGTGATGATTAAATTTTTATTCGTCGCAGATTCTAGAGGACACAAGTTTTCAAATTATCGTAAACCATTAGGTAAAGCATTTCCTTTTACAGTTGATTTTGTCGTTATAAGAGGTGCTAAAATTTACAACCTAGTAGGCCCTACTATCCGTAAATTAAATGCATGCAGTGCCAGCGATTGTGTAGTAGTTCAACTAGCAGCCGGCATTAATGACCTGACTGCGTTTCAATACGATGCCACACATGAACGTCGCGTTCTAAAGCCATCCAACCACACTGCTGAGAGCTTATTCCATGAACTAGACCAGTTCAAGCGCACCATACAAGCCGCTAGACCAAATACTCTAGTCACATTCACAACTGTTCCTCCTGCGTCATTTGCTAAATTTCAGTCGAGCAAAAAGCTTCGCACACCAATCATTTCCAACGAGGATATTCGGACTTTTCAGCACAATCACAACTCCATAGTTGACGAAGTTAACGAGAGGATCATAGCGCACAATAGCACTCCCCAGAGTGGCACCGTGTTGAGAACGTTATCTTGGCATAACACAATCAGGAAAGTCGAAAAAAGAACTCATCACAGTAAAACTACGCATAACAAAAGAAACCACTTTGTACATTTGTATGACGGCCTACATGGTGACTCCAAATTAAAACAGCGTTGGTTTTCTGAGATGTACAATTCCTTTCAATTTAATTTCAACGCATTGCAACAGTTGAACTAAGTTTCACATTTCCTTACCATAACTGCATTCCAGT
This sequence comes from Pisaster brevispinus, assembly GCA_023634235.1. Lineage (NCBI taxonomy): Eukaryota > Metazoa > Echinodermata > Asteroidea > Forcipulatida > Asteriidae > Pisaster > Pisaster brevispinus. Next base: position 7,814,089 of record JAMKCF010000004.1, on the reverse strand, counting down.
TGATATTACCATGGAGGAAAAACCTCATGCAAAGACAGAGCCACTTGCTGCCGTGAGCTTAAAATTACCTCCATTTTGGCCCCATGACCCAACAATTTGGTTTGCTCAGGTCGAGGCTCAGTTCCAAACGCGGCAAATCACACAACAACTAACAAAATTCTCTTATTTTGTTTCATCATTACAACCTGAAATTGCTCAAGAAGTTAGAGATTTGCTAATTTCTCCTCCTTCAGCAGACCCATACGACAAAATAAAAACAGAACTAATAAAACGGACATCACAATCGGAACAAAAACGTCTCCATAAGTTATTGATTTCTGAAGAATTAGGTGATAAAAAACCTTCCCAACTCCTCCGCAGGATGAAACAACTACTTGGCGAAAACAAACTAGAAGAGAGTATTTTGAGACAACTATTTCTACAGCGATTGCCGCAAAATGTTCATTTAATCCTTGCCTCATCGAGTGATTCTGTTGATCTCGAACAATTAGCTGTAATCGCTGACAAAATACTTGAAGTAGCCAGTCCATCTTCGGTGTCTACTGTTAGCGCAAGTGCCGCTGCTGCCGCAGCCACACCGCTACTAGTAGTGCCGCCTAGTCATGATTCTCGCTTAGACGATTTGCAATCGCAAGTTTCACATTTAACAATGCTAGTCCAATCATTAGTCACAAGTGAACCACAAGATGAACGCAAAGTCTACAGTTCTTTTAGACGATCTCGAGAACGATCCAACAACCGATATCGAGCTAGTTCTCGTTCACGTAGTAGATCCAGATATAGACCTAACAAACCGTTTAGAGTAGGCTCAGAATGCTGGTATCATTGGAAATTCGGTGACAAAGCACTAAAATGTGTAAAACCATGTAGTTTTAACGCCTCTAGTGATAAACAAACCCAGGAAAACTAGAAAGCCAGCTACTACAGACGACGAGTGGGCCTGGCGAATGTCACAGTCGTCTATTTTATGTCACTGACAGAATATCTGGCACTCGATTTTTAATAGACACGGGCGCCGAAGTTAGTGTGTTGCCCCCAACCAGAACAGACAAAAAGAACTCGAGTCCTTACACCTTACAAGCAGTTAATAAATCCAAAATAGCAACCTATGGTGAAAAGTCTATGACTATTGACATCGGTCTAAGACGTGCATATAGATGGATTTATATTATTGCCGATGTCCCTATACCGATAATTGGTGCAGATTTTTTGAGAAATTTTTCACTGATTGTAGACATGAAAAATCTAAAGCTAATAGATTCGCAAACAGAACTTACGATCTCTGGTAATAAAACATCAATGATTTCTCCAAGGCCAATGTTTTCCATTCCCGATAAAGACGGTGTTTACCTTTCTTTACTGAACCAATTCCGGGATATAACAAGACCAAATTTTAAGGAAACTGCCATTAAACATACTATTACTCACCATATTCGCACTAGAGGACCACCAGTGCATTCTAGACCTAGACGCCTTGCCTCCAACAAATTACCAATTGCGAAAGCCGAATTTGACCATATGCTAGATTTAGGCATTATTCGTCAATCAGATAGTCCTTGGTCATCACCTTTACACATGGTTCCAAAGAAAACAGGAGATTGGAGACCTTGTGGTGATTATCGCTCTTTGAACAACATCACAATACCGGATAGATATCCTGTTCCGCATATCCATGATTTTACTACTTCTTTACATGGCAAAAATGTGTTTTCCAAAATTGATCTTGTAAAGGCGTATCACCAAATTCCTATCGAACCATCAGATATTCCCAAAACGGCAATTACAACCCCTTTTGGCCTTTTTGAGTACGTTCGCATGCCATTCGGCCTTCGAAACGCTGCACAAACCTTTCAAAGATTCATAGACGAAGTACTACATGGACTAGATTTTGTATATGCCTACATAGACGATTTGTTGATAGCAAGCACAGACGAACAAGAACATAAAGAAAACCTCAAACTAGTTTTCGAACGTTTACGTCAATATGGAGTAGTAATCAATCCTAGCAAATGCCAGTTTGGCGTAACTTCATTGGAATTCCTTGGTCATCACATTGACAACAATGGCATTTTGCCGCTCACGGAAAAGATCAAAGTGATCGAAGATTTCCCTATCCCAAACTCCATTCGCAAGTTACGAGAATTCTTAGGATTGATTAACTTCTACCGTCGATTTGTACCAAACTGCGCTGAAATAGTGCAACCTCTCACAGACCTTTTGGGAGGTAAGCCTAAATTAAGAAATCAAGCAATCCAACTTTCTGATATAGCTTTAAATGCCTTTAGAAAAGCTAAAACATGTCTAGTTGAATCTACCTTGCTAGTACATCCAAATTCAGAGATCCCATTGTGTCTCATGACCGATGCGTCTAACGTAGCAGTTGGTGGTGCACTCCATCAATGCATGAATAACGTTCTGACGCCCATTGCTTTCTTCTCGAAACGCTTAAAACCTGCAGAAACCAGGTACAGCACTTTTGGTCGGGAGTTGTTAGCAGTTTATTTATCCATTCGGCATTTCAAGCACATATTAGAAGGTCGTGATTTTTGTATCTTAACTGATCATAAACCGCTTACGTATGCTTTTGCAGCTAAACCTGATCGTTACTCACCCAGAGAAACACGACACTTAGACTACATTTCACAATTCAGCACGGACATTCGGTATGTAAAAGGTAGTGAAAACAATGTAGCCGATGCACTTTCTAGATTCCACATTGGAAAATTGACTCCCTCTATCAGTTCTACCACTTCAGTGGATTTTAATGCAGTGGCAAGAAAACAGAAGAATAACGAAGAGCTAATTAGGCTAAGAAAATCGTCAAATCTTCAATTCAAAGAAATTCCACTTTACACCTCACAAGGCACAATTACTTGTGAAACATCCACTGGTCATCATCGTCCTTACATACCCAACGAATTTAGGCACGATGTGTTCAATTCTATCCATAGTTCATCCCATCCTGGAATAAGAGCCACCCAGAAACTTATCACTCAAAGATTCTTTTGGCCATCCGTGAATAAAGATGTTAGATCATGGACCAGAAATTGTATCAAGTGTCAACGTGCTAAGGTACATCGCCACTCTGTGACACCGTTAGGTACTTTTGTCACCCCTGACGCTCGATTTAATCATATTCATATTGATATAGTTGGTCCCTTACCACCATCTCGCGGTTTTACTTATTTGCTTACGTGCATCGATAGATTTACTCGATGGCCGGAAGCCATTCCTATTTCTGACATTACTGCAGAAACAGTAGCTCGAGCTTTTGTCGAAAGATGGGTATCTACTTTTGGAGTACCCGCAACAATTACCACCGACAGAGGTGGTCAATTTGAATCCAAACTTTTTGCTAGTCTTTCCAAACTCTTAGGTTGTAAACGTATTCGCACAACAGCATACCATCCTCAAGCAAATGGATTAGTAGAACGTTTTCACAGACACTTGAAGTCTTCGTTTAAGACTCAAAATGAACCAAATCGATGGACCGAATCCTTACCTCTAATAATGATGACTATCCGAACAACCATAAAAACTGATTTGGGTTGCAGCGCGGCAGAGCTAGTTTTCGGCACAACTCTAAAACTACCAGGAGAATTTATAACCCCATCGGATGATTCAAAATTCGTAGATCCATCTAATTACGTTGACCGTTTACGTCATCACATGTCTGAACTCCAGCCACAATCCACTAGACCAAATCAACGATCAAGCCATCTACCCGAAGAATTGTTTACTTGCACGCATGTTTTCATTCGTACTGACTCTGTGAAAAAGCCACTACAACCTCCTTACCAGGGTCCCTATCGCGTCATCGAAAGAAAACAAAAATATTTCATCGTAGACATACGTGGAAAACATGATGCAATAAGTATCGACAGATTAAAAGTTGCACACACAGATTTCGAGTTTAAAATAACTCCAAAGAAATCTACTCCAGTTTCTTCATCCAAATCTGTTCCATCCAACACCGCTCCAGAAAAATCAGATAGATTTACGCGCTCTGGAAGGCGAGTGAGATGGCCAAGCAAATACTTGAACAATTAATGTAAAAAGACATGACTCCTCTTTGTAGATAAATATTTGTTTATAAATCTTTTTCTTTTTTTTGCTACTACCAATCACATTAAGGTCAATGTGATTTGGCAAGGGGCTGATGTAGTGAATTCTTCCCTTTCTTTTGATGAACGCTCATTAGCATTTAGAAGACCCCCTATTCATACTAACTCTTGATGCAGAACGCGCTAGTAAAAAGCTACTGAGCGGGCTTCATCGCCCCACTCTACGTCTTACCTTCGACAAGCGAGGTTCACCGTCTGCAGCATTTGGTCTTCCAAATTAGTATCGTGTACGCCAAGGCTACGTGGACCCTGAAACTGGCTCGGTGGTGTTTGCCCCTCACAGCAGAGGGGTCCAGGTAACCAATGCTTACATTAGTTTACCTTAAAAAGTCCCAGAAGTCTACGGGCATTCCTTATATATAAAAAAAATAGTTATTTCATTTAAGCCTCAGAAATTACAGGCGAATTTATTCTTTACTGTTCGGCAGATGCGAACATTCTCTTTCTTTTAGATAAGCACAAATAAAAACAGCTTATCCACTAAACTTGCACTATAAAAAAGCTCTTGCCAAATTATGCAAATCACATACACAATGTGACACCAAATTCAGATTTCAAACGTTCATTTCTCATAAACCAAGAAGGGTTTTGTCTTGAAACTTACTATGTAAATAGATCGTAATATGTATATGACACCCAAATTGTTTCGGTGCGATGACGTCATAACAATAAATCAACGTTTAATATTTAAAAAAAATCATAATCGGAGAACCATAAATGCTACATGTAAGGTACTTGCACCATAAAAAAGCTCCGGCAGAATTATACAAATCACATTCAGAGGGTGACCCAAAACGGCCTGAGATAGATTTCTAAGTGAAATTGGCCATTAAAATATCAAAATCTCGATCCAATACCTAACGTGGCATGTGGCATAATACTACTCGCAACTGATTCCAGTGCAACGGAGTGGAAGCTGGCCTTATGTCAAGACGCTTGTTGCCTATTAATATAAAGCAGCACGAAATCAGACCAACGTAACAACAGTTGCGACAAGCTGTACCACGTGCGCCTTCACTAAAGGCTAGAAGTATGGCATGATTTCTGTGCACGTTTGGACATGTCACAGTTCATCGAACTTTTAACGAAAGCTTATCAATGGCGCAACGCAGCTGAAATGAATTCCTCTCAACCTGTGTTATGTTCGGCGTCAAATTGTTTCCCTTTTCGCCCTTCTGATGGTTTAACGGTGAATATGGAACTGAAGACGAAGTTTCACTAAGATGTTCACCTGCTTCAGTGATTCGTATGACATTTATTATATGAGAAAATGCAAGCAGAAAAGGACCAACGTTGGTTATGTTTTGATCACACACCGAGATTGCACGGACGTGACATCAGCTTGTCAAGGGGGTTTCAGACCGGCACTCATGGCAGTGTTTATCGTTGCAACACGGTGAATAAAACGGTAAGCTTCGTTTCAACATCGTCGCTTTTCAGGATGATTGTGTGTTCCGTATGTAATGCACAGTTATGTTATAAAAGATTATCCGTAAAATTATCAAGTAGTGAGGTTATTAAAACTAAGGAACGTTTAATAGTATGATCATGGAGGAGGTAGAATTGGGCAATATGGTATGATTGCTGGCACTGTCACTAGTGTCAGTTATAATTGACACAAAGTGTTCCGCAAGATACGTATTGTAGGATAAATATTTCACAACCCTTCGATGAAAGGTTTTCATTCTTAAGTTGTTCACTTCTAAAACAGTCTGCGCACCTTCTACTTGTTACTATCTGTAATGATCTGACAGATACTTTAGGACGCATAAGTAAAATGACACGGACAATATTCTAACGTCATGTGTGTGCTTTCATGTTAGATTCTCACGTGTGCATTGAAGCACTTAACATCAATAAACAAACAGTAGTGTTGAAGCATTGTATACTAATAGCACGCATAGTGGATATTACATTTCTCCCTTTTTTCGGAGATTGGTGCTCTATTTGTTTCTAATAAAATGAAAAGTTATCCACTCTTGTATCTTATGCACAGTACTGTTTGGAAAATAAATTGTTCATTTAAACTGTCCATCTGTTGAATCTTACAACTTTCCAAAATGATAAAATCTGAAAATGTATTAGTGAAACAAAACATTTGAAAGTGTTTATTTCCTCACTTTCGCTCAGTTGCTTGTTTTCTCAACTGTTTGATGTGTTTTAAATAAAAAGAAACAATTGAAAACTTTTCTTTCTAGTTTTCTCAATATTTCTTTGGAGTTTGTTTTGTCTCCTTTTTGTTTGTTTGTTTTAAACAACATAGTCTTTTAAGTAAGCTGGTCGTTGTCGGTTTCTTCCTGGTCTAGTGTTCATCTGAGGTGTCTTCTGCGATGATGAAGGAGTGTCTTGCATCTGTTGTAGTGTTGGGATGTCTGAAGATAGATCGATGTCGTCTGAGGGGATTTCCGGAGTGGTTTGGCGTAGTAAATTCTCTCTCCAGTCATCTGGGTCTAGTGGGACGCCATCTTGGTTTATTAGAGTATCATCTGCGTTGCGTACTACAGAGTTAGCAAGCTTAAAACGACTGGCATCGCGATATACCTCTCGACCGTCTGTAACTCTTCTGGCTGCTATGGATGAGCTGTCAATGCGGTATATGATGTAGAAAGCTGGTTCATATGCTGTACTCCATTTGTTCTTTTTGGTCTGTCTGAGTAGTACATAGTCTCCAACTATGAAGTTGTGTTGCTTTGTGTTTCTGTTTTCAGCATTCAGCTTCAATTTCTCCTTATACAGTTTGTCTCGCTCATTGATGATGGTGTCTTTGGTTTTTGGGGAGTTGTTTCTCACTTGGTGATCTAGTTTGGTTCACACCGGTCTATTCATCAATGCCTCATATGGTGTGACATTGGTTGCCGGGTGTGGCGTTGATCGGTATCCGGTTAACATGTCTTGGATGGCGTTCTTTCCCTGGAGATGGGAAATTTGTTCGCTGCGATTCATCAACTTCATGAAGCTTTCGGCTTCACCATTGGCTCTGGCATGCTCTGGTGTGACACGATGGTGGTGAAATCCTTCTTGTTCTGCGAATTCTGCAAACTCTTTGGAATTGAAGGGTGGACCATTGTCGCTTTCTAGTTGTCTCGGTGTTCCATGAGTCGCGAACATCTCTTTAAGTTTCTCCTTTGTTGGTTTGAATGCGGTGGAGTAGGTTGTTCGAACTTCTGGGTATCTCGTTCGTTTGTCAACTGCTACAAGGTTGTAGTGACCGTCTGGGTATGGTCCTCCGAAGTCTACAGCAACGATGTCCCATGGTTTCTCTGGAATCGTCGTCATCTTGATTGGCTGTTGCTTGTGGTCTTTAGTTGTTACTTGGCATTCGTAGCATTGGCCTATGATTTGCTCAACCATGCTATTCATCAAAGGAAACCAATATTTCTCTCGAAGCATCTGCTTTGTCTTGGTCATTCCTAAGTGTCCTAAGCTGTGTGCCGCTTTGATGACTTTTCTCTGCAAGCTGTTTGGGATTATTATTCGGTTCAGCCTGAATATGAGATCTTCCACTCTGTACAGCTCATGTCTCACCATGTAGAAAGGTGTGATGTCTGGGTCTTTTCGGTAGTGTTCCCAGTCGCCCTTGTAGATTCTTTGGCTAAGTTTCTGGAGCTGGGGGTCTTGTTTAGTCTCATCTCGAATTCGGTTGATAACGACTGCATGATCCGCGTCTACAACTTGCTTGATCATCTTCTCTGTGCTGTCTGTGCCTGTTTCTGGCATAGGGTGTCTAGATAGGAAATCTAGTGGATCTGCTTCATCCTTGCCTGGCTCATAGATAACTTCGAAATCTGCATCCTGCATGTTCATTACCCATTTCTCGATTCTAGGGGGTAGTTTGGCATTAGTCTTATTGAACATGGGGATCAATGGTTTGTGTGCAGTGATGATCTTGAATCGTGGTGCACCTTGAAGATAGATTTGGAATCTGTTCTTTGCCCATTGAATAGATAGTGCATCTTTCTCGGTCTGACTGTATCTCTTCTCTGCGTCAGTCATTGTACGGCTGATGAAGTGTACTGGTTGGAGTCCTTTGGGAGTCGCTTGGAATAGTCCCGCGGATAATCCTTCATGGAAACTCGCCTCAGCTCGTACTACGATAGGTCGTTTGGGGTCAAAGTAGGCCATAGTGTCTTCGTTAGTGATGCTCTCTTTGAGTTTCTCGAATGCTGCATGTTCTACTGGTCCCCACTTGAACTTTGTATCTTTATGGGTTAGCTCTCTCAGGGGCGCTGTTAATGATGAATATCTTGGGATGAACTTGGCAAGGTATCCAATCATACCCAGGAAACTTCTCACAGCTTCTTTAGATTCTGGTGGATCACTCTCCTTTACGGCTCAGACTTTGTCAGGGGTTGGCTTCAGTCCGTCTTTAGTGAATTTGTAGCCGTAGAATTCAAGTTCTTCAACACCAAATTGGCACTTGGTTGGGTTGAAAGTGATGCCAAAGTCTGCAGCTCTTTGCAAGACTTGTTCTAGCGTCTGATTGTGTTCTTCTATGTTACGTCCTCCCAGTAAGATATCATCACGTTGGTTTAGGCAGTTGGGAATGTCACCAAAGATTCTGTAGATCATCTCATCAAATAGATCTTGTGATGATTTCGCACCGAAAACTAGCCTTCTCGGACGCATGTTGCCCCATGGCGTGCTGAATGTGGCAACTGCTCTCGATTCTGGGTCTAACAAGAGTTGATGATAGCTCTGTTTCATGTCTAGCTTGGAGAATACTTTGCATTCATTGAATTTATACATGAAATCTTCAACCACTGGTCCTTGTGTGATCCTGTTCCTCTCCATGTATTTGTTTGGAACTCTCAAGTCGACGCTGGCTCTGATCATGTGTGGTTCAAGCTGGTCTCTTGGTGTTGTACCAAATCTGGGTTTTGGTTGGACAACAAGTGGTGAACACCATGTTACTGGTTCACCTCGGGGAACTTCTTCGAATATGCCTTCCTTGATGCATAGGTCCAGCCATTCACGTAGTGGTTTCTGCAAATAGTATGCTACTGGTCTCGGCTTCTGTGCTACGGGAACTGCCTCTGGTTTCATGCTGAACTTGGCAAAGATTTCTTTTCCCTTCTTTATGTCTTTGATCATGCCGATACCTTTGAAGACATGGCTGAATTTCTCTGTTATTTCTTTGATCTGAACTGGTGCAGTGGTGTTCTCAGCGACTGCTTTGACATTCAGGGTATTCTCTGGAATTCTCATGTCATTAGCTTCTGTAAGTGAGCCATTTGGATCGAGTTGTATCATACCAAGCTTGATGAGGGTATCCTTGCTAATGAGAGGGGGTGAGTTGATTCTGCCTCTGACAACAACAAACTTTGTTTCTGTCCCGCAAGTCTTATTTCTGATTACGGTTTTGAATTCACCTTTCACTGGTAGGGCACTCTGCAAGGTGTGTAACTTGATGTGACTCGCTTTCAGCATCTGCGGCTTGCTTGATCTATGCTGCAGTGCTTTGTGCTGGTGTTCGTCCATGATATTCACTTCTGCTCCACTATCTGGTTCTATTCTGACATCAACATCGTCGATTCGCACTGTCATCATGCTTTGGATATTATCTGTGTGTGCAATTCGTCGGACTTGCAGATGTTTGACAGCTTGGTCAAAAAATTCGTCATCTGAAGATGTCTGGTTTTCTTCCTCTTCTTTAGTGGTTTTCTTCACCTGATTCCTCTTGTAATTTGATTTGCCATACCTCTGACTGGTAGTGGATTGTTGAGGGGCTCCGGTTTGTTTTGTTGGAGTATCAGCTCTGCAAACACTCGCAAAGTGGTTCCAACGCTGGCATTTATTGCATTTCTTGCCGTAAGCAGGGCAGTTTTTGCCTTTGCTGTGTACGCCTGTCAGTCCACAGTAGTTGCATGGTGGTGATTTGTCAAATTTTTGCTTTCCATCTGCTGGTTTTCTTTTGTACCTTTGCTGTTTCTGTACCTTGGCTACACTGCTAGCTTCATCTGGGGATTTCATTTTCTTTATCTGCAGTGATGTATCCTCTATCTGTGCAGCCTCTGTTAGCATTTGTGTCAATGACCACTTCTTATTGATTGCTTTTTGGATCAACATTTTGCTATCAGTTGTCTGGATTAGATGCTCTAGAATTCTGTCATCACAGGTTTCTCCGAATTCACACTCATTGGCCTTCTCTCTCAGCCTAGCTGAATATGCTGCAGTTGTCTCAGCAGTATTAGGTTTCATCTTTAGGAACAAATATCTGGCATGGTGTTTGTTCTTCTTGGGTGTGAAGTATTCATTGAGCTTTGTCTTTAGCTTGTCATATTCATTCAATTCGGCTGTGGTGGGGTTGGGCAGACTTTTCTCTAATCTTGCAACTTCTTTCCCACCATAGATTATCAAGGCATCCTTCTTGTCTACAGGTTCAGTTATTCTGAAGTATCTGAATTCCCGTTCAATCCCTTCTATCCATTCTTCCCATGCTTTCCCGGTTGTTATTTGGTCATCAGGGTGTACGAAGGGTTGTGTCTTTAGATTTCTCGTCTCTGTGACAACGGTTACTGCTATCGGTTGGTCACCCATGCTTCTATACTGTGTATGCTACGTTACGTTGATACAGGGTACTGACTATTTTAATATAACGATCACTGGTATTTCTAGCTCCGTCTTTTCGAACTAAATTATTCCGTTTTGCTCTGGAAAATATAGTTATGATTTGACATGAGATTGCTTACCAGACGTCAGTGATTCTTTAGCTTTCCATCCTCGTCGCCAATGTAATGATCTGACAGATACTTTAGGACGCATAAGACGTAAAATGACACGGACAATATTCTAACGTCATGTGTGTGCTTTCATGTTAGATTCTCACGTGTGCATTGAAGCACTTAACATCAATAAACAAACAGTAGTGTTGAAGCATTGTATACTAATAGCACGCATAGTGGATATTACACTATCTAATCTTGAAATGTTTTATGTCTTGAATTGTGTTTATTTTAACAGTTTCATCCGAGTCTGATGGCAGGATAAGAGTCTGATGCCTGGGAAGGAGTGGAACACAGAAACTGGAGATGCAGCTTTCAATATGAGACATCTTCAGTCTTCAATGCTTCTGTTATATAGTTGTCTACTAAGCTTGTTCCTCAATAAAATCATGCTAATGGAGAGTCCAAAATCATCCAAGGCTTTGACTATAAAATCATGCTAATGGAGAGTCCAAAATCATCCAAGGCTTTGGCTGCTAATCTTCACTTGTGTGCTTCTGTGATCTGTAACTTTTCCAAGAGGTAAATTTACAGTAGTTTTTTCAAAGTTCAAAACTTCACAGAGTTATTTTGTAAGGTCAAACGTTTCCAAATCAATTGGAATAAAACTGCTGGCTGAGCCCATTTTCCATTTAAATTATTGCATTATGTTAAACATAGATAACATGACTGTGCGTAATACATGTAGGGCCTACTGTGAGACTTTCTATTGAAATACAAACGTTTTTTGAAACATTCTAAACACAAGTTATTGTATTTTGTTTATGCATTGACAATAAGATATTAGTTTGAGACCTGATATTAGTTTGTTTATTGTTAATACTGTTTTTCTTTTTCAGAATACAGCACATCCAGTATCGGAATGGTTTTCAGTGAAATATTACACACTTGTTGTGTTTCTCTCCTTATTTTCTTGCCGAGTGTATGATGCACCACAGAGGTAGAAATAGTACTTGACTAAATGTTTTAATAGTCCAAATTTACAAGAGGCTTAGACTTGTATCATCACGACGCGCCATTGTTTTGCATATTTATACAAAAACAAGTGTCTTTTACAGTTCATTCTATCAAAGGTCTTAAATAAACAAACCGTTCCGTACGGAAAACTATGTCCAAAAATCAAGCCAGCCATTTATAAAATACAACCGACAGCTTACACTCTGCTTGACCTATTTTAACGACATCATCATCAAGTGTACATGTAATAAGAATCCAACTTTAATTGAATTCCTGTTGAAAAATTCTAAGAATTATTAACTTAATAATGTCAATATGAATAACATAGATTGTGTAAACTAATTGTGATTTATTTATCAATAAAAAATCAATTTTTGTTGAAAATAAGTTTGATTCAGTGAATGGCATATGTGAAGTTGTACGTGTGAGCTTGTTCAAGCTTCGTATCGAGATCTGTAGCCGAGATGAAAGGGAAGTCGGAAAATGTCGCTACATATAAAATGAAAATATTTGACTCTCTGCCCTTTCAAATAATATGTACGATTTTTTTTTTCACAAGAGGACGGCGTGTAATTTGATGACGTCATCAATGACAGACACATTGGATTGTTACAATCCATACGTTGTCTGAACGGTCTTGGTATATTAAACACGTGCTGCATAAAATGTTAAGTTTGAAATTTAATGTTTCAAAAAAGCATAACTCCTGAACCACACATTGGTTTTTGACAATCTATGCATCATTGGGAAGGTGTGTAACAAGTGAAGAAACGATACACAGAAATATACCCCATTTGACCTTGACTTCCGATTTAAACCGAAAGTTAATATTTATTATTCGAAAAAATAACTTCTTAACAAAACATTAGATTTTTACAATAAATAAATCATCGTAATTGTCTTCACAAACATAACAAACGCTAGACAAAGTGTGACCCAATTCGACCTTGACTTCCAGTCTAAACCGGCAGTTGAAGTATTAAGTTGGAAAACAATCTAACTTATGAACCAGACATTGGGTTGATATGGTAAAATGTCGTCACCAGTTCATTCAATCACAATATGACATCACTCACGAACACCTGTGTGTTTGTTGTTTACAAACACTGTATGTCTAGTTGTTATTATTTAGCGATGTGCTTACTCCCGTTTAATTGATTCATTAAACATACTTTTATTGAATCAACGGGGAGCCCTTCAGATGAAATAATTTCACAGGATGCTTACTATCTTTACTCTATTTATAAAAGGTAGGCTTACGGATTCTTTTCTGGGTCATTACCAAAGTACGAGCCTACCTTTCATCATGAAATGACATGTATTTGGATAAAGGGATCTCTTCAAATACTTAGTTTTGATGCTCTTTTGTCAGCTCCTCTTTGTTTCAATATTTTTTTATGAATTGCATTGAATTTTGAAGCGGTTGAATATTATATGATCGTATACGAATCTTCATTTTTCCCGTTGGTACATTTAGGGACCCTGGCCATAAATAACTATAGTTGAGCTTCACTCTTCGTTCAGTTTAGCTGCGTTTTCGTAAAGTTGTTCGACTTTCGCCGGTTGGATTTTTGCATGGATTCAAGATGGGTCTTTTATAGAATATTTAAGCAAATAAATTACGTGGGATTCGTTGAAAACTTACCATCACTGAAACATAACAATCCAGTAAATTTGACACATTTCTAGTGAGTTTGTGTCAAATTACTCGAACATAATCAATTGTGTTTATAATGCGAACATAACTTTTCAAGAGAGATGACACCAGCTAACCAAAAACGGTTCGTATCAGTCTTGAACTGTTTCTGTGTCGCGGGCCCATTTTCTAGCAGCTCTCACTCAGAAGTAATTTTGGCCAGGGACCCAAAACATGCCCCAGATAAAATCTGTAGAGATTTTTTAAATTCACAGATGAGGTACATGATTGGTATCGGTGAATATAAATTTTATATTAGTAATCTGGAAGCTCACTTTCATAAATACAGTTACAAACCTCCAGACAAATAATTTTCGTCTCGGCGAACCAGTCAAACAATAGCATTCTGATGAAAAAATAAATAAAAACAAAATGAATACAAATTTGAAAAAACAGGTCCTAGTTATATTGTTCTAGTAAAAATATGGGTTTTAGTGATTATGAAAGTGGCATGAAAACCACCTGCAAAACAAAACGTTGTTTTCGCTGAAGCCTTTCTCAGATTCAAATATCTGGGTGAACATTTATGTACCTTTTTCTCTAAAACTACATTACTTCAAAGGAATTCGTTTCTATCAACAGATCTCCAGTGCTCTTTACCAAGTAACATGTTTTGCTCATTATGGTTTTGGGGTTTTTGGTTTTTTTTTTTTTTTTTTTTTTTACACCATTTGTAGTTTGGTGGGAAAACAAGAATAAGGTGAGTTCCAAAGTGCAGCACTACTGGCAGGGGAAAAAGCCATTTGAATATCTCTGGTTGTTTGTCCACATGTTTCATCTTCCTTCCGATTTATAAATATTATAAGTTCCCTTTTAGGGCATCTACATGTATAACTTGATTTCATCACCAGAAAAAAATATAATAACACGGAGGCCTATAATATTGGCAAAGTTGGAGAAGTTTGTTATTTAGTGCAACTACTTTTTGTTTTTAATTCAATTATACTCGGCGCATTTTCGTTAAATATTTTAAAGATTTGTCGATGTGTTATGTAAGCTAACTTTAGTTGGTATTCTTTTATCTGGTACATGACATAATTTGTTATACACAAGTGTTTGTTATTTACTAGTAATGTTTACCAGTATTTTTGTAATGGTGGGTTGCTCTTAACTTTTTTTTAAATCATAGACAGAGGCTGTTATGACAGTGAGCGAGGCTTTGTATTGTCTATTCTCTTCTCATAAACAGATAAAAATTCCTAGCTGCAGTATAGGCCCTAATGTTGAACATTGAGGAAAAGTGCACTCACCTTAAACAGTACTCTTTTTAAGGGTGTACGTGATCAGTATTTTTTATTTAGTTTGTTTATTTTATTTTATTTACTCAGTAAACGAAAATTATCATACGAAAGAAGAAACAATAAACAGTCAAGTGCATTATTGTTAAATATGATAACAACAGAGACCACACTTGATTTTTCCATGGCCCCTATTGGTTTCCAGTTTAGAAATAATGCATTGACCTCAGATGGATTAGTGCCAACAAATAGTTATTTTATTTATGTCTACTCTAGGAAAGTAAAATGCTAGGAATTGGTTGAACCGTGGAGTTTAAAGTGTTTATGCAGTGATGCATTTCATGTGGGTCCTGTGCTGCGGCTCGGAGTTGTTCCAAAAGAGGCGAAACGCCCACCCATTGATCACTGTCAATGTGTCTGTATTATGTTCAAGAACAACAATATTAGTCTTTTGTATTTTTCCGTTAAACTGTACAGTCACCTGGGTAAGCTTTTGTTGAGCTGCGGACGTGCTACTTTAGCTCTGCTGTCACAAATGCAGGGTTAGACACGGACGTCGCCGTCTTGGTACACATGCCGCTGAACGTAACAACGTACATGTATATTAAATGTCCAGTATATGAAGGAAGTGACATAGTAGCTGCAATATCTCTACCCACGAGATGAATGGTATCAGAATGCCTACATTCTGTCGAGAGGTAAGTGCATGATCGTGGAGGGGGGGGGGGTGTTCCAACCATTATGGGAAACGACGGTCAGGTTTCCGTCAAAGTTCGTCTTCGACTCATGAACGGAATTAAACTAACTGTGGATACACTATTCAGCAGAAAAATGTTGATTTGGATATCACAAGTCTCCCCCCCCCCCAAAAAAAAAGGGTGCTGGTCAAACGTACTGGTGGTCAGAAGGGGTCATTTCACACGATACCCATGTATTTTACAGAAACTGATGTCTGATCGTTCTGAAAATCAGTTAAGACAAACTTGTTTGTGTCAGGGGTACAATTTCCAACTGAGCTTTTCTTAGATAAGGTAAAAATGCCGTAAAATTGTATGTTAAATATACCATCGATTCATTTCACATTTTTAACTTGAGGTGCCTTGTGCATTAATTTCACAATACAATGTTTTCTGTTTTCTTTCACCCTTTCCCATTTTTCCACTCTTAAAAAATGATTTTATTCCCACAAATTTCATGCTTTATTATTTTTTTTAAGTACCCTTTGATGTACACTGTTTTATTATGGTTAATTATCGTTATAAAATTTTACATAAATTGCTATATTTTATCTAGTCTACTTGTTTTTACAACCAGATGTGGGGTGGCAGGCCTACGGGCCACGGTAATTAATTTGCTTTTGTTTCTCCAAGCCCATCTGGAAGTAATTTTGTATTGTCTTGTAATTTTGTATCGTTGTGTTGGCTGAATAAATAATAATAATAATAATTATAATATGTCGTTCCATATGTGCCACCTTTTTCAGTATTTTTTTCGATCAATTTTTTTTTCCGTCGCATTTGTTTTTTTTTTTTTTTTGCTTTTTTGCGTCGTAATTTTTTTCCTGTCCCATTTTTTTTAACGTGACTCCCACGTGATGAGGAAATTAAACTTTGACCTGCAGCCTATACTTGGCTCACTCCCTCACTTTTAGCTGCAAGTAATACTAAGATTCCAAAATGGCACCATAAACAAACTTCTTTTGTATATATATTAGTAATGGTTTATTTAATCTGAATAAAAAAACAACCAAAAGGTTGACAACATTCAAATTTACAAATTTTTTACAGAGTTAAGAAAAATGGAATTAACAATAAACAGTTTAAATCTATACACAAACACAAAATAAGTTTTTAAGAAAATACAAATTATGCATAAACTGGTAAAAGCATGCAAAGGCATACATCAATACACCCACACAAAATTTACCCAGCAACCCAATAATTTATTTCATGATTCTGGCTAATGAGGGTAGCGTGGATTTTCTGTAGCGCTCAGTATTGCATTTTGGTATGTGAAAGCCAGATGTCGAAGCTGCTCTAAGTTGCATATTACAAGTGTTAGTTCTCTCCGGAGGTAATAAGTGACAACATTTTGTTGAACAACGAAGATTATTTCCAAACTTAAGCAACAGATTATGGCGCCTAGATTCTAAAGAGCATGTGAGTAGGTAATATGTCCATAGTCTAAAATAATACGAAGGGCTCGTTTCTGCACACGTTCTAAAGAATTATTTTGCTCCTTGCTTATTGAAGTGTGTCATACTTGGCAGGCATACTCTAGAACTGGTCTTATGTAACAAATGAAAACCGCAAGTATATCAAACACAGGAACCTTAGCGTGTAAAGTCTACGAGAAGCTTTATAAATTATGTCAGTAATATGCAAGTTCCATTTAAGGTCACTCTGAATAGTTACTCCCAGTAATTTCAAATGAGACACCTGACTTAAGTTACTCGAGTTAATGATAAGTTGCGAAGCAGGTACTTGGCGCTTTAAGAAACTAATTATCATACTCTTACATTTGGAAGGTTTAGGTAACACATCGTTATCCTTACACCAAAATAGTTAAGTTGTTAAGGTGAGTTTGTAGTTTTTCCTGTTGCCCATGCTAGACAATTTCCCCCAGAGTCAGATCATCCACGTATTTCCATCGCCTACAGCAATCTATTGAAGCATCGTTGACAAGAACAAGAAAAAGTATTGGACCCAATTTAGTTCCTTGAGGAACGCCACATGAAATTGATTGTCAACTGTTAGAACTCACTGACGAAGTATTTTACCCGCTTTAACTTTACTGCTGACTGGTTATTGTCGCCACCCCCCCCCCCCTAAGAAAAAATGCGACGGAAAAAGAAAAAAATGCGACGCAAAAAAAAAAATGTGACGCAAAAAAAGATATCGACTGAAAAAAAAAGCGCCGCAAAATGATTTTCTTTTAAAAGGTTGCATTTATGGAGCACCATACATAGAGGTACCCGCCATGGGTTTATTAGTAATGTCATAAACATTCCATTGCTCAATTGATTTTGATGAGATTTTTTTTTGACCCCGTTTGTACTTTTTCTTTTTCACACTACTTCCAAACCACCAACAAGGAAAGGGGGCCCTTAAATGGTGAATCCGTTCCCATGGGTGATCACAGAGGGTGTGCCGATTGTATATATTTGAATGACGGGAGTTTTGTAACATTCCTCCACGATCGCAGTCGCAGTATCATTGTTTGTTGGTGCATGCGTGCCTCCAGGATGTTGTTGCTTGCTGTTGTTTGGTTGTGTAAGGTCAATGTTGCCAGCCGACAAAGCACGACACAATCATTGTCGTGGAATACAAGTCGTACGGGTAAATGCAATTGACTGCATGTACCTGAATTCCACCATTTCAATGCAATGGGCAATGGCATAAACCATGGAGAGTACATTGTATTGTCTTCATCCATGCATAAACTAGCCAGACAATTTCGTTTCATTTGGTGCTCAATATGGGGAATGGTTTACCCCCCCCCCGCCCTCTCCATCCCCCTCCCCCAATGTGTCTTCAGTGTGTGCTTGTAATCTCAGGAATTCTTAAGAGGATTTCAGGGGGATCTGTACAAGAGGAAAACTTAGTAAAATAATGGGGACATTGGGGGATCCTCCGCCCCATATCGGGCTTGGTATTATTTCACTTTGGGGACGGGTGGGGGCAAACGGGGGCAGTTACACTAGTCCGGCAGCCAGGGGGTTGAACCATGTTTGGTTGGATATACATGAATAATGTTTTTTTCGCAGATTCCACACAAGAAGGTCACACTTTTCAAGAATCTGAGTGATGACCCCTCCTCAGGGTTGGGCAATTTGTAATACTGATTATTTATTGTTTTTATTGATATTTATCAATACCTATGGTTGTAAACACAACCAATACAAGCTTGTAAACCCCCCGGCATGAAAAAGATACAATTAGCTTGCCAAAAAGTATTGTGGGGGGGGGGGGGGGTTATAAAGTGAAAAACGGACGAAACAGAGTGTAGGGTGCCCATGGGGGCGTGGCTAGTTGGATTGAGGTGGTAATTGTATCCTAACACACATGATATTAAAAACTAAGAACATTGATTTAGGAAAGAGTTTTTGGTAATAAATCTTTGAAAGAGATTTATACATTAATGTATTTAAGGATGATGGATGATGGGAGGGGTAGGGTCCATCAAGGGGCGTGGCCATGGTATAGTACTGTACAAATCCAACCTGCGTACGTGTATGTGCATTGACAGATTTAAGGCAAGTTTACACATTTTAAAGCATCCCTGAAATATAAATATGTACATGTTCCCTCTTCTACATAATAATAATAAATCTTATAAAGCGCTGGTATCTAGGAAAAAACTATTCACTGCGCTAACATTGCGCTACATTGACATTTGTTGAAAAAAAGAGTTGCATTTTGGAAGACCCAGGAAGTGGGGGGGGGGGGATATTTTGTTCAGATCCATTGGGTAGCAATAGCTAGCTTTCGGAAGTCATGTTTTCTTCCTCATTAGTTGCATGTGGGTCGATTCACAGAATCGGGCAAATCTCTCTGTACATCTAATAAAGATGTGGGGTTGTAGCAAGTGTATGGGAAATAAATACACAGCCGTGTGTATGATTGTGTTTACGAGTAACACAGGCGTTTATCCGTTGTTGGATTGTTCAAAGTCAAATAATCAAATCCTCGAGTGGTTTTTAGTTCATATGAAATATTTGAGGGAGAATGAGGATCGAGGTTGTTTTAGGTCCAAAAATATCTGGTGATAATTTTGCTCTGACGATCATTTCCCGTATAATGTTTGTCTTTTTTTAAAGCAATGAACACGCAGATCGTAAAAGTATGACATCGTGAAAAACAACAAATATGATTCATAAGAAACCAGAAGCAAAACACCTCTCGTGCTCATGACAACCTACAACCCGGTGTTACTCCACACGGATATATCACAGGCAATCAACAAATTCCGGCCTCTAATTCAGAGCGATCAGACTTTCAGAAATATTTCCGGATCCAACTGTTATTGCTTTATAAACAACAACGGATAAACGCCTTGTTACTCCTTAAAAAAAATACACCCACATACCCACGGCTATTGCTTTTATTTTCAATGCACTTATTGCAACCCCACAACTTTTAAAAACGTACAGAGATTTGCCCGATTCTTTGAATCAACCCACATGCAACTGATGAGGAAGCAGACATGACTTCTGTAAGCTAACTATTGTACAAAGGATCTCAATAAACATCCTTTATCTCGAAATCCCCCTTCTTCCCCGTTCACTACCGACCCACACTGTCCAAAAAGGTCACGACATTTTGGTTGAACCATTTCCCAACCACTTCCCTGTTATAAAATAACACAAGTGGAAATAGTCCAGCACAGTTACCATACAAAATATTTGGGTGTGTATTGTCACAATTGTCAAATTACAAGTCGACAGGATACAGTGTCACTGGATGGGATAGCATCAACATCATCTCCGTTTCCTCTTTGGCGGACTGGGTCCCTGTTGCTCCGTTTGTTTTGCTCGCCATTTTAAGTAGTTGCGATAATCATAACGCTCCATCCTCCGGACGGTCGGGAGGATGAAGGTTTGATTGTTGCAACTACCGTATAAAATGTCTTTTTATTTGCAATTTGGATGTGTAAGTAGAGAAACAGTTTTTCTGGCATCGAACGATTAGATGTTGTGCTTGAAGTTAGCTGTAAAGTGACCATCGTATTCTTTACAGCAGATCATAATTTTATGTAGGGCATATTCTTTCGGGCCCAGCATCACACAAATTGCTTGAATCACGGGGAGTTATACTTCCATCTGAAAATACGTTTTTCTGTTCATGTCCGTTGTTTTGATTTAGACAATAGAAATCAAAATTATATACACAAAACCAGGTGCAGTTAATCAGACAAGAACTTAGAAGAATAAGCACTACTTGATGTACTTTGTCCATGGATGCAATTGGCAATGCCCAAGTTATAATACAATTGTTTCCTGATTCATGTGATGGGAATTTAACTACTAAAACTCCTCTCTTAGTCCTTATAATAAGCGGCATTTTTGTTTCAATATGATAGCATTTCATTTGTCACCTCTGACCAGGTTACTGATATGTCATCATCATCATCATCATTTAGGCTGTGTTCATCCAGTGTAGGATGTAGCCCTCCTCATGAAAATGCCATTCATTTCTATTTCTTGCAGTTCTGGTTCATGTTGTTCCTGCATATACCCTGATGTCGTCTCTCCATCTTCTTCTCTGTCTACCTCTTTTCCTTTTCCCTGTCCTTGGTTGCCAGTTCATTATTCTTTTTGTCCAACTATTGTCATTTCTTCGGGCAGTGTGTCCAGCCCATCTCCATTTAGCTTGTTTTATTGTCCCTATGATGTCTCTTACTCCCGTTTTCATTCATATTTCTGTGCATTTAATCCTGACTGTCTCTAATTGAGATATGTAGCATTTGTCTCTCCATTGCTCTTTGTGCTGTGCGGAGTTTATGTTCTATCAGTTTTGTTGTTGTCCGTGTTTCTGCTCCATAAGTTATTGTTAGTAGCACACACTGATCAAATACTTTTCTCCTAAGTGCCATAGGTATGTTCTTATCACCAAGTATTCCTCTGTATCGTCCAAAGGAGCTCCATCCTGCCTTAATCCTGGTTGATACTTCTTCTTTTGTGTTGTCGTTCATTTTTACTGTTTGGCCCAAATATTTGTATTCATTGACCCTGCTGATCTCTTGGTCCTCCACCGTTATTGAGTCATCTGTATTGAAGTTTGTCACGTACTTTGTCTTTCCTTACTGATATGTCACCGGTCATTATAAATCCACAAACATTCATGACAATTGTTTCTATAAATAAGCCACAAAACCTGTAAATTGTATGAATGTAATGCTACATCTTTGGAAGTTCTTGTTAAAATGTATAGTAGCTGCTAGAAACAATATTTACCCCGACAATCGAATGCTCAGCGAGGCAGCCATAACGTGTGGCTAATTCTCTGCAGGTGTCATGTTGTTTACATCAGCGTGTACGTACCTAGACTTCATCAAGTGATGTTTCACACATTGCACCAGAATGGTACCAGTTTTATAAGTGTCAATTTACTATAGGCTCATTCTACAACTTTAAATTACTTGGAATCAAGTATTATTATTTTAAACATTTCAATTATTTTTTTAGTAGTTACTTGTAAGCAAACAGCGCCACCAATAGTTTGAAAAAGTTGCCCTGTTTTCATGAATTTTCTGGGCCATAAAAATGGAGGAATATTTCGCCTATATCTAGAAATGCCCAACCTTCACATTGTGTCATCATGTCATGCAGTTTCTGTTTGTACAAGGTCTACTGAAGATGGATCAATCAAAACCTGTTATATATCCTCCACTGCAAGGTTCAGATAAAAAGTGGCTTTTGGCTGCCTCACTTCACATCTTGAGGGGGCTATGTAATTGACCATTCTTGTGTGGATCTTTTCAATTTCATTTTTTTTTTTGGGGGGGGGCGGGTTTGGGAGGGCGGGCGGTTATGATAGTGGTAAAGGGGAATGCTTGGATGGTTATTTTGCTTTAAAAATCATTCAAATACGTTTTCCCACGACACGTATTCTTACTGGAATTGTGAAAATTTCAGTTTAAGAAGAATGCCTTTTGATTGATGGAACTTTAGAATGAACGTATGTTTAAATTATATATTTAAACCTGAGCTAGCGTGTTGCCACTCCGGCCAGTGCGATTGACTTGTCAACAGGATACCTTGGCTATCGATAGGAACGGTAACAAATTGGCTGGTCAATATTAACAGTTTTCTTTAACCATTCCTTGGAATGGATCTACAAAAATAAACAAGTGTCTCACTCTCTAGATGACAGCTTAGGCCTAAGGTACACAGAGCATTATCCTTTTTACCGATTTTAGCTAAGAATGCATTAACGGCATTGAAACCATCGTAGTCTAGTGTCATTATGTAACGCCAAATGAAATATTGCAAAGTACCATCCA
Organism: Pisaster brevispinus; assembly: GCA_023634235.1. Lineage (NCBI taxonomy): Eukaryota > Metazoa > Echinodermata > Asteroidea > Forcipulatida > Asteriidae > Pisaster > Pisaster brevispinus. Next base: position 7,791,348 of record JAMKCF010000004.1, on the reverse strand, counting down.
CTTAGAAATAGTAAGTTTAACACTCAGTTTTGTTTCCCACTTACCGGTGAAATTATAGACTATTTTTTAGCAGAAGTAAAAGAGTTGTAAGTGCGGTTGGAGCCGCTATTGTCTTTCAATAGCAGCTTAAATTTGAATGAAATGAAAGGGAAGCACTGACACATTTGCCCTGTCGGTACCCGTCATCGCTGTACCAAAGGACTTTTTATGGCCCTATTATCCCTCCTTAATTCAAGGAAATTAGTCTTAACACCAAATTTAGCCATAAAATCAACCAAGGTAACAAAAGTCTCACCTTCCATCTAGGAGATCACACACATATAAAATTCGTAAAACACTTGTTAAGGAGTCATTCTGATTAACCGATGGCATTGTGCATAAGAACCCCAGGCAGTAAGAACATCTATCTAAAAGCGGGTAGGGTGAACATCCCTCTGTAATAGAGAGGTTTCGCAAGCGTACGGATACGAATACAGATACAGATACCATAACGGTATCCGTTCACGTTGGATGCGCGTCAGATTTTGTTTCGCTATCATAAAGTTATGTGTCAGGCCTAGGCCAAAGTATACACACACACGTTGGCATAGGTTTTGATGCTCTTGTTGCATTGGATAATTCGATTGAATAGTGTTTTTGTTGAGCTGTTCGTTTTCTCTAACCACCACATTAAACGCGTGTAAAGAAAGTTTTCAGCAAGCACGGCAAAATAGAGACGACTGTTTAATCTGCATTTCCCCGATATTTTGCTTACAAATGATGAACACATTTCTATCTATGTACGTGTATGAGCTCCCGTATCCGTTGTCAATGCGCATGCAAAACACAGAAGTCGCGGTTACGCGTCACGTGAGCACACAAAGTGTTGACGTATCCGTATCCGTACCTGTATCCGTAGCCTTGCGAAACGTGGATGCCCACCCTCCAAAAAAGTGTATTCTGGAGATTGGATATTTAAAAAAATCAGGGAAGTCCAACCAGAAGTCTCTGTTTTTCGACCTGCGAATTCATGTACACTTGAGAGCACTACATAGAGTTATATATAGGAACTAGAGGGCGCAGTAGCCTATTTACGCGGCCCGACAAGGGCAGCGCGGCGGCCATTTCATAAGTACTGAAGTAGTCCAAAACAACGTCTCTAAACCATTTGTGCGTGTTGCAAAAGAGCAATGGTTAACAATGGAAGGGTTTACTGTGAAATTTATGAACGCCAGTGAAGCCCGTTTATACTACTAAATAATCCCCGAATAAATATAATAATTAGCTGTTCGTGCAATATGTGCACGAACACCTCTTGATATTGTTCTGGTTTTTTTTAGGTGTTCATGCAATATGTGCACGAACACCTATTGTTAGGTGTTCGTGTAATATGTGCACGAACACCTATTGTAAGGTGTTCGTGCAATATGTGCACGAACACCTCTTGATATTGTTCCGTTTTTTGGCTTTTCTTCTCCTTTCACGGAACTCTTCTCTGCAACATAACTCAAGATTGAAACTGAATTGAACCTTGAAACTCATTGGACAATTGAACAATATGAGGACGGCACCGTTGTCATGACGTCATGATGACGTCATCAGGTGTTAAAATTGAAAATGACCATTTTCTATTCGCTGTATCTTCGTGAATTTGAAAGCTATGATGCTCATAATTGGGCATCGGGTAGATCAAGACTTTACTTCCAGGTCGTTACCCAAGGTCGAAGTTTACCTTCGATGTTTTCCTTCAAAAAGTCATGTTTTGGGCTTTTCTACAGCATAATTCAAGATTGAAATTGAACGGTTGAAACTCATCAGACAAGTGAACCTCAGTATCAAGACGCTACAAACATGATGATGTCATGATGACGTCATCGGGTATTGAATAACATTAAATCAAAGTTTAATATTTGTAAAAATTCATAACTCATGAACCACATGTTGGATTTTTACAATCTACACATCATCGGATAGGTCGTGAAAAGTTCAACAAACGCTGCACACAACGTTACCCCATTTGACCTTGACTTCCGGTTCAAACTGGAAGTTGAAAAATTGAAAAATTCATATCTCAACAACTACGTAATATTTTAACATAAATGTTGCAGCAGGTTACAGATAAGTTATTCTGCCGAAACCTTTGCACACAAATAATAACATTTCAATCTTTGCATCTGGTCCAAACCCGGCGTCAAAGCGCACGTGTTTGTTGACTTTCATTGTACGACGACGCACGATAGTGTAGGCAAACATAAATATGCCGACACTGTACACAGCCACGCACGTGTACAATGCACGTGTAGTTAAGTTAACATGTACTACATGTGCGAATACACGTAGCGTCGCTCGCTATTTCATTGTACATGTACATTGCAAACCCAATGATAGTCCGTGTAATATTTTTAAAAAATCATATCTCTTTAACTACACGTTGGATTTCCACAATCCATACGTCGTCTGAACGGTCTTGATGAATTAAACTCCCACTACACAAAATGTGACCCGTTTGACCTTAACTTCCGGTTCAAACCGGAAGTTGAAGTTTCACGTTTAAAAAAATCCTAACTTCTGAACCACAGTTTAGATTTTTACAATCTATGCATCATTTGGGAGGCAGGTAACAAGTGAAGAAACGATACACAAAATGTTATGCCATTTGACTTTGATTTCCGGTTCAAACCGGAAATTGAATACTTTAAAAAAATACTAACTCCTCAACCACTCATTGTATTTTTATCAAGTAAACGTCATCAGAAAGAGCTCCTAAGACTTAACAAACTATACACAGTTTGACCTCATTAAACACTGACTTCCGGTTAACAATTAATGTTTCAAAAAATCCTAACTTCTTAACCACACTTTGTTATTTTTACAATCTTTACATCATTGGCAAAGTATTTATTAACTTAAGAATTGACACACAAAATGTGAAACAATTTTACCTTGATTTCCGGTTCAAACCGGATGATCAAATTCAATATTTGAAACAATCATAACTCCCCAAACCACACATTGGATTTTTATCAACTACAAGGCATTACAAATGGAATTACCTAGCACTTACCTAGCGCTAGACAGTATGACCCCATTTGACCTAACTTTTGGCTCAAACCGGAAGTTGAAGATTTATATTGGAACAAAACCTTACTCCTGAACCACAAATCGGGTTGATAAAATAAAATATCATTATATCATAATTTAATGACATCGATCACGAACACCTTGTTTTTGTAGTAGACAAAAACTGAATGTCTAGTTTAGAATTATATTCCTTCACTTTGGACAATGAATCATGACATAGTGTGTTCATCCTCTTTTGAAACGAATAACATAAACCCCACGAAACAACTTTAATACAGCCGCTCATTTTTTTAAAAAATTTTTAGACCACATACTGTGTATTTAATTAGCACACCGCGTATTTCGTATTCAATGTTGCCCTCGTACAAAATGGCGCACGTGCCTCCTTGCGGTTCTGTCGCGTTTGTGCACGTAGCATTACCAGTGCGCACTCTAGTTCCTATATATAACTCTATGGTGTGTAAAATAAAAAAGCTGCTGATATGACAGAGGACTCTCAATACTATCCCGAGTCAAGTTGGAAAGAACTGGAGAGTCAGAATTATTGGGAAATGGTTGCAGGTCGGCTTTTTGAGCGAGTCAAAGGACGAATACAGTTTTTTTGTATAAAACAAAAAGATAAAAAAAGCCTTGCTTCGTTGAGGATACTAAAATAAAATCTAGTCTGGACTGTTTTAATGGAGAGTTTTGCCTCCAAGTGTATTTCTTTGACTCTGGAATTTGAATGCGCCAGGGATCAATGAGATTTAATTATTTGCACAAATCCAACACTCGCTGTCTAGCCAATGGGTTGTTAGTATAAACATAATTATAATTTTTTCATTCAATACCAAATTCCAATCTCCACGTATAATTGTGTCTGGATTAACGTAGTCTGTATTGATATCGTTAATAGATTCAAAAAAATAAAGATTATCTTTGTTAGGACCATATATTTAAGTTAATTAAAGTAATGTTACAATAAAAAATATCTAAACTGAGCGCCAAATAATTACCATTTGGGTCAGTTTTACGTAACAAAACTTTGAGCTCAAAAGTGTTGTTGAAAAGAATTGCCACACCTCTCGAGTTCCTTTTAAAAGAGCTAAAATAACAGTCAAATCCCCATTTGGCTCTAATCATCTCCTCCATCGTGTCTGTACAATGGACGTCTTGCAAACAGTAAATTGAATAATGCTTTGTCCTTAGAAAATGTAAGACGTCCCTCCTTTTTTTAATCTGCTAAACCGCGACAATTCATGGAGATTATGGACACATTTTGAGACTTGACTATTATTACTTCGACGGGCCTTTGTGTTGTCTAATGCACGTATAAGAACCCAGTTAATTTTATCAGCCCCTAAGAGAAAGGGTTTGCTCTGGCGTTTCTGGCAGCGGCTTCTGAATGCGCCGCAGACCTTTGTAAACCCTAAGGTGTTACATAATATACACCGCAAAAACGGAGGTGTTAAAACTGACACCATGGGTGTTTTCACATAAAGATACCCAAGGGAGAACCAAGAATAGCATCATATGTGTAATTGTGTTGGTAGAAATGGGTGTAAATTTTGATTCTTTTTTCGGTTTATATTGTGACAACACCTATGGTGTCAATTTTAACCCGACAGTTTTTGCAGTGTACATAAATCGGTGATATCACTAATTTTTAAAAATTCAAAAACCTGTCTCAAAATGTTGTTGTTTGTATAAGCGCCTTGCGTACCTTTAATATTGGTAGATACGTGCGCGATAAGACCCTAATACAAAATGACTCAATTGTTTTATTTTATCATATCCATTCAACAGGTTTACATAGCTATTACCATAGCATATTTGCTGCGTGATGTTAATGGACTTTTTGGACCACCTGTTACAAACGAGACCGTTTTAGGTAAGTTGAACATGATTTCCGCATGTTTGCGCGATGACATTTTACGTTTTATTGCAATACATAGAAAAACAAATCATGAAATTCCTCTTGTCAGCTGCCCAATTAATGATGCTGTCAACATAACGAAGGGAACTAATGGAAGTACGGTAAACTTAATGGTGACTGCAAATGACGTTGTTGTCGGTCAAATCGGTACAACTTGTTGGGCAAACAATCAATTCTGTACTGAAATAGTATCTCCAGATTACGTTTTTCTTGTCGGCGATACGGCAGTACTATGTATTGCTACAGATACATCCGGTAACGGGGAAGGTTGTCTTTTCTACGTTCACGTGTCGGGCATGTATCCATTCAAATCTTTCCCGTGAGAATTACCGGCTAAGAATAATTGCATTTCTCATGGGCATTAAATTACGTTTCTAAACTTTTAACAAAAAGACCTCAAGCTCGTAATAGAAAAATTACTCTTAAATCATTTATTTGGTTGACTTTTTTGCAGACAATGAAATTCCAGTAATTGACTGCCCATTTGTTGATGCTGTCAACGTAACCAAAGGAACCAATGGAAGTACAGTCAACCTTATGGTGACAGCGAATGATATCGTCGATGGTCGGGTCAATACAAGTTGCTGGATACAGGATAACCTCGGTAGTGAGAGAGTTTCTCCAGACTACATCTTCCAAGTTGGAGAAACTATTGTGACATGTAACGCATCTGATGCATCAGGCAACACTGCAATGTGTTCTTTCAGCGTAACCGTTGTGGGTAAGTTGAACATGATTTCCACATGTTTGCACGATGACATAGTCATTTTACTTTATATTGCAATACCTCGAAATACTCCCTGATGGATATTCACATCGTTTTTATAATTGCTTCTACAGATCATGAAGATCCACTTATCAGCTGCCCAAGTATTGATGCTGTCAACGTAACGAAGGGAACAAATGGAAGTACGGTAAACTTAATGGTGACTGCCTATGACGTTGTTGACGGTCAAATCAGTACAACTTGTTTTGCTAACATTGTTTCCGATCCTGAAATAGTACCTCCAGATTACGTTTTCCTTGTCGGTGATACGGCAGTACTATGTATTGCTACAGATACATCCGGTAACGGGGCAGGTTGTCTTTTCTACGTTCACGTGTCAGGTATGTATCCATTCAAACCTTTCCCGTGAGAATTACCGGCTTAGAATAATTGCATTTCTCATTGGGCATTAAATTACGTTTCTAAACTTTAAACAAAAAGACCTCAAGCCCGTAATACAAAATTACTCTTAAATCGTGTATTTGGTTGACTTTTTGCAGACAATGAAATTCCAGTAATTGACTGCCCAACTGTTGATGCTGTCAACATAATGAGCGGAACCAATGGAAGCACAGTCAACCTTATGGTGACAGCGAATGATATCGTCGATGGTCGGGTCAATACAAGCTGCTGGAAAGAGGACAATCTCGGTAGAGAAAGAGTTTCTACAGATAACATCTTCCAAGTTGGAAAAACTATTGTGACATGTAACGCATCTGATGCATCAGGCAACACTGCAATGTGTTCTTTCAGCGTAACCGTTGTGGGTAAGTTGAACATGATTTCCACATGTTTGCACGATGACATAGTCATTTTACTTTATATTGCAATAGATCGAAATACTGCCTGATGGATCTTCACATCGTTTTTATAATTGCTTCTACAGATCATGAAGATCCACTTATCAGCTGCCCAAGTATTGATGCTGTCAACGTAACGAAGGGAACAAATGGAAGTACGGTAAACTTAATGGTGACTGCCTATGACGTTGTTGACGGTCAAATCAGTACAACTTGTTCGGCATACACTCGATTCGGTATTGAAATAGTATCTCCAGATTACGTTTTCCTTGTTGGTGATACCACAGTCCTATGTATTGCTACAGATACATCCGGTAACGGGGCAGGTTGTCTTTTCTACGTTCACGTGTCGGGTATGTATCCATTCAAAACTTTCCCGTGAGAATAACTGGCTAAGAATAATTTCATTTCTCGTTGGGCATTAAATTACGTTTCTAAACTTTTAACAAAAAGACCTCAAGCTCGTAATACAAAATTACTCTTAAATCATGTATTTGGTTGACTTTTTTGCAGACAATGAAATTCCAGTAATTGACTGCCCAACAGTTGATGCTGTCAACATAATGAGCGGAACCTATGGAAGCACAGTCAACCTTATGGTGACAGCGAATGATATCGTCGATGGTCGGGTCAATACAAGTTGCTGGATACAGGACAATCTCGGTAGAGAAAGAGTTTCTACAGATAACATCTTCCAAGTTGGAAAAACTATTGTGACATGTAACGCATCTGATGCATCAGGCAACACTGCTGTGTGTTCTTTTAACATAACCGTTTTAGGTAAGTTGAACATGATTTCCACATGTTTGAACGAAGACAAAGTCAATTTACTTTACATTGCAAGAGATCAAAATACTCCCTGATGGATCTTCACATTGTTGTTCAAATCATCTAATAAGTACAACTTGTTCGGCAAACAATCCATTCGGTATTGAAATAGTATCTCCAGATTATGTTTTTCTTGTCGGTGATACGGCAGTACTATGTATTGCTACAGATACATCCGGTAACGGGGAAGGTTGTCTTTTCTACGTTCACGTGTCGGGTATGTAGCCATTCAAATCTTTCCCGTGAGAATTACCGGCAAAGAATAATTGCATTTCTCATGGGCATTAAATTACGTTTCTAAACTTTTAACAAAAAGACCTCAAGCTCGTAATACAAAATTACTCTTAAATCATTTATTTGGTTGACTTTTTTGCAGACAATGAAATTCCAGTAATTGACTGCCCATTTGTTGATGCTGTCAACGTAACCAAAGGAACCAATGGAAGTACAGTCAACCTTATGGTGACAGCGAATGATATCGTCGATGGTCGGGTCAATACAAGTTGCTGGATACAGGATAACCTCGGTAGTGAGAGAGTTTCTCCAGACTACATCTTCCAAGTTGGAGAAACTATTGTGACATGTAACGCATCTGATGCATCAGGCAACACCGCTGCGTGCTCTTTTAACGTAATCGTTTTAGGTAAGTTGAACATGATTTCCACATGTTTGCACGATGACATAGTCATTTTACTTTATACTGCAATAGATCGAAATACTCCCTGATGGATCTTCACATCGTTTTTATAATTGCTTCTACAGATCATGAAGATCCACTTATCAGCTGCCCAAGTATTGATGCTGTCAACGTAACGAAGGGAACAAATGGAAGTACGGTAAACTTAATGGTGACTGCCTATGACGTTGTTGACGGTCAAATCAGTACAACTTGTTTTGCTAACATTGTTTCCGATCCTGAAATAGTACCTCCAGATTACGTTTTCCTTGTCGGTGATACGGCAGTACTATGTATTGCTACAGATACATCCGGTAACGGGGCAGGTTGTCTTTTCTACGTTCACGTTTCGGGTATGTATCCATTCAAACCTTTCCCGTGAGAATTACCGGCTTAGAATAATTGCATTTCTCATTGGGCATTAAATTACGTTTCTAAACTTTAAACAAAAAGACCTCAAGCCCGTAATACAAAATTACTCTTAAATCGTGTATTTGGTTGACTTTTTGCAGACAATGAAATTCCAGTAATTGACTGCCCAACTGTTGATGCTGTCAACATAATGAGCGGAACCAATGGAAGTACAGTCAACCTTATGGTGACAGCGAATGATATCGTCGATGGTCGGGTCAATACAAGCTGCTGGAAAGAGGACAATCTCGGTAGAGAAAGAGTTTCTACAGATAACATCTTCCAAGTTGGAAAAACTATTGTGACATGTAACGCATCTGATGCATCAGGCAACACTGCTGTGTGTTCTTTTAACATAACCGTTTTAGGTAAGTTGAACATGATTTCCACATGTTTGAACGAAGACAAAGTCAATTTACTTTACATTGCAAGAGATCAAAATACTCCCTGATGGATCTTCACATTGTTGTTCAAATCATCTAATAAGTACAACTTGTTCGGCAAACAATCCATTCGGTATTGAAATAGTATCTCCAGAATATGTTTTTATTGTCGGTGATACGGCAGTACTATGTATTGCTACAGATACATCCGGTGACGGGGAAGGTTGTCTTTTCTACGTTCACGTGTCGGGTATGTAGCCATTCAAATCTTTCCCGTGAGAAATACCGGCTAAGAATAATTGCATTTCTCATGGGCATTAAATTACGTTTCTAAACTTTTAACAAAAAGACCTCAAGCTCGTAATACAAAATTACTCTTAAATCATTTATTTGGTTGACTTTTTTGCAGACAATGAAATTCCAGTAATTGACTGCCCATTTGTTGATGCTGTCAACGTAACCAAAGGAACCAATGGAAGTACAGTCAACCTTATGGTGACAGCGAATGATATCGTCGATGGTCGGGTCAATACAAGTTGCTGGATACAGGATAACCTCGGTAGTGAGAGAGTTTCTCCAGACTACATCTTCCAAGTTGGAGAAACTATTGTGACATGTAACGCATCTGATGCATCAGGCAACACCGCTGCGTGCTCTTTTAACGTAATCGTTTTAGGTAAGTTGAACATGATTTCCACATGTTTGCACGATGACATAGTCATTTTACTTTATACTGCAATAGATCGAAATACTCCCTGATGGATCTTCACATCGTTTTTATAATTGCTTCTACAGATCATGAAGATCCACTTATCAGCTGCCCAAGTATTGATGCTGTCAACGTAACGAAGGGAACAAATGGAAGTACGGTAAACTTAATGGTGACTGCCTATGACGTTGTTGACGGTCAAATCAGTACAACTTGTTCGGCATACACTCGATTCGGTATTGAAATAGTATCTCCAGATTACGTTTTCCTTGTTGGTGATACCACAGTCCTATGTATTGCTACAGATACATCCGGTAACGGGGCAGGTTGTCTTTTCTACGTTCACGTGTCGGGTATGTATCCAATCAAAATTTTCCCATGAGAAATACCGGCTAAGAATAATTGCATTTCTCATTGGCTTTAAATTACGTTTCTAAACTTTAACAAAAAGACCTCAAGCTCGTAATACAAAATTACTCTTAAATCATGTATTTGGTTGACTTTTTTGCAGACAATGAAATTCCAGTAATTGACTGCCCAACTGTTGATGATGTTACCGTAAGTTACAGAACCAATGGAAGTACAGTCAATCTAATGGTGACAGCAAATGATATCGTCGATGGTCGGATCAATACAAGTTGCTGGATAGAGGATAAATTTCTTAAACAAGATTTCTTTCTTTGTTGCAGATAATGAAAATCCCGTCATTGACTGTCCTTCTCACATTGGCGAAGATACCAGAACCAGTGGAGCCGCGGTTGACCTCATGGTGACAGCATATGATGTCGTCGACGGTCACGTCAGCACAAGATGTTTGATTAAAGAAACGCTTGGAATGCACCAAGTTTTTCCAGGGTACATTTTCCCAGTCGGTGACACAACGGTGACATGTAACGCACTGGATGCAGGAGGAAATACTGCTTTGTGTAATATTCTCGTCACAGTTTCAGGTGAGTTTTTAAGAAGATAGTGGTTTGGTCTGTATAGATCTTGTGCATATGCATCACAGATCGCACACGTGCTTTTCAAACTGCTTTGTGTGTAGTCATGTCTACATAAAGAAAAGTACACGAGGTTGATGTTTATCATAAATATTTGAGAGATTTGAGCGGGGACTTTGCGATCATGTCTCAAGCTTACTTTCAAAATAAGGATTTTCTTACTTTAATTTAAAAAGAAGATTTTATTATCAACTTGTGTCTCAGCCTGATGTACAACTACATTACGCAAGTTGCGTAACGCTTAAGATAATGTTTTGTCTTGTGTCACACACCAGCTAGTTGTAACACGCAACTCAAATACGCACTGGTAATCACCAACAAGATTTCACCGGTTGATGACGCTATGTGCACAATGTCTTAGGTAACATTATACCCCACTCTTCATTGCCAAGAAATGTCTAATTTCGAACTGTTTATAATTGTAACAAATAAACTTAAATCAACTTTGTTATGTTTTGCAGATATCGCAAAGCCTTTATTACATTGTCCAACCCTTGATGCTGTGAACGTAACATTGGGAACGAACGGCAGTACAATAAACTTAATGGTTACTGCAATTGATACTGTTGATGGACAAGTCAGTGTAACTTGTTACATAAAAGATACGTTTGGAATTCAAACTGTATCTTCAGGATACTTGTTCCAAGTCGGGGAAACTACGGTGAGTTGCAACGCATCCGATGCAGCAGGCAACGTTGCGTCATGTAAATTTGACGTAACTGTTTTAGGTAAGCTTTGAAGAAATTTGAATTTGTTATTTTCTATTATTTTCATTTTTTTTATAGAATGATTGCGAAAGGATTTTTCGAACCTGTCACTGGTACTTCCCACAACAAAACCTGAATAACAAGTCTCTAAATATTAACTCTTTGATGCTGTTGACGTAACTAGGGGAACCACCGGAAATACGGTTCCCTTAACGGTAACTGCGCATGATATTGTAGATGGTCAAATCAGTACGAAATGTTGGGGTAGTGGATACGATTGGAATTTAAAAAATTTCTCCTGGTGTCACAATGGTAACATGTAATGCATCTGATTCATCTGGTAATACTGTACTTTGTACATTTGATGTCACTGTTTTAGGAAAGTACAATATATCAACTTTTGCAGTTTTGTATGATGTGTTGCATCTTCGTTTATTTTACTCGTTACGAGAGACTACATGTAGATGCTTCCTATAAAATCTATGTTCTGAAAACCATTTGTATGACTTGCGGTGTCTTCGTTCATTTTCCCACGCACCATCGCAAAACGGTTTCCAGTTGATAATAAATTGGTTGCAAAAGCGTTTATATTTTATATAGTGTACTCTAACCATTTGTAGATAATGAAATTCTAGTAATTGAGTGTCCAGTTTGTGATGCTGTCAACGTAACCAAAGGAACTAATGGAAGTACAATGGACGTAACGGTGACTTCGTACGATATCGTTGATGGTCAAATCGGTACAACTTGTTCGAAAATAGATAATTTGGGTGTGGCTGAGGTATTCTCAGGTAACTTCTTCGAGTTTGGGGAAAAAAGATTGACATGTAAGGCATCTGATAAAGTGTACATTAAACGTCACTGTTTGAGGTAATTTAGGCTCAATCCATCTCCTGGTAATTTATTGAGGTATTAATAAAATTTTTAACCGATTTATAATTTAATTTAAAGCGGTTAAACACTGTTTTGATTTCTATTTTTATAGACAATGACATTCCTGCTATTGAGTGCCCTTCTCGCGTTGAAGTTGCCACAAGAACAAATGGAACTACGGTTGAGTTAATGGTTTCTGCATTTGATATTATCGATGGTCAAGTCGATACTACTTGTTGGATTGGTGACTCGTCTGTTGTGAGGACTTTATCACCGGCGTACGTCTTCCAACTTGGTGACACAAAAGTGACATGTACTGCAGCTGATACATCTGGGAACACTGCCACGTGTACATTTGAAGTAACAATTACAGGTAGGTGTTGCCATAGAGGAAGGACCACGTAAGGAGTTCGAACCTCCCGGACAGTAACATCAGAGATCAATGTGGCTCACGAACACTCTTTGAGGTTGCAAGATTTTCCACGATAGTGGAGTAGATATTTCGCATCAAATAAGACGTCATCGCATACACAGTCGAATTACCAAGGCTCATAAAGACGCACGCTATCGCAAAGATTATAAAATAAACCATAATTCAAGAAATTTACAAAAAACCTTCAAAATTTACGCAAGAACCATGACTTTCGTTTAATAGGCATAAAAATACAATTTTCATGGATTTTCTCAGTCGATCACCCAAAAGACACAGTGCCGCGCCGCTATGGACAATTGGCTGACCGCAAAATGGATGTTTGTGTCAGCCGTCACAATCTGATTCGTATATGACGGCAAAGTATGCGCAGCAGTGATTATGTTTCCTCTGAAGTGAGAAAGTTGCAACTCCTTTCGTGGTCTTTTCTATTATGTTTTGTACTCTGTTAGGTTAATACACGCATTTTAAATCAAAACTTAATTGAACTTTATCCATCATTCAAATTTTATTTTGATTTGTCCTACCTTTTTAGATGTAAATGAGTGTTTAGAAAAGCCCTGCCCAGATAATGTTATGTGTGTCAACCAAATTGAAGGATTTAAGTGTCTTTGTCCTGCTGGGTATATCTGGAACGGAACTCATTGTCACGGTAAGCCAATAATCTCCAACGGGGCTATATGAAAGTTTCGGTGTTTACGTAGTTGTTGGCCCAATTTCATAGAGCTGCTTAAGCACAAAAAGTAACTAAAAACAACAAAATTATGCTTACCAGAATAAGGTTACCAGCCAAACTACCATGTCACATGTACAATTTATGACTGGTATGCTGCTCATTTCTGCTTAGCAGACAACTATTGAGCATCATTTTCTGCTTAAGCAGCTTTATGAAGTGAGCACATTTTTGGAGCGCTTTTGATTTTACGCAGAGCTCGGCTGCAAGCCAGCGTCTCCCACCGTGTTTAGGGAATCATCGATTTGGGAGCTAAATGCAAAACAAAACCTCGACTTGCTGACAAATTTACCGTTTGTTGCGAAGTGGCTTCGTATCAGTTTTTCAGATGCATGCGGTTTGCTATGTTTGAGATGTTTACTTGTGTGGCAGAGTGCTCTGATCTGCCATTAGTGTCTTACCTGTTATTTTTACGCTTAAAATATTCTGATAGAAATACCATGGACCTTAAGATAACAGTTACTATTCAAATATTTCATCCACCTTGTTTTTCAGATTTTGATGAATGTTTGTTTGTGCAATCACCCTGTCCGGTGTTATCCACGTGTGCCAATGCCATTGGTTCATTCCAATGTCATTGCCAAAATGGCTATACATTAGCCAGCCAATCAGAAACCGGGTTACTTTTCTGTATGGATATCAACGAATGTCTGGATGACGGCTTGTATGATTGCCATAGCAACGCTGGATGTATCAACCAGCCTGGTGGCTACACATGTTTATGTTTCGAAACACAGGGTTACCGCGGAAACGGAACATTTTGCACAGGTAAGTAGCTACGGGAGCATTGGCGCACGTGCCCCCCCCCCCCCTCCTCTGTTGAAAAAAACCACTGCAGATTGAATAGAAGACAATGTTCAGCGGTAGAGAAAGTGGTGAAATCAAAGTAATTTGGTCTGGGCTGATAAACCCCGATCCGCATGCGAGCCTCGCCACTGATCTGAGACGGGATTCGAATCGGGGTCAGCGTAGGATAAAGCCACAGCTAGAAATAACAACCTGACGAGGTTTCATTATCTCGTAGTTTCATGAACTTATTTTAACTCTGGTTTCATTTAGTTGTTTGGATATTTTTCATTCTCGTAGCATTTGATCTGTGCGAGAGTACTCCATGTTTGAATCAAGGCACTTGCAGCTCTACGTTAGGGCTTGGTATCTACACTTGTTCATGCACGGAGGAATTTACGGGAACAAACTGCGGACTCTACGTTTCACCTCAAGGTAAAGAATGTCATTATTTTACTCAGAGAGATTTTCTTTCACCATTGAAAGTGATGTTTATATTTTCAACATCATTATTATCCCACCATTAAAAAAGGTGGAATATAATTGCTGTGGTGGGAAGAAGACAATATTTCTGTGGTGGGACGGGAAGGGAAGTCAAAGGGCAAACTCTTACCAGATGGAATAAAACCTGGGCTGCTCAGTGTTGTAGTCGAAACCTGGAAGTCCGAGACGAAAACCGAGACCTTGACATTTGAAACTGTCCAGTCTTGTTCTTTTCATTCATTGTCTATTCCATCTTTTTCACTTCAACGGTTTTCGACATCTAGTATTTCGGACTCTTCTCCAAACTATACTGTCGGACATCTCCCCATTAAAAGATAAACAGTAGCGAGTTTATTTTTAGTTTTATTATATACTCTTTCTTTTAAGTTGTACACTTTCAAATCTAACAATCTTATCTAGAAACCTAACAATTTTTGGGAAGAATGACCAGCTCCCTCTCGATATTCCTTGTTGCAATCTAATATCATTTGTCGTGAGAGCCAACAAAATAAACTATTCTCTCCCTTCCCCTAAACAGGTCAGCCATCAGTTCTGAAGCACCCTGGGTCAGATGTCATTAGAGTAAACCCATACGAGCAAGTTACCTTCGAGTGCAGTTTTGATAATGTGCAAAGTTTCGCTTGGTATAGAAACAACGAGATTATCCCTGGGTCCTCCGGCAGGACGTTCCTGACCATCGCTGGAGCCTCGTTATCTGATAGAGGATATTATAAATGCATTGGGGCCGGTCTGCAAGATGTAACAGTCGAAACAAACTCATCTCTACTGCTGATTGAAGGTACAAAAACGATTAGCATAAAATGATAGGCTCAAAGCTAATTAAATTCTCGGTCGGTTTTTATACTTGTTTGTATATTTTTTGATTTTGCAGTTTAAGACAATATTTTCTGACAAAAGTTACGAAGTTTTAAACAGCTGAAACACCTTGTCTGAAAAATTGATGCATTTGTACTATTATTTTATTTTACCCATATCATAAAGCTGCTCACTGTTTGCAAAAAACAATGCTTATCGGTAAAAGCAAACTCTGTAACAATTTGTATGGAAGAAACGTACCGGATATGCTTAGTTCACGTTAATTAATATTCGTCGCTTTCGAACCGCTAAAAAAATTGCGCCAAGCAATGGCATTAGATAATAATAGTGGCATCTTATATAGCGCTCATATCCGTCACTCAGTGACACTCAAGGCGCTTCAATATTAAGTTTTTTCCTGCAAGGTATTTTGGGGCTAAGTTTCAAGTATGAGCACTATTGCTTTACTTAGCACCATGCAATGGTTTACAAGGTGCTGTGGCGCAATATGCAGCAAATCAAACCAGGAACACCGGGCGAACCCCTCAGTCTTTTCGATAAGTGCATTTGGGTTCTTTTACGTGCGTTTCACAACACATGGGACCAACGGCTTTACGTCCCATCCGAAGGACGAAGCAATCATAGTTAAGTGCCTTGCTTAAGGACACAAGTGTCAAGACAGGGACTCGAATCCACACTCTGCCAATCAGAAACACCAGAGCTTAAGTTTGGTGTTCTTACCTGTTCGGCCACGACACGCCAGATTGAACCCAGTGTATCATCCGTTGAACTTTATTTGTATATGTTATTTAAATATGGTAAGGAAAATGTATGCCCCAGTACCTCTGACGTAACCTGTCTCCCTTTCTTGCCACCAGGTGTGTCTGCATTCACAACAAATGCTAGATTTCCAACCCTCACATATGACGAACGGCTTTCAGATAAAACCTCATCGGAATTCCAGCAAGTGTCTGCACAAATTACGACGTTTGTAAGTGTGTCCCTCTTCGAGTAGATCAAATAAATAAACAAAACGAATAACTTTAAATGACCCTCAAAGGGTATGTTGATATTGGTTACTGATCTTATTGAAGAAGCAACAATTGATTTAAAACCCTTTATTGAGTGCATGATGCACCTTGTAAACCATTACACTGTGCTATGTAGAGGGAGTAGGTCTCTTACTTCAAACGTAGCCCCACCCTTGCAGGAAAATACTGAACGTTATTGCGCCTTGAGTGCCACTGAGTGACATATTATATGAGCGCTATATAAGAAGCCACTACTACACTAAATCAAGGCACGTTTTATTTTTTTCCTGTTTTTTCCAAAGTGCAATGCCCGGATGAGGCAGTCAAAGCCCTTGATATCCTAGACTAGACTATTCCACATATATCTAAGAGGGGTCCATGTCCGGAGTTGTGTGGTTTTAATCATATTATACTTCGTGCACAAAATTGTAGAGACAAACATAACTGCCCGCACCTAATCCTCTGATAAAGCATTTGTTTAAGGGAGCAGGCTTCCAGACGTCTTGCTGACAGCATGCTGACAGCCTGTGCTATGTTCTGTGGTTTCCATCACCCCTCCCCGCCATTTTTTAGCTCAATGGGAAACTGTCAACTCGTGGACTTTTCCGGTAGTTGTGTATTTCCTGGAGTGTCTCCCGCACAAGGGAAAGTATATTGGACCCATGCAAGAAAGGTTGGCCTCGTCATTGAGCATTTCCATTGTTTTGACCGCTTAGGGTTGGCCTTCCCTTTTATTTTGAGAACTTTTGAAATTGCTGGGGGGATAGCAGTACCCGAATAAAACGTCTCAGTACCATTTGATTCGATGTTGTTGTTGTTGTTATTGTGTAATTGGTTTGGGGTTTTTTTTTGGGGGGGGGGTTGTCTTTTAGCTCTTTGAAGGTTTACAGTCTGCCGTGACGTCACCAACCATCGTCGTTAAAGAGCTCAAAAGTGGAAGTGTCATTGCTATTTCCGAAATTCTCACAGTGGATCAGAGTACGACCTCTGACCTGGAGAAGCTGAATGCCGTCTTGGAGACGTTGATAGATCTTGCAGTGGCCTCAAATGGATATCTGGATCCGTCGTCTATATCAATCCAAAGCACTGGTATGTGTATGAACGTTATGCCCTGGTGAATTATTTATTTATACTTTTGGATAACCAAAGATGCAAGTCACAAATGAAGGGACACAGTTTTATTTTATTTATTTATTTATTTGTTTATTTATTTATTTATTTTTTCTATTGCTTTGAAGCTATACAGCTTCATTTATTAACTAAACAAAAACAGTAATGCATCAATGGTCCACATTAAAGAAAATCCACAAAAATTACTGCTTTTACACAGCAACTACAATGAATTACATGAATAAGAAATACATAGTTAAATACAAATATTTATATGATATGTACACAGTTTAGCGTGATTTTATCACGTAAAGGAGACAAATTAAGTTTGGTTAGTTAATCCAACAACTTCATTTTAGAAAGTAAAGATTTGTCTGTCATCTTTAACCATACAAAGAAATTGGTAAACTTTGTTAAACGCATATGTTTGCAGTCTACTCCTTTCCTTTATTAGGAAATATTTGAGTTTTTGCGAAAATATTTCTACAATCTTGATTTGGGTGCACTTTTTTCCTTCATTAAAAACAAGATCGCATCGACATCTCCAAATAACATTAATCATTATGGCAACAATAATCATAGAGACAAAGGACGGATTGGTGTTGAGAATTCGTGAGCAATCAGTAAGACAAAAAAAGCGACAACCAACCTGTTTTTGTATTAAGTGTTCAACATACAGCCAGGGTTCAAATGTTGTCTTGCAATATATAAAAACAAATGTTCAATCGTTTCTGTGTCAGAATTACAGAGTGGACACTCGATTATTTCGGTGATTTTCATACGACAAAGTTTGTCCCTAGTTGGGAGGATCCTGTGATAAAGTCTAAAAATTACATCTTTATCTTTAGCATCTAAAAGGGAGTTTTTATGAATCTTTCCCAAATATCAGTCAAGTTGAAATCGATAGGAAGATTTAAAATCTGAACCCACTCCTCTTGCGCCTTTGGCGGAACAAAATCTTTGGCTTTAAGGGCTTTGTAAACAATTTTGGTAGACAGTTTCGAAAATGGCATAAAATCCTTTTCTCCGTGATCAATTTTGATATACAGCCATCTGCCAGGATGATTACTGGGCCCATAGCGTGTATCTTTAAACAGGACGGGATTGATATGCTCTGCAAGACGCTTGACTATACGACCCGCATTGATGGGATTAATTTTACATTTCCTAGCCAGTTCTCTAAAGTAATCAATCTATTGTTTCTAACAACGCGGTGGAATTTGTTCATACCATTCGCCAAAAAGATATGACTTTGAAGGTCTTTGCCGTGGTGACCAGTGATAACAGTATTGTTCAAAAGCGGAATATTCATAACCTCTAATTTGGATGAGAAATCTGGTCTGATGCTTGCTTCAGCGTTTCTAAAAGCTATAAACAGGTCCTCATAAAAAGGGGTGGTCTGCAAGGATTTCTTCTTGGTTTTCTCAAACACATACCATCCTAAGTTATGGGTCTTGCCAGCTCTCTCGATCCAGTAATTGAAAAGAATCTTCCATTGACCATCGCTGTTAATGTAATTACTTAACCACATTAGCTTCAGACAGCATAACCTGAGTCTGACATCTATGAGGCCAGTCCCACCCATATTGTGGGGTCCTGTGATTGTAAGGCGTTTAATTTTATCGGGTTTGCCAGACCAGTAAAAGTTAAAAATTGTTTCCTCGTTTTTTTTATATGGTCACTTCGGGGCAAGAGATAATACTTCCAAAATAGTTGAGGCTACTGCCAACCATAACATTTACAACGATTGCTTTCCCTACCAAAGTCAGGTCACGCTGTCTATAACGATATAAAATACACTTAATTTTGTTGACTCTGGGTTCCCAGTTATCTGCTGGCGTGACGTTGTTGCCGACATAAATGCCTAAATTTTTTAGTTTGTCATTGTTCCAGATAAAATTGCAAGGCTTGTCATTTCTATTTCTCCACTTACAGAGCCATAATCCCGTAGTCTTGGAAGTGTTTACCTTTGACCCGCTTCCGTTACAATATTTACATAAAAAACTTTAAGAACATCAAAGTCGTTATCTTTAGAAATAAAGACCGTAGTGTCATCAGCATGTTGAATAAGTTTAACGTACTCAATGCTACCTGGAAACTGAATACCTTGCAGTTTACAATTACTTCTAATCAGAGTCCCTAATCCCTCAGCCCATATAGTGTACAACAAAGGAGACAGAGGGCACCCCTGTCTAACCCCCCGAGATATTTGGAAAGGCCTACCAATAAAGTTGTTAACAATAACGCAGCTTTCTGGATCACTGTACAAAAGCCTAATCCATTGAACGAATTTGGAGGGAATTCCCATTTTTGTTAGCATGCTAAACATGTAAGTCCAGTTAATTTTATCAAAAGCTTTTTCTTGGTCGATAGTAACGATGGCAGCTTCCTTGTTATTCCAATTAATGAAATCAATGCTATCTCGCAAGAGCATGATATTGTGATGAATGTTCCTACCTGGAACACCACTTGTTTGTTCATTACCTATCAAAAAGGGCATAGCTTTTTTTAACCTGTTAGTGAGAATTTTTGCCAAAATTGTATTATAATCAACATTAAGAAGGGAGATGGGTCTCCAGTTTTTGAGATCGAACTTGCTACCTTTCATCTTATAAATTAGCCTAATCAGACCGGTATTCATGGATTTCAAAAAGTTGACCCTTGTTATAGCAAACTTTTAAAACGTCAATAAATTCGTGTTCTATGTTAGTTAGTTAGTTAGTTAGTTAGTTAGTTAGTTAGTTAGTTATTTGTATATTATTACAATTAAAATTATATGGGCAATTCCATGGAAAGGTGGACATTACATGAAAATTTCAACTTCAAGAAATGAAAGTTTAGGCACTACAATTTATTTATGTATGAGTTCTAGTTTTGCATTGTGAATTTTTTGTTTTTAAAGCTTTAAGATTTTTCAAAATATGACCAAAATTGTTTTAAGGACAATTTGTGCAAAAAATCCATGAAAAAATGGTAATTAGAAATGATATGATATTTCAAAGTAAATAATGGAACAAAACCAAGCTAAATGATTAATTATATTGTTATAAGTCATGTTTCTTCCCTGCCCAGAAAGAAAGTTGATATTTCATCACTGCTTAATTCTACGCATGGGAATATTATGCATTAGAGACATTGTAACGCGAGTTACCGAAACACCTACTTTTTCCTCTAATAATTTTTCTGAACTAAATAAAATGGTGAGATTCATTATTTTCTAATTAAACCCAATACTTTAACTTCCTATGATGCCATTTTCTGCTAATTCATCACAATATAACAATAATAAGCATCTAAAAGCTGTAACACGAGTTACCATGTAACGCGAGTTACCGTAGGTAACGCGAGTTACCACCAGTTTGATGCAGTTTTTCAATATAAATGTATGGCCCATGTGTGTTTTAGGGCTTAATGTAATGTAATTATACGTAAAACATGTATAACTGAACTAAAACAAAAGAGGGCAGCAATTATGAAGACCTACCCACAATGCACTTGTGCACACTCCTTAGTAACATGCCCATGGCTTTTTCATTTACCTTTTCTGGAAAGCAGTAATTTCTTTCCATTTACTTTTGTAAGTGTAGTGTACAGCTGGTCGGAATATCCAATGGAATCATACTGGATGCATCCAACATTTTGTTCACAACATAAATGTACATAAGTTGTACGTGCACCATACATACTGTATACGGACATGTATGCCAGTGTGTAGCTGGATGAGTTAGCTAGTAGTTACATAAGTGGTTAATCCTACTTGTTATCAACTTGTTTTATGTAGTACATGTTGCAAACTTGACATGAACTTTAGATATGCATGAAATGAGGCATTGTTTTTTCGCAGACAAGCTGTAACGCGAGTTACCGTAACGCGAGTTACCGACATGAGAGGTCCTTTCTGATTTTTTATCAATTGTTTTGTTATTATTTGAATGTAATCATGCATCATACATGCCTATGTCATAGAAACACAGAAAAGTTTCCATCAGGGTTGCCCAGTTTGAGGAGACTTTGAAAACATAGCTGATGTGGTTTTATGCTATGTCCTTTTTATGTAACATGAGTTACCGAAAATAAAGGTGTTGCCAAAAGAAGACAAAAGGTGTTTTTAATTTTTTTTTCGGGGGGG